>JADDOH010023038.1:0-351206 GCA_016648135.1 Agrypnia vestita | reverse complement strand
ACAAATCTATGTTTCAATGTATAACCACACTACTTTATTATATATATTATCTACTCGTATTTTTTCAAAAAATAAATAAAATAAGTGTTTTTTTCGTTCTTTTATCTATGATTTTCTCGTTCAAATGTATCTTTATAATCATTTTCAAAAGATCTAAGAACTTGTGTTTTAATAGATTGAAAATTAAGATTGTAAAAATATCTGATCTTAATAATATAATTAAGATAGTGATAAAGATTGGTACGTAACTTAGAACTTAGAAACTAGTTAAGTTGTGGCCAATACGGTTGCTACTATTAATAAGTTTTCAGTTATTAGTATATTTCAGTTGTGTTCAAATAATATTGGACCATTATTTTTTCGCCCTAACAAATAAAGCAAGGCAAGCGTCTTTTGGAAGAGATATGAAGATATTGAAGAGATATGAAGAATTCATTCAATGTATATCTCCTACTGTAACGTACCTACCTGTACACCTAAGCTAAATACCTAACTATAAAGTTTAATAATATAAGTTTTACGAAAAGCCCAAAGCTTGAGACTTTAAGCTACCGAATTGAGCTTTATTACGGCTTTTGGGACTTTTAAGCACACACTTTATGCTTTAAGCTACTAGATGAAAACTTAAGTCGAACTTAGAACTTCGGAAGTATATTTACATGCAAGCTAATATTTTTTTTTTTTTTGTTAAGAATTTATATTTTCAAAATTGGCCAGTCGTGATCTATCTAGTGGTTAGGAAAATTCCTCCTCCGTTGTGTCCGTAGCTATCCAAAATTCTTTTGATACGTGGTGAATTCGTATTCTTATTAACGCGACTAGACTAATATAGAACGAATTCTTACCTAACTATGGAAATAACAAACGCACGTAACTAATCCGTACTCGTAAATAACATAACGGATTTATTTACTAAAGATGATAGATCGCCTAACCGTTATCGACTCGAAATTCACGTACAATCTTCGAACACTTATAGACGAAATGCCAGAGACATAAAACATATTTCCGAAATTACTTTGGCCATTCTAGAAACCGTTACAGAATTCTACAGTTTCGCCTATACGAGAGACAGCCGATATCGTCCACGTCCTGAGTCGGCCTAAAAGCTGAGGAATAAACACTGGTAGCAAAACTTCCTTACATAGTACAGTCATAACTATAATACCACCGTGTTTAAAATACTGAAATATAAAACAATACAATCGTTGCCAAGCCAACGGCATACGTTAAAGATTCCGCCCGCTTTGATTATCAACTTCTCACAATAGCAGCTTAGAACAGTGTCAGCACAACCACATGCGGCACCCATTTATGACAGATTTACAAGATACAATAGCATACGTTATATTCAAAACACAAGTAAGAAACCTACCGATAGCGCATCCCACGTTGTCCAATCTGCTCAATCTGTTCATAGTACATAGTAGGGGAAGACAAACATATATATATTCACAACAACTAGGCGCAACAGAGGCTCAGGGCAAGCTTTGTCTGACATTATCGCAGCCCGAGATTCTAAGAGAATGGAAGATACAGATTTGTAAGTGTAATTTAAGAAGTGTCTAACCACTTCTGTTCAAACGTGGATTCTAGATGCCCCCCCCCCCTGTAGGGGGGAGGGGGATGCGGCCCCAGAGCATCGCCGCATCCGGTGGTTAACTCCTGTTTAGACATAACCTCCCACACTAAGCTGCAGACCAAGATCAAGCCGAGACTCTATTGCTCCTGCTGGAATCCCCCGAAGTCGTCGCTTCCCGGCGACAAACACATCAGGAAGAAATCCCGCGTCTGATATTAAGGTTTGTATATTATCCCGCGGGGCAGTCAAATTGACTGGTGTATAATGATGAGGATCCCACGTTGCGGCTACATGAGCCGGATTATTATGATGTTTACTGCTGATTAAAGGGCTGAATGAACTAACTGGGTGACTGGAAAAGACTCGTCCTTGAGCGCGTCAGTCAGAGCCATGTTAGCATCGCCAATTATAGTTGATGTGATTGATCCCACGGTGTAGTCTTATTGACTAGAGATATTAAATGATGGTAAAACAGCATGATTATTACAGTTGATTGTGTAATTCCTGATATGTTTCTCGCTGGCCGGGAAAGGAGAACCCCGAAGGTCTCTGTATACAGCAAGTTAGAAAAGGTGGTGAATGATGAGTATGATGGTGTTAGTAATGTCCTTGCGCAGTGTATAGATTATTAAATTGCTTCCTGCTTCTCATAGTCGCTCGTCCATGCGGAACGCCCTGTCTCGTACGTTGATGAGGTCTCAAACGAAGGTTTTGATTGAGGTACGGCTACCTGAGTCTTATAGCTGACATTCATGAACATTCATATCCGGAATTCGAGCTCGTCGGGCCAAGGGGAGTGAAAGAACGAAGGGGCTTCTTCCCTCCGGCTTTTGAGGCACGACGCTCTGGTCCGATTCGAAATGCTTCACCTTTGCTTGACTGAACACATTTTAACTGTGTGGAGGCTTTGCGCAATTCTACTTAGACCCACCCAGAGTGTCCCCGCAGTCCCGTTCATCCCCTGGACCGAGAACACGCACCCCGTCATTTGATCCCAGTTACATACAACTATCTGTATCGCGAGTGTATCTCTTTCTTCAATCCCCTTCATTATTCCATTTATACAACAATCACGTGACTAACCTCGAGAGTCTAGCACCGGTAATAAGATCTCATTATGCTACGTTGGAAGTTAACATTGCATAACCGGACGGAATGCCTATTTCCCGCGATCACATTCAATTTGTAAAACGCAATAATATGTATTTATATATGTTAGTAAAACGTTTGAAGTGCAGAATGCACGTACAATGACCTCGCTTCTATCCTAAAGATAATTAAGAAATAATTCCGACGTCACGCCCCGACAAGTACCAACTTGTTACCGCGTCCGTTGCCGTCGAACTCTGAACCCACGTAATGAAATGAATAGTGATTATGTGACCATGACAAATTATGTAGCACGAACATTCCATTTAATACACATAAGAAAATAAAGAATAAATAATATTAAAGGTTCTTATCTTATTTCTGTAGTTGGTCTGCTTCTGAGATGGCATCCTGATCCGAAGTAATATAACGGGTCCTCTCCAAAATTGAGCAATTACCAGCGCCTGTGTAGCCCTTCACTTCCCTTGTATATATATATTTTAATATCAGCGCCTGTAAAACTGTATTAGATCCTGGAAACAAGAAAACTATTCCCTCTACGCCGTGCACATACAGGACATAAACCCCTTCAATCTAGTTCATCCACGGTTAAGAAAAAGGCGAAAGAATAGTAATAGTAAAAGGTCCTTAACTGACAGAAGTTGAAGTTCTCTGCAAACTGCCCATATCTTCTAGTGGCGCCTGTGTATTCCAATAACAACTTTCCAGTCATGTATTTAACATAACGTCCTCCTTGTGTGTATGTGTGCTGCAATATCTGTCATCCAGTTAGTGATTCCCAAAATAGTGTTTTCCTTGTATATATATATATATTTCAATATCAGCACCTGTAAAACTGTATTAGATCCTAGAAACAAGAAAACTATTCCCTCTACGCCGAGCACATACAGGACATAAACCCCTTCAAACTAGTTCATCTACGCCGTACAGTGATATCACATGCAGACATAAACAATATAATTACAAGTATGCTTGCGTCCCGCCGACTGGACGCCTGTGTTTTCCAATAACAACTTTCCAGTCATGTATTTAACATAACGTCCTCCTTGTGTGTATGTGTGCTTCAATATCTGCCATCCAGTTAATGGTTCCCAAAATAGTGTTTTCCTTGTATATATATTTCAATATCAGCACCTGTAAACCTGTATAGAATCCTAGAAACGAGAAGACTATTCCCTCTACGCCAAGCACATACAGAACATAAGCCCTTTCAAACTAGTTCATCTACGCCGTATAGTGATATCACAAGCAGACATAAACAATACAATTACAAGTATGCTTGCGTTCTCCCCCACCCTGGTGGAAATATTCGCATTCGTATTCACCGAATAGTAGACCTGATATTCGTATTCGTGAAGGTAGTATTCGTTGCATCAAGGTTATTATATTTACAAGTATGTTCAAGTTCCCCCCCCCCCACCTTGGTGGAAATATTCGCATTCGTATTCACCGAATAGTAAGCCTGATATTCGTATTCGTGAAGGTAGTATTCGTTGCATCACTCTCAATAATAAAATCATATAGATAAATAATTACGGTAACTCATAAAAATATGATATTACTTATATTAAACGAACAAAGCAAAACAATCTGTCATATAAGTAAATAACGTGATCACGGAAGACCGAAGGTTAACTACCCCTGAACAAACCGCGAACTGCCCACAATAATGGAAAATGTTGTAGAAAACATTTCAAATATCTAATATTGAATGAATAAAACCATGCCATATGAATAACTATCGCGATTACGGAAGGCCGAAGGTTAACCACCCCTGAACACACCGCGAACTGCCCATAATAATGGAAAATGTTGTAGAAAACATTTCAAATACCTAATATTGAATGAATAAAACAATGTCATATGAATAACTATCGCGATTACGGAAGGCCGAAGGTTAACCACCCCTGAACACACCGCGAACTGCCCATAATAATGGAAAATGTTCTAGAAAACATTTCAAATATCTAATATTGAATGAATAAAACAATGTCACATGAAAAACCATCACGGCTACGGAAGACCGAAGGTTGATCTGATCTAACCGCAAACGACCCACAATAATGGAATATGTTGTAAAAAAAAACATTTCAAATATCTAATATTGAATGAATAAAAACAATGTCATATGAATAACTATCGCAATTAATTATTTCTATACAATATGTACAATACGAAATACGTTTTTATAAGAACTTGATAGGAATAAATCGTGTTTAAAACGATTGCATAATGATACGCAATACAAACATGAAACGAGTTCAAATAAACCACACATTCATGTTTTAATAAAATAAATATAAAATCCAGATGCATTTTTAAAATATATTATTTGTAGGAAATTCCTCGTACGATTTGAATCTATATCACGCTTACAATCGTGATATCAAAACCACATAAATACTCCGAATTATCCCCAAGATAACACAAATCATATAGAAATCCGTGTATTCAATCGCCAGTATAGATAACAAAGCATTCTTTTGCATTAGGATACATCCGCCCTGAAGAATCTCTCGTACATTCCAAACCTCGCGACAATGAATATACATAATTATTCTGAATTTTAAATCCCACAAACAAACACGAAACACCCTTCGTCAGTAAAATATTCCATTTTAAAGCCTTTATATCTTTGGTAATATATGAATATCAAATTTAAATGATTTTCCATATGAACAGCGACAGAATTATATATTTCATAAGCGTTATGCAATAATTCACCCGCTGGAATTATCACAGTTCGCCATATTACGATTTCTTGTATATTGAATCTGAAGCGCGTATAGTAATAATTATCCCTAGGCCCAAAATACGTAACAAAACAATCCACAACATGTATCTTGTTCAAATAAACCACATAAATACTCCGATCCCAATTATTTCCAAACAATACAAATCATATAGAAATCCGTGTATTCAATCGCCAGTATAGATAACAAAGCATTCTTTTGCATAATTGAAAGTTACACAAGTATTAGGAAAGAACGCCCGCTGGATTATCACGCAAAACTATGAATTATTAAATCTGATGAGCGCTTAGTAATATAAGGTTCCAAATATGATACACACAAAAGGCAATAGGAATAAATAACATTGGAAATGCTTATCTGTTCACTGTTCCAATTCTCTTTGAATTATTATCAACCTCTGGCTTTTTCCTCGATCCAGCCAAATTATCTTCCTTACTGACTCTCCTCGACAAAGCCTCCGCCGACCTTCAAGCTGAAAACTCAAGTGCCGCTTTCTAATTTGTAACGCCTAAAAATAGTCCCTATCTCGCGCCATCTTTGATTCCAACTTGCGTGTAAAAGTCAAAGTCTAACTCTCAGAACCATCCTCATTGGTCAGATTCGGTGCTAACGGCGCACCTGTAATTGGTCCATCTCGTTAAACAAAATAACATAAAGCCTGCTTTACACGCCCGCGTGCAGAAATAATAAAGCTCGCCCGCACCTACTTATCTGGCAAATATTTAATTATAGAGTATTTAACGGGTTGTGAAGCTTCTCTTTATTATAAACTTTAGCAGATAGATATTTTCGTATAATTTTCAGCAATGTCTATTTGAATAGGCCAATATCGTTACACTACATATCTCTACAGTGAATCATTTAATGAAATCCTCCTGCAATCTGGAGAGTGACTGCCAGCGACCAGTGAGTGAAGTGTTGCTTTTTGAATGCGAAATTAAAGTGTTGCTTTTTGGATGTATAGAGCCTTAAAATAAAATAAATTATGGTTATAGCCATGATATGGTGTTGGTCTGATTAAAATTTTTTTTTTCCATTAATGTTTAAATATAGAGTATTTTTCTAACTGACAGCACTTTTTTCAGCGACATTCTATTTGACAGTTGACAGCTGATGAATGCTCGGTTTTGTTTGTCATTTCCCATGAATAGCCTTACAGCAGAATAACAAAATGAGGGCAAACCCACCACTTTACTCAACACTGTTATATAAGCAAGAGATCCTTTATCGGTCGTGCTTATTTGCTGCCTGATTGGCATTTTTTTTATTACTTAAAACAACCGTGTGACTTGGTGTTGTTAAAAAATAAACGGGCCAAACAGCAGCCATTCAAAATTTACCCCCATTTTCCCGGTGGTTTTACTTTTTTATTAAAAACATAAAAAAAGATTACAAAAAAATTAAAACAGGTAAATAGAGAAAAAAGAAATAAAACACTATGTTTAATCACGGCAGAACAATACATGCAAATTTTGCAAATTTATTTAAAAAATCATGGTATTATAGCCATATTTAAACCCTAATGGCATTAATTGATCTTTCAAATAAAGTTAACCATGACTACAAGCAAAATATTCATGTACGTAACTATTTTTGTTTTATTTAAAGCTCTTAACCTCTTATATAGAACATCCAATAACTAAATATTACACATAGTTCACTCAAAATTATTATTCTACCTTAGAGGAAAAAAATATTTTATTAATTAGAAAACAGCCGGGGCCATAATAATTATAGGATATTATTAGACAGTGTAAAGTGCGATCGAAAATTAATTAACTGTGAAAGTGCCTACCCTTCATTGAAGCCTGAACAAACGACCCTTCAATCGGGTATTAAATCAGAACTTTGTCCTAAACAAAAATCGCGACGATTATATTTTACGAGCCTCCAGTTTCATATTATATTTCATCTGAACTCTCATAAAATATTTCAAGTTTTTCTCACACAGATTTTGTTTGCAAACAACAATGGAGCCGGCGCAGAAACGGGCAAACTTTAATTTCTTTCTTCTAATACTTTTCCAATAAAGACTACTTTTGCTCAGACGTTAACGAGGAAAAGTAAAGACTAAATGCTGTTGGTATTCAAACTTTTTTCAACTATGAAGTGGTGCAGTGTAGACGGACCATCGAGCCGGCAGCCCTCGTTAATAAGTATCGGGAAAAATCTGCAATATTAATTCTGTCCTGTAAAGAAATATGATAAAACTCCATTCTTGAGAAATCCAGCAGAACCTACACATAGTGCGCGCGCAGTAAATACAATGAAGCTTGATTTTAATGTAAACAAAAATTTTGAAAATAAAAGATGTGATGGAATATTATGATGTATATACCTCATTTGTTTTTGATTAATTCTTAAATTTGGGGATTTTTTTTTTCAATTTATATTTAATTTCATAATTTATTTGAATATTTTATTTCTACTGTAAGGTTTTGAGACTCTCTTACATCTACAGGATAGCTTCTCAGGAAATGAAGCACATAAAAAAAATAATTCAGCTCGATTAGATTTCAATTTTTATTTAACAGGTTTATATACCGGACAAGGAAGGGTGACCCCCGAGTATATAGGGTCAAGATCAAGTTAGGGGAAGAAGAATAAGAAGGTTTATAATGGCACTGCACGTATAGTTCGCGCCCTTTCAGAAAAGAGACGCAGAGGTAGGACGCTGAGCGGGTTTTGCGGAAAATCAGCTGGAGGTGGTCCCACGACGACCTCGCGAGGACCTATGTGGGGATGATGATGATGATGATGATGATGAATGGGAGTTGTGCAGTTGTCATGCGCCCGCTATCGTGTTCTGTGTGTGTGCGCGGTCTCGTTCCAACGAGTTTTTGCTACTAGCTGGCAAAGATGCACATACAGCGAGGAGCAAGGTAAGCCCAAGCTGATGGACAGTGGCCGCTGTGAATTGTTTTTTTTGAGGAATGATGTGCCTTGACACTCACGTTTATCACTTGATACGCGATAAACAATTATCATATTTATACAGAGGCGAGCCTAGTCTAGCCTAGCGTCTTGCGCGATCTCGACTTTCCGTGACCATCCGTTCGAGGGGCTCTGGTTCAACTACCCCCGCCAGTTCTCTACCGCCCATCGGAGGGTCGTAAAATTTCTTCTCAAACGCGCTAGTGAAGGACGCCTGCATGGGAATGTGGGTGGCGGAGCTATCATATTTTTTTGTTTTGTTCTTTTGTTTTGAAGGTTTACACGAATGCATCAACAAGCTTGCCTTCAATCGTCTACTTAACACTACCTCTTGTTAATTGTATCTTATTATTTTAACCATGTTTATATCTTTTGTACTTGCTTAATTTGGTTATTTTTTGGATGTTGCAAGGGATCAAAAGGCCCAATTGCAGAAGTGAATCGCATCACAAAACACTTAAACTTGAGTTAATCAATATTCATTAATTATGACCTCACCGGGAATCGAATCCGGAATCCCCGGCGTGAGATGTCAGTATCATGCCCACTGAACTATGAGCGCCGCCGAATGTTACATTTTCATTTGGTTTAATTTTAATTTTTTAATTAGATAACTTTATATATTACATTTGTGTATTTTTTTATTCAATAAAATTATAATGAACACTACAACAGATAGTGAATCGTTTTCTATATGCGGCCAAGCTGCCTCGCGCCCGTTTTTACGACCGATGCGAGGTAGAACGGTTTTACTAAATAGTGTTAAAAAAATGTCAACCTGGCAACGAATGAGCAGGACCAATATGAGAGCTTTTGCTCATAGAACAGTCCTGGAATATAAATCGGTACTATTCTCTGTTCTTTAATTCACAGTGAATCACAAAAATCACTCGTCGGTTTAACACTTTATACTCGTCTTTCCAGAGTATTTGCATGTCTGTAAACGTTTTAATTCACTGTTAACTGCAGGTACTCTCTTAATGTACTGTCTCTGATCGTGCTGTATCGTCGCTTCACTTGTCTCTGATTTCGCTTTATCTGTGTAATCACTGAAACGTTACCACAAAAAACTGTTGTTCCGCGTACGCTTTCCACGTAATTCAAAACCGCTCGAGTTCCAGAAACTTCTGGCGTTTTTGGTGTATATCGAGATCCTTCGATTATTTACCATTTACCTTAATTTTCAGAATCACATGACGTTATTTTTACGCAAATATTATGCTTCAATATTCTCACTGGAACCCATACTTATAAGATAAGATAATTTTTATTAATGTTTTGTAATTTTTTTACGTCAATACAACAGCAATAATGTTATCAAATAATAATAGTTAGTAAATTAATTTAATCTTTTTTTTACTTACAATCTATACTAATATATAAAGAGGTAAAGTTTGTAAGTTTGGATATAAGTAATCTCCAAAACTATTCATCCAATTTAAAAATGCTTTCAACATTATTAGAATGGAGTCACTGAATAGACATAGACTATATCGTCTTTTTTTAGCACTTTTCATAACTTTTTTAAACGCTTCAACAGGTCATGAGGCCCGATTACAGAAGCGAAATATACCACAAAATACCCAGGATTAAGTAAATCACGTAGATTAAATTGTGACCTCACCGGGAATCGAACCCGGAACCCTCGGTGTGGTAAGCCAGTGTCGTACCCACTGCGCTACAAGGGCCGCCTTATTTTCATACACCTCATTATCGACCCTCCATATTGGTTTCCTGCACAAGGAAAAATCCTCTACACTCTAAACTCGGCATAATAATTAGTGACAAAAATTTTAATGCACCCATTTAATGCGGTGTTTATCGCGTGATTACGTTTCCAATAAAATTGATTCATTTAAATCCCTCTCCTAATATTGAATAAATATTCGATTGAAAATAAATTCCGTTAATTTCAAAGAGCCCCTATCGGCGTTAAAACTAATCACGGCACATGGTTTTATCACGTTCGGTAATGGCAACTGTACTGTTGAATCATTAAATTTTGCGTTAATGATATTAATATAATGTTATTAGTGAGTGAATGAAATAAACTGCTTTGCCGTTTTGAGCTTACTGAAAATAACTAACTTTAGTTAATTTTACCTTTATTTAGTATTCTTTAACTGAATCCAGGTTCTTGATTTTTTAACTTACACTTACACTAGATACTGAGTATAAAATTTTACAGAGATAAACTAAACCCATTCTTTAAGAAAGGGGGTTGGGTCATAGCGGAAGAATGTTTCCCCTCACGAATGTGTAAGACACATTAATACTGTAATTAAAGTATTGTCACTGGACGTGGCTGCGGGAGGCAAATAAAAAAGCTATAATAATTTAAACTTTTATTTATTACGCAAAAAGTCACTGGACAAAAATTTAGTCGGAATTTTGTTCATAAATTTAAAGTTACTAAATGTTTCTAGAATATTCCACACATTTATTTAAACACTGTTCCTTAATTCGCACTTATTCACGCTGTTTTATTGCTTCGATCACTTTCAAGAAAATTTCGATTCATATACCTACAGACGTAGAAAAACTTCTCGCCCGCCGGCAGGCTCTTCCTTGTTTTACTATCGCTGAAATATACGCCCTGGTCATACTTCGTTGGCTCTGATGCTAATTTTGCACTGGTTAATCGTCAAATAAAGATTGAATCGCAGCGGCCGGCCGGCCGGCCTTTTACAGAAAAATATCTTTCACGACGTTTTTAGAATTTACTATATTAGTCCAGACGTCTCGAGATTCATGTAGAACCTTCTAGTATTTTCCAATTTAAGTGTAAACGTGTTGGTTACGTGTAATTCTTTCCGATTATTATTTATTCACTGTCTTTATTCTTACATAACTAAATACCCAAGTAAACAAAACATCATCCCCAAGTAAACAAGCCGTGGCACTACATTGTGTACGTAAGAACACAAGAAAATGAACGTTAGTCCATGTGTACAATAATATTATCTTAACTTTAGAGTCTAAAGTAACACACAATTTACAAAATTATTTACATTACATAATAAATAAAAAAACCTTAAAAAACGTAATATCTATGTTCACTAATGTTTGAAACACAATCTCTTTAATGAAATCCAATTTTTGTAAGGTCAAAATGTATAGAACATCATGTTTATCTGAAATTAATTTAATGTATTAATTAGAAAAATAAACTGAGAATACTATGTACCCAAAAGATATTGAAGAATTTAAATAAGAGGCCGTCAAGGCTTTCATCAAGTCTTCAAATTCAGATTTTTATAAAAACTGTATTTACTTTCGGTTTTTGTGTTAAGTTTATAGAATGTCATGTTTATTTTATATTTAAAAATAAATAATTTTGATAATTAAGCGTAACATTTTTTTTTTTTTTTTTTACAGTTTTAATTTATTTTTTAAAAATATTTATTACATTAAACATATGCCAAACTGCACAGCAGTTTTACGGCATGGTTGCCTTCAATATTTGACAATAATTTTTATTTTATAATGAAGATAGTAGGTTATTATCGAGTGTTGCATATTTTTTTACAAGTGATACATGATATGTAATTATAAATTAATGTAAGATTAGGTTCATAGCTTTAATATATATTCTTTTAGCTTGTACTTTTTTGAAGCCAATTTTCTAAACCGGGGAATCTTTAATGATAAGTGCCTAGGAAAAAAAATCTCAATAAAGGCTTCACCGAAAACATCTAATTATCTATAAGGGAAGGAGTAACTGAAACCTTATAAATAAGTCGATTATACGCGGAATATCCACTGTATGATAATATAATATAATTAATACTGTTGTATTTAGCTATTACTTTGTGGTTATTCATTATGAATATAATTAAACTGGTTAACTTAGTTTACACCACTAAAATTTATTTGGTAAAACCAACCGGTTTCGGAAACGACGTTCCTTCATCAGGGTATATATACCCAATACTAATTGAACTTTACAAAAATTATAAACAATTTTTCAATTGAATGCTCGAAAAATCTCTCTCCCTCTATAAAACCAGCTTTCTATACAACAAATAATATTGGTAACTTTTTGAGAAATGTTAAAGATAAAGATCACGAATTGACTCACTCGGGTGTTTATAAATAAATTTTAGTGGTGTAAACTAAGTTAACCAGTTTAATTATATTAATATAATTGAATTTATCTTAAATTTCATTAATAATTGTATTAACGTCCTATTTGGTCTATATGGTCCTATTCGGAAAATGCATTTAAGTAGATGAAAATTAGTTAGAAAAATAAATATTTGTGTTTAAAAAATTTATTATTCTTTCTTCTCGAAACGCTACATTTTATATACATCAATAAGACTAATAAGATAAGAGATAATAAAGAATCTCTGTTGTATATTTCTTATATAATATTTATTTACCGAGCATTGGTTGCTAAACCTCCTGCTGGCGCCACCTGTCGGTGTTTATGTTAATTCCTTGCTCCTACTTTATCTCCTCATTCCTCGTTCTATAGTCATATCACCCCATAACCACCCTCTTCAACCTCGTACAGACGGATTACGTAACCGTTGTTATCTGCGTACAATAGTAATTTAACAATTAAGGTTTTGATGACCAAAAATGAGTTAACCAATTAAGAATATTTGTTTGGTCGTGCAGAATTCTTTTACAATACGTATAATTTTTTAATTGTGATATTTTAACCAGCAAAAGTAATCCATTTATCCTGACGAAGAAGCCATTGGCTTCGAAACACGTTAAATTTATTTCAATAAAAAAGTGGTGTTTACAAAGTTATTTTATATAAATTGTAATCCATTTCTTTGAATGCATTGGCCAGTTAATCTAGTGATAAACATATTTTTATGTTAAAAAAATATTTTCACTAAAAAAGTAAGTGATCTATTACATACCTATTCTGCTACAGTATCTTAAAATAATAATGTCTATTCTTTTAATTTTTTCAAGTAAAAATGTAATCAACTCTATAAAAAGGGTTTAAAATAAACACACAAAATATAAAATATTATTAAAAAACAATGTTTTTTAAAACATAAATTGTTTTTTAAAACAAAAACAAACTTACAGATTTTGCAATAAGTTAGTTAGGATAATTGCTTACTTTATAATATTACTGAAAAAAAGACAACTTACGAAGCCATTCAGTCATAAAAGGCCCACAAAGTGGAGCAATTTTCTTTATTTTTAAAACATCTAAAGTTTGGTAATTTATCAATCAATGATATAATTTAGTTTGTGTCATTTCAACAAGATATTCTAATTCAAAATATATGTAACCTGATTTTGTAGTGATATATTTCCACACAAAAATATGATAAAAAACGCAAGAGAAGATGTGAGAAATAATTGTGAAATTTGTTCATTTTGCCGGACGATTGTCTTAAGTGAATGGTACAATAACTGTCCATGTTGGCGTTAAAGATTTCCTAAAAGTGATCGAATCAATTAAAATTACCTGTTGCTTTTTTCAGGTTATATCCATAGGTATTGTTACAATGAAAAAAGTTCCTACCGATACACAAAAACGTATAATATATAAGATTCACCTTAATATTCACATTTTTCGAAATAAAATCCGGAAAAACATTTCTTGCAGTGTTTCAAAAATCAGAGAGGCAAGTTTTTGCCCATTTAGCGTTTTAAGTCACCGTGAAATCTGAAGAAAACGTTCAAACGGCATATTTTATGTTGATATACCACTCGACACACTTTTATGGATATTTAATGCCGACGGCTGATTCTTTATATCAAAGTTTTAAAAAATAATAGTGGTTTTAAATTTTTACTACGCTGTGCAAAGGATATTTTTTGGGCAACACAACAGATATATTAACAGGAATTCAATTAGTATTAACCAATTATTTGTTAAAATAACAAGAAGTTTTGGATTCACTAGTCGCTTTTCATTAAAAACCTAAGTATACACGCTAAGAAAATCAAAAAATAAATATACGGGTGATGAATAACTAATTAAGTACTAATAAGAAAATAAATTTATAAGTTAACTATTAGAAAATCGGACCTGGTTGTTTATTTTATTTTATTTACAATTAACTCTTTTTAAATTTAGAAAATTGCTTATTTATCATTATAATATAAGTATTTTGTTTGAACTATTTTCTGAAGTTTTACAACCAAAACCCCTTTCTTTACACACTTAAAATACCTTTTATCATCTCCTGCATTCTGAGTTATAAGAAATAATATTTATCATTGAAAATTATGCAGCTTGCCTTTTTTTGATAGTTAATAGTTCCTTTTCTTCCTAAAGCATTTTTTTTCTCTTCTCTACAGTGGTTATATTGGCAATCTAATATATCTAAAGCATACGTTGGTTTAACCATTTAATTGTGATTTATTTTTATATCCATGCCTCGAAACCATGAGAGCACGGCAAGTTTTATGTTATAAAATGAGCCATAGACTATAAACTTAGTTTATAAAATGAAACAATGTATTTTTATATACGACAAGAGTTATGCATTCTCACATAAGGATGATCTTTAATTATGGGGGTAGCTATTGACATTAATAAAAAATCACGATACAGATAATGAATTAACATGAATCAATAATAATTCATATAAATTAAAATAAATTTTGATGAAATGAGATGTCAGCACAGGAACCCCTAGTGAGGAGGACTAAGAACAATAATATCATTATACATACATACTGTTATATTAGGTCCTTACATATGAAATTGGCGTTTAGTATGGGAGGAACATAAAGCCGTTTTTTTTTTATTATAATATATTTATTTAATCAAAGTATGTACCATTGCTATCTATGCACTTTTGCCATCTCATAGGTAGTTCATCGATCCCTTTATTAAAAAAACCATTCGGACGGGAATCAATAAAATCTTTGAAGGCGGTTTGGACTGCCCCATCAGAGTTGAATTTTTTCCTTTGCAAGAAGTTATCCAAATTTCTAAAAAAATGGTAATCTGTTGGGGCAAGGTCCAGAGAGTACGGTGGATGTCTTAGATATTCCAATTGAAGCTCCTCTAATTTGGTAGCCGTCTGTTGTGCAGTGTGTGGTCTAGCGTTATCATGAAGCAGCAGTGGCCTAGAGCGATTAACCAGCCTCAGTTGTTTAGCAGCTAGCTTTTCCATCATGGTTTGCAGTTGCTGACAATAGACATCTGCCGTAATCGTCTGGCCAGATTTAAGAAAGCTGTAGTGAACGACACCAGCACTAGTCCACCAAACGCTCACAAGTAACTTTTTTGGAGTCAATTTTCGCTTGGGGCATGGTTTGGCTGGTTCGGCAGGGTTCAGCCATTGCGATGAGCGCTTCCGATTATCGTACAGGATCCACTTTTCATCACAGGTAATGATTCGATTTAAAATCCCTTCATTATTGTGCCGGTTGAGTAATGCAACGCAGCAGTCAACGCGCGTTTGTTGATTTGCTTCACTCAATTCGTGAGGTACCCACCTTTCAAGCTTTTTCACTTTACCAATTTGCTTCAAGTGGATTAAAACAGTTTTATCACTAACACCGCAGCCTGCAGCTAACTCGGATGTGGTTTGCGATGGATCCGCTTCCACAATAGCCTTCAATTCTTTATTATCAACTTTGGTCTCCGGCCGTCCACGGGGCTTGTTCTGCAGGTCGAAATTTCCAGAACGTAAACGTTGGAACCAAAAACGCACTGTGTTTTCTTTTGCGGCACCGTTGCCATACACATCATTAATCCTTCGAGCCGTTTCTGCAGCACTGGTGCCACGGTGGAACTCGTACTCGTAAATAATGCGATATTTCAAGTTTTTCATTTTGTAACCTGATTGACGCAAAGAAAAAAACAATTAAGGAAAAAACAAATGAATTATAATTTTCAAAACACAAATACATGAGTAAATAACTGTAAAAATTTGGAATTGGAATTCCTAACCAAAGAGAAGATATTTGAGATCAAATTTGCCAGTACGGCAAAACGCCAATTTAATATGTAAGGACCTAATATTAAACCTAGACCTAATGTGCAAATTGTATCTAAATAGAACCTAATAAAAAAAAGATAATATTTATTTTTTATTGGCTTTCTAACTATTAAAGAATCTCTTTTGAAATCAAATAATATTTATATTTGATATTTTTTAATTGATTTTTGGAATTGGGTGTACAGTTTAGGAGCAATTAAGATACATGTCTCTGTCCTGTTCTTAATTTGGACCTTTTTTGAAAAATACACTAATTAATCTTGCTCCATAACTGAGAGGAAGGAGGGGGAAATTTTTATGTTATCCTCATCAAAAAAAAAACATTATAGATTTTCTATATAAATAAGGTATATTAATAATAGGAACATCTTTAAAATCTTGTTCGGTTGTGTAATCTCTAGCCTTTTTTAGAAATATTTTTACACTTAATTACCTTTTGAGACGTTATCAATAGTTGTTAAGGTTGTACGTAAGAGTAAGACGCAGTGTTTTATTGTCATTGTCGGTCTAGTGGTTAAGATATTCCCCTTATTATAATCTAATGGTTGGAAAAAAATATACACGTTTTTATCGTTGCAATTTCAAAACAAATTTCTGTGTTCCTGAGCGAATTAATGAATTAATTAGAAAAAGACATACAAAACAAAACAATCAAAACAAGGAAAAAATATTTTAATTGAAGATAAATAATAGAAGTCTCACAGATACGAAGCTATTTTTATTTGAGAAAAGTGGATGGAAGTCTCTTATACAATGGCTCAGGCTTAGGCGATCACTCTACACAATGTAAAGTTCACCAATTCCATTGTGAGAACATCCACACATCAAATTTTTAAAAGTTCTATAGGTATATATGTTCAAATCGAGAACACTTCATATATTGCACTGGTCTCTGCTAGAGATATCTGTTGTTATTTTTTTCTCATTAACATGTTAGTATACATAGATTTCGCAACTGGTAATAAAACTTCTATATGTAATTTTTTCTTTGTGGAGTTTTTTTTAGCAATATTCCTTATTTACGTATATATAAAATATTTTACCTGCTATCGGGATTCGAACACCGGACCTCTACCCTATCCGGGATCGGTACGTTATTCAGTTTTGCCATAGCAGTTTAGTACATTAATTAATAAAGTGACTGCAAGACTGATTTCAAAAGGTACAACCTATGCAAAGCCTCTTCAGCTGTTCTTTGGCGTAGAAGAAAAAAGTTTTGAAAAAACGGGCTTATTCTTGAATTCCAATTTATTACTAGAATAAATCCTCCGAAGACCCGGTACTTTTTGGTAATTTTCCGAGAAAAACCTTGAAAAGAAAACTTTATTAATAATACCAGAAGCTGTATGGACATCGCGTGTGTTCTTCCGCTTTTCTTCTTCATATAACCACAAATCTTTTCCACTCCAATATTTCTTATTCACATCGGCCCTGGCGTTAACTGCCGGGGTGTAAACCATTTTTAGCCAACCCTTGAATATATATTAAAAAAACTTAACTCTTCCCTGAAGTGTCGTTTTCTTGATAAATATGGAATGCCTTTAAATATATATATATATATATATATATATATATATATATATATATATATATATATATATATATATTATATATATGTTAAATCTAAGGCTTTCACGGGTACAATATGTGTTAGTTCTAACTACTTTGGGGGTAACCCGCGTCAAATTCTGGTCGTCAGGACCAGTCGTCTGCCGACGTTTCGAACAGATCTCACTGTTCATCTTCAGGGCGCCTTGTCGATGAGCTGCTTCTCCAAAAAGCGTACAACCGTTTGGGTCCGGAGCTCACCGTCAAGTGAAAGTTTGAAAAATTCTGCGTCAGGTGTTTGTGGAGGAGTGGGTTTCTCCAGCGACGCCGTTAATGAGTTTTGCTCGGCTTCTAGTAATCCGTATATTTACTTTATTATCGTCATTATACAATATTGAAAAGGTTGGATTTTCTAATTGCTTCGGTGTTTTATTATTATTAATATTATTTGTATTAGAAATTTGATTATTATTATTAAGAATGTTACTCCATGCGGTCGGAAGTCGAATGCTATCGTCTCTGTTGTTCATTATATTACTATTTCTTTTATTTATTTCAATTGCCTCTCTGTAGATTCTAAATGTTTCATTATTGAGGCTGGCAACTATTTTTCAATTGTCGAAGTCTATTTTATTATTCTACGTTAGAGAATGGTGGACAAGGGAAGAAGTTAGTTTCCGATTTTTTATATCTACGCGATGTTCAGAGACGCGTGCCGAGATTCTTCGGTTTGACCTACCTATGTAGGTTTTGTTACAGTCACCGCATAGAATTTCGTATACCCCGTGCGATTCTAGAGGTATTTTATCCTTCGGACTTCTTAAAAGTGATGAAATTTTATTATATGTTCTAAAAACAGTGCGGATATTATATTTATTTAATAATCGAATTATTTTATCTGTAGTTCCCTTTACGTACGGTAAGAATGCGGATGCTAGTGGTTTTGCTTCCATTAATTTATTTTTATTATTATTATTTTTATTTGAATGTCTTTTAATTGCATCATTTATCGTGGAATTCGAGAAACCGTTACACTGAAGCGCATTTTTAAGATGTTTCAATTCGTTTTTAATATTATCAGAGTGGGCTAAATGCTGGAACCTGGACCTAAACAGTCGATTACTTCCCGAATAAAAATGGAATAATATAAATAATTGAATTAATAATTCAAAGAGAAACATATAACTATCAAATATTGACGACTGTTAAGTCGCTGGGATAGTGAAATTGGTAACACGCTGTGCGCGAAACACAGAGGTCCGTGGTTCGAATCCAGGTTCCAGCATTTAATTTTTCAGTTTTATTATTTGATATTTGTGTGTTTCTCTTTATTTCATTTATTTATTTCGTATTAAATATTACGGGACTCGTTCCTTAAATAAATGAAAAATGTGTTTAATAATATATATACTCTATTTGCGGTTTAGCAAAGAATACTTCCATTGTTCGGAAATCGACTAGCTAGAAGACGTCAAAGCTTCGTTTCATATTCTCGTAAACAGTCGATTACTTCCCGAATAAAAATGGAATAATATAAATAAGTGAATTAATAATTCAAAGAGAAACATATAACTATCAAATATTGACGACTTGTTAAGTCGCTGGGATAGTGAAATTGGTAACACGCTGTGCGCGAAACACAGAGGTCTGTGGTTCGAATCCAGGTTCCAGCATTTAATTTTTCAGTTTTATTATTTGATATTTGTGTATTTCTCTTTATTTCATTTATTTATTTCGTATTAAATATTACGGGACTCCTTAAATAAAATAAAAAATATGTTTAATAACATGTATATAGGTATAGATATAGAGTATAGATGGATATAGTATCTATCTATATATATATCTAGATATATATAGATATATATATATATATATATATACATATCTACTACCAGATGATTTGAATGCAAAAAATCTTTTGTGAAGGGATTGATGATGATGATTTTATTAAATTAAAGCTTCTTGTGAACGATTTATATGTGGCATTTTGAAATTTCAAAAATGTCTTTGTAAATACATTAAAGATTTAGAATTTTTTTCAGTGAAGCCTTATTTCATTTTCTAACACTTTGGATAAAATGTACCTTCAAGATATTGTTTATTCTGTTGATAGATTTTCTCACCTTGTGTGTCAACATGATAAATGCTGTCACTCCATCTCAGTGATAGAAAACTGTCATGCACGGAGGTTTTATAGGCTGTTTATTGTTAATATCAAATTAAATCAGCAAGGAAACTCTTTACTGTAATTTTAATTAATTATTTAACATTTAAGTGGTTATTTTTAAGGTATCGATTGTTTATTATTTAAGAAGTTACTCGTCATTTTTGTTTAGTTACCGTATAAATATAATAAAAATATAATATTCATAGTTGCAAACTTTCTGCTCAAGTTTTCTTATGAACTACACTAATACAAGTCAAGTAAAGTTTTTACATATGGATATAGGAGGTTATCTCCAAAACCACTCATCCGATTTCAAAAATTCTTTCATTAATATTAAGAATGGACTTTCAGAATGAACAGAGATTATAAAGTATCCCGTTAAAATAAAAGGGCTTTTCGTGGTGACCTATTTTAAAATTAAACTCGAAGGAAAAATGGTTGAGCGATGCGTTTTTTACGAACGCTGCCTTAACGGTAAGATATATTTAAATACTTTCTATAGAAAAATTATAGAACTTAAAAAGTTTTATAAAATGTATGCGATGACATGTATTTATACGTCAAGGTTCATACACAAATTTATAAAATATGACTAAAAGTTACGAAAAATCTACGAGAATCTATTTAAAAGTGCATAATTTATATTAATTAAAAGTGCAAACACTATACACACGTTGTTTTATCTTAAGGGAAGGGTAAGGTTAATTCGTACAAAAAAGGGCATGTTTTTGTGAATTTTTTGTGACGACATAGTTAAAATCTCTTTATTAAAACCAATGGTACATTAAAGTATGACATTTGAAGAATATTGTGTAAATATTCTTCAAATGTATCGAATATTGAGTATCGCTCAAATGGTCATAATTTCGTCAATTTTGCTCCGATTGACTTGAAATTTTGACACAATATTCTTGCAATGTTATACATTCATTTAAAATATTAAAAATAAAATGCCAAAAAAAAAAAGTTAAAAACCTTACCCCCCCCTTAAGGCTATAATTCTTATTTTTTCTAACAAAATACACACACAATCAACAACACATATATATATATGTATTAGGCACCTTAGTAAAAATAGTAATACTCCTTCACATAAAATTTTGTAACGTGATGATAGAATTCGGAGAAATTTACACACTGTCCGAATCCCTTTTATTATATCACAACAATATCTAAGGATCGAGATCGGCTTGTAGCAATCTAGGGTTATCTACAACATTCGTAAAACACCTGGCTCAACGTAAAAGCGACGGAAACCTTCAAAACACAAAAAAGGAATAGAATAATCTAGGAGGTTCGAAACCAAATTTGTTTTGACAGTTTTTTCGGTGCAAAGTGAGTCGCGAGTCGACGACCAGGTGTGCCTAGTTTTGGATTTCGGAGCGATACCAACGAAATAGTGAATAATCAATTGAAATAAATAAATGCGTTCTGCGAGCGATATAGAAAGTTTTCCCCGAGACAGTAAAGTATTTAAATACGAGTGATATATTGCGAAATAGTGTATTTTAAAGAATAGCTTTATGTTTAATTGTAAGATTTTATAAAATTAATTAACCTGTTATTGATAAATTGCTAATTAATTTTTAGTGTTTTCATTTGTCCCCTAAAGCCACGACCTGTGACAATATATATGTTTGTTTTATGATTATATTCAACAGCATATAGATTCTGGGAGACCATCACCACCCGCTGATCATTATTCAAAATACGCCAGAACTGATGCTGTGCTTACGTCAGCATACGACATAAAACGCATTACCTTATTTTTTCCACGATTCCTGATTACGTCAGCAGCGATATCATGCGTACTCTACGACATCTTGTATTTTAATACAATATCGAAAATTAATTTGTCTTCTTCCTCGTCTTCTTCTTCATAAGCCTTCGTTTTTCCACTGCTGGATATAGGCCTCTTCCTTATTTTTCCATTCTTCCCTGTTGTTGGCTAATTGTAGCCATTTCTTTCCCCCCACAGCGACAATATCATCGGCCCATCTCTTTTGAGGTCTTCCAATGCGTCTTTTATTTTCCCAAAGTCTCCATTTCAGAACTCTGGGAGGCCATCTTGTAGTATTCTGTCACGATCCATGATATCCATTACTCTAGTTCTGCACCTAATTTCGTCGTTTCTAATTCGTTAATAATCTCTTAGGCTTACTCCAAGCATGGATCTCTTTATTAATTTGTAGTTGACTTAAATTCAAGATGAATATGCATGTCGCTTATTATTCCAGTTATTAACTGTGTGTACATTACATTTACATAATTTTACCACATATACATACATAGATATATAGAACACCGAAAGAAGTAGGCTAAGGTATATCGTCAACAAATACTTTATTTTAAACAATATTTGTTTATGTGTGATCTGAGAACACAATTATTGATTAATTAGTCGATAAAAAGAGTTAAAAATAAAGTATTGATTTTCAAGTGTATTGTAACACGGCTAAAAATAATTACGCACTCCTGTCGCTGTACACAATTCTATAGAATAATCGAGAACGGTCTAAGTTCTACGGCTTTCAGGAGGCATCTGAAACATTCGAGAAACATCCATAATAATCTAGAAGCCACGAGAATCGTCTCCTAAATACTAGAAAAAGCCATTAAGTACCAAATACCTGCTAACAGATACAACTTCACTAGATAATTATACAAATTTGATTGAAGTTTAATAACAATTTGCAAATACTGATTAATATAAACTCTTAATAGTACAATCAAAATAATTCCCCTTAGCTTAAGGGTTGAAGAAAGATTTCTTCCAAAGCGACGTAAATCAAGCACAGCCTCCAAAAAGTTGTATATTTTTAGCCTCCTTTGTTTCTGTCGGTGGTGAAATTTTCATAATACGGCCTTATTGCCGTCGGGGTGGTTTGAAGGGGTGAAAATGTTACCAGGATGAAAGTGTTAGGACGAAAACAGTGTTGCCAGAACTGATAGACCGTAATAAGAATCTGAAAATCCGATACAATATTATGTAGAATGACCAAATTATTTTTATTTCGGTGATCTTTTCTCAGAACGATAATGTACCATTATAATTGCTTCTTATTCAGTCATTTTTTTGTTCAAAGAAAACGGTACTTCCAGTGTCTGTTATTTGTACTTAAATGATTGATTAAAGTTGTGTGATGTCTATCATGAGTGGCATATATTTAAACAATGATGACAGATTACGATATATATATGACGTCTTTGCGGTCATCTATTTATACTAAGTTGATGGATTGTGATAGTGATTATTTATTATTTATTTATTTATTTATTAACGCCCTAAAGGGCTTTTACAACAGATAGATAGAGTGTACATAAACAAAATATATAGTTAAAAGAAAAAAAAAATAGCGTGTAAACAAAATAATGACATAAAGTGGAAAGAAAATACTTAAAATACAAATATATAAAGATAAATATAATATAAAGTAAAAAGCAAGCATATAAAAAGCAGAAGCATAATATTATATAATATTAAACAAAAAAATGTAATAATGTACAGTCAAAAGATATAGCACAAATTTTGAAAGTAAATAGTAAAAAATATACATACAAATACAAATCAATTATTTAAGTCCAATTCGACAAATACTAGTAATCTTTCAATACACCTTTTAATATATGTATGAATAATATACAGTTATTGGCAATAGCGTCCAGTTGCTCGTATCTGTTTGCTAGTTTAGAAAGCCTTTGCAGTGAGAATAGTTATTAGCTGTAGTTTCCACGGCAAAACCTGCATGACTTTTAGTTATGCGCGACGGAACACGCAAGCAGATACGTTCTAGTAGTTGAGGACAGTCGATAGTATCATATATTAGTTTGTGTAAAAAGAGAAAGTCCGTCACTATTCTTCTAGTCTCTAGTGCTATAATAATTAATAAACTCACCATCATGCTGTATTCCTGAATGATAATACGTAGGTTACATCTGGTGAATATGGTGGGTGTTGCAGAAGCTCATTGATAAAATTATTTTGTTTCTCGTTGTTGTGTGCGCGATGTACAGGAATTTGAATCATACTTACTTACAGACTAACCAACCCGCCAAAAAGATAAGCAGAGACGATAGAACGCTATACTTTTCATCTTTTCATCAGCCTCGTCCACTTTTATACATCTTATCATATGCATCATTTGTTTGTTGAAGCTTTTCACATAATCATCATTGAATATTTGGTTTATTTGATCATTCCAGGACTTTCGCGGATGACTTCTATTTCTGTTCCGTCCTGTCAACACTAGTCTCCTATATTTTCTTAATCATCATCTACGGTATACGGGTGTGAGGCGCAGCGGAGTTAAAAATAATACGCCGCGGTCAGGGAGTTCAAACTGCGGTCAGCGAGCGACACGAGCGCGAATATTTTAGTGAGTTTTTACTGCAGGTATTTAAACTAATATATAACTTATATATAAGCTGTTTTACTTTGTAAAATTTAACATTATTTTTTTTTTTCGTATCTTTTCTTTTGACATGTTTAAATTACCGGCTTTATTTAACTTTCTTGCCTGTTTATTTATTGTGGTAGGATCCTGTGATTGATTTTTCATCAACTTCCTGACCAGCTGGAGCTCTAAAACTTTCAACATTTAGGTATATAAAATATATATTATAAATCATTTTTGACATGATTTGGTAATTATTCCAATTAAAATTAATAATCACGTTACTCATTAGCAAGAGCCGCAAAAATGGCTGATGAAGATGCCGTTGAAAAATTTGTTTTAATGTTATAAATAATCGGTTTTACGAAATAAAAAATTCTATGCTAAAAATCATATAAAAGCATGTTTCCAATTTTATCTTTTATTTAATTGTTTACTTTAACTAGTTTTGATTGCTATGTTTTACTTTGTACTTTTTTTGTTTGGTTAACATCATCATTTCTGTTTTGCTTTTAATGAGTATTTCATATTCAAGTTATTTTCTGGATAATTTCTGAGTTCTGTTTTATGTTGTGAAACTATATTGTTGGTTTACCAATAGTCCTTTGCACCAAGTAATTCTAATCGTGAATATCAAAATATGTATATATATATTGATAATTTGACATCATATTGTATAAAAAGTATTTAAGATGGCAGGGCATTGTAAATGTGAGATTTATGCTAAGATCGATGCTTGGAATATTAAAAATCTTTTTGACATTGATCAGTCTTTTGATTTCCCTGGTAACCAGCCCAATCTCTTTGAAGGTAAAAATAAAACAATATATAAAATATTAGAATGTATAAATGTCCAATAATTATGTAGTTGAATATCTAAATACATAATGCTATAGACTATTTTTAAAAATACCTAATGATATAGACAAAGAAGACCATTTTGTATCTCGTTTATAGCTTGAAACCATGAAATAAAAATAAATGGAATAAGGAATAAAACATTCAAATTACATAACGTGAAATAACTCATAAATTACAAAAGTGAGTCATTTCAACATTTTAAATAGGCTTAAGTACATTTTAAAACCAGTTTTGAATGAAGTGTTAAGCATTAAGATTTATGTTATTTTTGAAATCCAAGGAATTAGATATATTCTTTGCGTTATCAGATATGTAGTAAAATAATGTTCTCAGTAATTTAAGATTATTAAATAGTATCGAATTATATTGAAATGTTTATTAAACAATGAAGATATTCATAGTTAATTCAAGTAAATTTGAATATAGGTATGTTGTAAAACTATTTCTGATTTTTAACAAGCAATAATTTCAAATTGATATTTATAACGATAGTAAACTAATACGTTAAATGTAGGAATTAGCTTAGATAATGTATTGACAATAAAAATCTAAATTAAACGAAAATGGTGGTTGAGTAGATTTTGGTATTCGATTACTTATTTTCTAACGAGTTTTGCAATTTTCGTGTTAAATTTTATTTCGCTGAGAACTCTTCACGAACTTTTCACGACAATGTCGTTTTTAATTGTGTAACAATTTGAGGAGTACTTTTAAGTAATTATATTTTTTCATGTTTTTTTTTCATTGAATTTTTTATAGTTTTTGTGACAAATTTTATTTCGCTAAATAAATATATTCAATTTAAAAAAAATGTACTTCCTACATTTGTCTGTACTGGACTGGTACCATGGAACTATAACAAAAGTAGAATGTGGTCACCCTGTAGCGTTACCTCGTTAGATATCTTCACAACAATGGTTTTATTAACACATCTTTAGTACTTTTAGTTGTGTCATTGTTAGTAAGATACAATAGAACGTATTTTTTATCTTAAAAATATGAGAAAGAGTGGAACACGAGCAGTCTGTGAATATTGTGTAATAAATATTATACATTGTTTAAATAAAAGAAAAACTAACGCATAAAAAACAAGTTTTTATATTAATTTCTTTCTCATTTTCATTGCTTCCAATTTGATATTCTATCAACATGTTCCTCTTGCTTTAAGTTCATGTGGAAAATTTATTCCATGCATATTATTGTCCTTAAAACTTATAGAATATTGAAAACGTAGTAATTGGTATAGGAGGGCACGGCGTCGGTGAAACCGTCTGATCGGGCCCATGGCTCGAGTCAGACTAGTTGGTTTCGCGTCTTTTCCATGCGTCGGGCTCCTTTCTCATTTTTATGGTTTCCAATTTGAAAAAACCGTTAAAGTTTCGAAAAATCCAAAATTATATTATAATTATTGTCGCCACGAGTCTTCCTGCAAAGTTTCAGCTTGATTGGATTACGGGAAAAGGTTTAAAAATCCATCCAAAGTTTTTTCGGCAGACAAGCAGACGCTACGAGTTAAAAGAAAGAGAGTAAAAAACTAACCCACAAAAACCAAATTTAATTATACTCCCTTTCTCATTTACTAGTTGAAACAGGTTTAGAGCTTACCCCACGCATTATGATCGAGTCGGGCGACGCTACGCAAGAGACTAATACAATTTTTCGATAAATCCAAAATTGTACTATCATTATTAAATTTTTTTAAACTAAACTTTGTTTAATTATTTTTATCATTGCCACGAGTCTGTCTGTAAAGTTTTAGCTTTGTTTACCCACACAAATTTATTTTTAACTAAATCCTTGATCCGTGCAATGCCGGGTAAGGACAGCTAGTATTTAATAAGCTTCCTCTTAAAAGTAATTTTATTCGTTTCAATCCCAATGTCCCCGGCAATTTACTTTACAATTTCATTCTACAATAATTTCACCATTATTGAATTTTGCTATCGAGTTTTCTTTCTAAATGGTAGTTTTAATTCAAATATTCTTCTTGTGCAGTAGTCATGTTGATTTTTTTTATTTTTCTTATGAATTAAAAAGGTTTTTGTGCACTAAAAAACTATGTTTATATTTAAATAATAATAATAATTGGATAACTTATATAGCGCCGTTTTCGCGAATACTTCAAGGGCGCTGTACTGAAAAGTAAAAACATATTTTTCGGACAAAACATTTTTGCTCCACTCTCCAAACATAAGTTGGGCGCTTACGATATTGATATAGATTACAGAATTCTGTACCCAGCGATAAAAAACAGTCATTTACGAGTGATGTATTGCAAAACAGTGTAATTTAAAAAAATAAATTATAAATAAAAAATCCTTTATTCACTGACCTAATAGAGTATAGTTTATTTATATGGTGAATGTAACTTTAATTTACAATAATAGAATAATAAGCTTTATATTATTCTGTTAGATAAGTATACATTCTTCAGCAACCATTTTGTTGGTCAAATTGTCCTCTGACATAGGCCTCCCCTAGTTTCTTCCACTCATCTCTGTCGCAAACAAGTCTCCTTCATCATTTTGGTAGGTCATATTATTAATTAATAATTTTATTTAGTATAAATTGATAACAAAAAATTAATAATAATTTAATAACGATAAGTTTAATTCGTTTTAAGTGACTTTATATTGAATAGTCAATTAATCATTAATTAAGACATTTAAGAATAAATTAAATACTATGTTTTAAACCACATTATTGCTATATATTTGTCAACTAGTTGACACTCTGTCCCTCTCTTTTTCTTTCCTCCTTTATAAATTTCTGTACCTAGATTAGTCTATATTATAATGGTCTTGAAGAAGGTTGAGTCCAACCGAAACTAGTTGACAAATATATAGAAATAAAGTGGTTTAAAACATAGTATTTAATTTATTCTTAAATGTCTTATAATGTCAAGCCACAAAGTGGTTTCTCGCTTTAAAAAGTAAATCATTAATTAATAAATCGCTATTTAATTGGCAGTATTTTCATTAATTCCTCTCTAGCCACGACATGATAATATCTTTATGAAATTTAAAGTTTTAAAAAAATGTACTTTCAATTAAATAAATGTTCGTTTAGAGACAGATATCTACTGTCTTATAAACAATCTCCACGCTCATATTCATATAATACTGGATAAATATGTTTGTCTTTGGTATTCAAGTCTCGAATAACCAGGGAATGATTAATTTATTTTAATTTGTACATTTAACATGACATCTTCACCGAGAGATGGATACTGTGGATTTGTATTTAAATAAAATACACAGATTTCCTTTGGCAAAAAACTTGAGATAAGTCGCATCCCTGACTCTGTGTATTGGGTCGTAAACTCCAATATATTTCATGCGCATCTGTCGATTTTACGAGGCCTCCGACAGAATCCTTCGTGATTTAAGATTTCCATCTTCAGGCGTAGGATCTACTAAGCCAAAAAACTTGTCTTAGCTAAATTATACTGCTTAGCGTTTTTCAATTGAAGTACGTTTGATTTCAAAGGGTCTTTGAATTATGGATAAGATTTGATTTTAAGTTCGGTTTTTCCAAAATAACTTCGAATGTTCAGAATTATATGATTATTAAATCGGGTGGAAAACATTTATATTGTTTCCTATACATGAGATTAATAATATACGCGGAACGTAGCCGTGGGAGTGGGAAAGAAAAACACTAGAATAATTGAAACTATAATTTATTTACCAAAAAGTCAACAGACACGAATTGAGTCGGAATAATTTTTTTTAAATAATAGTAACTAAATGTTTCTAGAATATTCAACACACTTATTATTTCATTGTTTCTTAATTCGCACTATTTCACGCTGTTTTTGTTGCTTTGATCCCTTTCTAGTAATCTCCGTTTAATATTCGCACTACGAAAATATCTAGCCCCTGTAGGAACTTCCTTTATTTATTATCGCTGGAATATACACGATAGTCACACTGCCTTGCGCTCCGTTGCTCCAAGGTAAATGAGGTCTATCATGTGACATGCTACGTTCCTAGATGTAACAAAGTATTGAAAAAATTATGGTAATCATGTATTACACATTCGAACAACTAAGACGACTTATTTAAATAAATAGTAAATTTATATGACCAAATAATAAATTATTATGAATTATGTGTCGTCGGGACGAGGATAGGGTAGATGGGTTGAGTAGTTTTTTTTTAACAACTTTAAGAAAAAATTCCGCACCGATATGCACATCTTCCATCAGTCGCTTCTAGAGTATTCCTAAAACTTTTTTTTATATACCTACCGTGTGACATAATTTTCAACTTTCATTTCTTTTATTGTCAGTGTTGAGTATTTTTTTAATCCGTTCTATTTTTGTAAATTGCATTTCTTTTTAATATAAGTACATGCTACAAAACTCTTAATTGAAGTGTTGATAATACAAAGAAGTATTAAATGTATTATCAACGACTTTGAAGGTATGTACATACATATTTCTTGAATTAAAATAAAATTTAATAACCCAAATTGTATAACAAAGCCTTGCTCGTATTTTTATTTGTTTAAAAAAGGAGTGTTTGTAATTTAATGCCTACTTTTTGTCTATCTTTTCAGAATAAATAGTTGCATGTCAAGTGGAACATCATGTATACGGGTTTGAGCTTTTGTTTCCTTTAACCAATCTCAGGCTGATAGTTAAGAAATCTTGAGATTAAATTATCAACACGTGTACAATATTTACTGTTCTGTACATTACTGATATTTACAAAGACTTATATTTTCCATGGAAATGGGTTTTAAGAATAAATCTTGTAAGAAAAGTATTTTTACCGAAAATCGTATCAACAACACATATTTTTCGATATTTGTTTGGGCTATTGTGCCTAATTTACGATTATTTTGTTCTAACACCATAACGATGGCCAATTTTCACTTCAGGTATACACATTATGTAAATTTTTTCTGCCTCACACAGATTCTTCTCGTGAAGAAAGCATCGCATAAACCATTTAGCAAAAATTTATCGTTTTCTGCCTATGAATTATCAAGAAAAGAAAATGAATCCGAAAATACACGTATACAGATATCGGAATCGTCGATATATTCTAAATAGGCAGACATTTACGACTGCTAATATATTGGTTTTATTATTTGGGTTTTCGCTAACAAAGCTAACAAAAGGAATGATGGCTTTTTGTTGTTACGTAATTTTCATTTGCGGCTTTGTTTTCAGGATTTCGAATGAGTAAATAAGGACAAATAACAGTTTGTTTCAACTATACAAGGATTAACTGACAACGGAGAAGTTGAAACAAATAAAAATACTTTTATTCAATTACAGAACTTAATAAACACTGTACAAATATTACGAAACTCAAATACACACTGAATTCACAAGTATAACGACTGTGTTTTATCAAATTGTTTAAACTTCAAGTTTTGCAAAAATGACTTGTGACTATATAAAGTAGTGTAATTTTTTTTGGTAATGATGGACATTGATACAGTACTGATGGACGTTGTTACAGTACTGATGGACGTTGTTACAATACTGATGGACGTTGTTACATAGAAAACTTTATATTTTTATAATATCAGTAGTTTCATATTATCACGAGGTCGAGGCTATGGGGGAAGAATGAAACACTTAATTTTTTTTTCAAATAGAACGGAGATCCGAACACGGCATGCGTGTCGCATAGATAATCTTACTATTCTCAGCTCAAATTACTGGACATGAAATTAATGTGGGGATCGTTCTCTAATTGGCACTAATTGTCACTCCTGAATATTTTACAAATACGCAGGTAGGTACTTTTCTATTTCACTTTACTCTCGTCTGTTACTTGTCTAGGATATCGCGCAGGTTCTCGATTGGCTGGCTTCCATAAATTGCGTGTTGCGTATTAAGCAACTCCGAACTGCGCAGCACGATGTCCCCGTATTTATAGATACCCGTGTTTTAGTCGTTTCGCGAAGCTAACAGATTATGCCGTACCTTTGCAGTAATTTCCACTTTAATGTTAAAGGTGTAGAGTGCTGTAAAATCCTCAATTACGTAGAATTATATCAATTTAGTGTAAGAAGAAAATGAAGAAATAAAAATGTACTTATTTAATATATTAATTTGATAAACCTACAACTGCTGGCTTTAGACAGTTCGCAAATAGCGAGTCAAGTTAACGAGTGAGCAAACAAGCAGTGCACACAAAAGAAGTGGGTATTTTCTTCGAGATATTATTTCAATGAAATGTTCCATGAATTTCAATTCATATGAAGTTTCGTAATAGTAGACAAACAGTTATATTCTACAGCTCATTTGTTACGACTTGTTATGGTTTACGCTCTGCAGCAAGATAATTTTTTAATAAGTGATGATTTTTTATAAATTATTTAAATTAACATTATATGTTTACTCGAATAAAAAATATGATACTTATATATATATATATATATATATATGACTAGCTGTAACCCATCAAAAATGGCGGTAATTTTACATACCAGTTCCTGAAGAAAAGTATTTATTTATTTTAAGCTGACACAAAAAAATTAAACACGTTCATTAATGTTATACTTCTTTCAAAAGAAAATTTTCTGTTTTATGAGACATTGTGTTTTTTTTGCGTTTTATTAATTATTTAATTTATTTACAGGCCTTTGAATGAAATGTAATGTTAACAAAAATGAGCACTTTTGAAAAATTATAAATGGAAAATGTAAAATAATTAAGTAGGTAGGTACTAACATGAAAACAAATTTAAAAGGAAACAATTTTTGAAAAGGACCAGATTATTAACACAATTCATTTTAGTATTAACACACTGTTTAGGACTACCGAAATTACTAGCATCTGTTTAATAATGGCCAAAACATTTTATACTGATTATGAGTGATTTCCAAAATAATTTATTACATCAGCATATTTTTCTGTTGATTTTGTTTTCTTGTTTTACTTTCCCATACGCAAAAATATTTCACAAAGCCATCAAATTATCAAATCGCCAGCTCGGTTAAATAAATTCAATTTCAGTTTATTTCAAATATTATATAAACCATTTTGTGAAAATAAATATGCTTTCCTGGCCACTGCGTGGTAGGTACTTATGCTTGCGAACCGATTCCAAATTTTAGTATTTTCAGCGGAGAGTTATGTTTGAGATAATCCTATTCAAATACATGGTGTGTTCGTTCACTGACTGTTCATAACGTTAATATTCCGCAATTGCGATAACGGGCTACTCCTATCGTATCATACAGTAGAAGCCATCGGGTCTGGTTCATAACATTTTTGAAAAGTATAAACATCATTATTTTAGTGACGATGGTATCTAAATTTGGACATGTCGTTTTTGAATATCATGATTTATTTTGAAAGAATTTGAAAGAATGAAAGAAAGAAAGAAGAAGAAGAAAGATTAAAATATTTTTGTTTATAAAAATAGTTAATAACAGGGTGTGGGTAAAAACTTATACATAAATTTTGGAAATAAAACAAAAATCTGACCAAATATTATGTTATGTGTGGGAAATACATAAAAAAATTAACGCCGTCATTGAGGATAATTAATTTATAATGTACGTACTGAATTTAAAATTTTATAGAAAATGCAGTCTATAAATTAGGCGGAAACATGATTTTGGAAGGGATAGATACATAATATATAGTATTCAGTATATTTTAAATTAGTAATCCTCGGTGACTGCATTCAAAACGTAAATTTTTTTGCCTGTATGGCTGCTTCGATTTAATACCCTACATATTAAAATATGTAGATTATTATTCATTGATATGCCTTTTAATTAGTTGTGCAACATGATTTTTTGAATTTTCACTAAATTGAGCATTGTAAAACACACATTTCTCATCAAGAGTAAATTATTTTTAAATGTAAATGGTTACGGATATTTTATACGAACCGTATGTTTATCAGAAAAAATTATATTCAAAGTCATCAGGAGGACAACCTGTACCGGCGGAGGCACAGGTCGTCCTCCTGATAACGTTGAATATGAATTCAATGAAACGTCGAGAATCGTTTCTCGAAAAAACATACGGTTCGTATATAATATCCGTAACCATTCACAGTCAAAAATGTCTAACGACCGTAATAGCAACCTCAACTCTTTAGTAAATTATTTATTACACCTGTCGATGAGATGGTCTGCGCTCTTTTTGAAACTATAAAAATGATAACATAACTCAACCTGTGTGAATTAAATATATTAGTTTCTTCTTCTCGTTATGCTCTATCCATTCAACGGACGTTGGCTTTCATGTTAGCTATAAAAACATTGTCCACTGCGGCCCGAAACAGCTCTACTAAATAATATATTCAGTCTATGTATTTAAACATTTTTTTGTGAATTAATTGAGATAACAAGATAAATAATACAAATGGATTAAATGCTTCTAGTCGACCGAAAAGCTGAAGACGGAATTGAAAAAAATAGCGCGAGTGGCACGGCTCCAGGGTTGGCTCGCTCCTGGTATCCAAATGGTTAGCCCGCTCACGAGTTAAGGTTTAGAGCTGATCTAAACTCGACCATGATCGCCGTGAAAGTTCTGTTGTGAGAGTATTCATGCACTTTATTTAGAATTATTCCAGTCAGTTTAAATAGCAACAGCGGTATATATTCCCAATAATTAAGGAGTTCAAGAAGAAATTAAAAAAAAATTACTAACTTTGACGCATTGTAGGGAAGTAATTCTTTACCCCGATAATGCACGACCATGAAAAAATATCTGACAGAATCCTAGTAGAAAAAGTACAGCACAAATGCCATCATCTTTTTTACATATTAATAGAATTCATTCACAAAATCATTCACAAAAAAAGAAAATTTGGAATTCATCAAGAGTATTGAACCACCTTGAAGAATGTGTAATTCAAAACCTAAAAATGTTAGTAAAAATGCATTTAAAAAGCAAGTTATTAAATGGAATACTGTTCTTAACAATGAAGGAAATTATATTTTGAACATAATTTCCTTTATTGTAATATTTCATGAAAGGAATTTTATATGTCATAAAAAAAGTTCTTGAATTCTTTCCGGTCCACCATGCTAATTAATCGTACCTAACAAAATTACACATATATATAAAGTCTGTGAACTGTGAATTCAAACAAAATTACTAAAAATTCCTTCATCACCCATATACTCGTACTTCACGAAATCAAACCATCCCAAATGCTATTTTTCAATCCTGTTCTTCGTGCTAATATCAGTTTAATATTTTTTTTTTCAAATAAAATAATGAAAACTTTGTTTTAACTACACTTAAATTTTGTTTAAAAAAATTCAACACGCTTTGGGAGCGATGCTCCCTTTTACAGGACAATGATTATTTGTTGTCATTCATTGTCCTGAAAATTGGAGCATCACTCCCAAATCGTATTAAATTTTTTAAAACATAATTAAAGTGTGGTTAAAATAAAGTTTTCGTTATTTTATTAATAAAATAGTGCCACAAAGAGAATTTGAAAATTTTTAAGAAAAATGTATTTTCTGTTCATTCGTTTCATAAATCAACATGATCCTTATAGGAATTTCTGCTAGTAATTAACTCGTATGACATATTTTAAACGTAAGGATCTGGATAAATATGCAAAACAAGCAAATGACGATTTCATTCTACACGGATTTCGATCACATCAATAAAAATTAATAGTTAGAAAAGCGAGTGAGCTAGCCTTAAAGCAGTTTTGATAAAGCGCCAAAGGGGTTGTAAATTCGTTTCAGTACTACTGGAGGTATTTGCATTTGCGATTAAATATAAATGCACTCATTTAAGTGCTGTTATACTAAAATTTATCGTTTAATGTTTATAACCCGTAGTGCTTTTTGAAAACATTTGTACGTATACAAAGCAAATATAGAATGGGGCGTAAAACCTCATATAAATACAGGGGTGGGATTTTTCGACTGTCATATCAATTATAAGATACTCTATCAAATATAATTGCATGAGTTTATTAATTTTTTTTTTGGACGAAAAAGTGAGTATAAAAGATAGTCGTAGTAAATTTCAAGATATGTGATATTGTATATGTCTCATAGAGACAAAGCTATATTTTATATATGGGAGAGTATATATGAAAGTCTTTTTGGGTGTTCTTAGGGCTAACTAAATTTGAAAAAAGTAAGAATTTGATATGACACGTATTCCGTGTAGGTACGCATTTCTATTTTTTTAAATAAAAAAAATGTTGAAGATAATAAGATGACAAAAACTTCACAGCCAGTATGTCCTCCATCTTCCAAAGGCTCCACTGCTTCCAATATTGACCTGAATTACAAAAAACAGAATCGGTTTGTTTTTATTATTTAAGGGATTCTTCCTTTTGCATTTGCATTATTGTTATTAGATAGCAACATTTGCAATTCAAAATTACTAGTTAGTATAAAATCTCTCGAAATCAACATTATTGTCAATCTCTATTATCAATTATAAATATTCACATCCCAGCAAGGGTTACTAGAACACACTGACTCTCACATTCCTGTAGCTCGTACGGCAACGATTTACGCACACCCATAATGGAAATGTGCCGAGCTTACAACGACTTATGTTTCACCAAGATTGATATCTATCTTGTGACTTCATGTAAACTAAGAAACCAAATGAATATTATTCTGCGTCACAACATTTAATAAATATTTAAATTTGTACATTATACTCCGTGATGCAAGACAAAAATGAGGTGTCACTTGGATATCTAATTATGTCTTTGTTTATGATTGTCAGTTATTCCATTATATTTTTACTTACTATTATATCGTTACTTAAAAATGATTGATTTTTTCATTCTATTGCTACTTTACCTGTCTATTATGTTTTATTTGCTCTTGTTATATATATATTTTCCCAGAGCCATGATGCTTGTGATTCCAGACGGCTTTTGACCGCCAGGGAGATCACCAAAGAGATGGAGAGAGAGCTGGATGTTCTCGTCACAATCTAGGACTGACCAGCTGCTACAGATCAAGTATTTAATGAAAGAAAAATAAGATATATATGTATTTCAAATTTATTCCTTTGTGAGTTTGGACACTGGTAAACATATTCGATTATGACTAATCATGCTCTTATTACATAGATACATATAACTAACATTATCATTTCCGAATAAATAAAAAAAAATGAAAATTAAATAAAAACCTTCTTCAAAAAGAGAAAACTGATTTTTTAGTGACATTATATTTTACGTACATTATACACATTATTTAATTGTGATCGATTTTTTTTTTCAAATATTTTACGGTCCCATGAAAATATAAACTTGTGTATGAAACCCGAGAATGTCACAAATGTGATGGATAACTGTATTTTTTAACAACATTTATTACATTCATGCAAAGAAATACGCACTTTTTGAACTTTGCATAAACATGTATAGTCCTAATATTAGGTAGTAGATTTTTGAAATATTAAATTCCTAGTTATCTGTAGTGGTGTTACATGGCTGTTTTACTTCATCTATGTATATTTAGGTTTCCAATCATGTGCGCTCTTTTGCTACGTCTATTTTGATCTTGAATTATATTTGTGTTTTTTCAATATTGATAATTTCTTTGTGTATTTATTATATTGAGTTGGTTGTCTAAATTTGGGACCTTGAATTTTTTGAATAGTTATTCAGAACGATATGTTCTGGGTTTCTTTAAAAATATTTCTATGATCAATTTTTGTATTTATTATATTTAATTTAATTAATCAAAATGTACTTTCTTTTCACAACTTACATATTTATTGAAAATAACAACATGTTTCAGGGCCGATGTTCCCTTTGTCAGGATATAATGTATATATATACATATTAGTAAACATTGAATCCCGACTATGGAATCATTTACCTTGAAACATATTGATATTTTCAATATATATGTGGTGAAAACATTTTTTTATTTAAAAAAAATATCCAATTTATATTAATATAAATAAATTAAAGTGAAATTAATTTCTTTAAATCATAAAACCGTGTGGCTTGAATTTTAAGACCTTTTTTTACTGGCAAATTAGCTGTTCATTTATTTTAATTTTTCATTTGAAAAAAAAAGTACATTACTATGATACAACACAGTGATAAAAACTTTTTAGAAATATGAAAAAGTTCTGACCTTATAAGAGTGCTAGGTAATACTTAAAAGATGTTAGTTTTAAAAACAGTTTAATGCTGAATTATATCAATAATTCTTTATAGCGGGGCAATTCAAGAGCCCTGATCTTCCCTTAAACATTTTCCAGTGTACAGATCACCCCTATCTCACGCAAACACTATAGTAAAAACGGTTTACGACTGTTGAATTCAAAGCTCGTAAATGCGCGACATGGCCTCTATAGATCGGCGTTTGATGGCCGCTACTTAAAAGATTTTCGAAAAATAAATATTTTTATGTTCAATATAATACCGCGAATTTTTAATAAAATTTTCAATATTTATTAGCGAATTTGATGTCACCATAAAAAGTTATAAATTGATAAAGCAGTAAGACGCTCTCCTTATGCTCCTCCCAATCCAAACCAATCGTCTTATCGCCACCGCCTCCTCATTGCATAATTTCATGTTTTCTACTTTTAAAAATACCGAGATTGAACTTATATTCTAAGAAAAAGTTACTAGATGTTATCTTTTAGTTTTGATGTAATTTTTTCCTTTTTTTAGATTGTTTTTTCTTTGCCCAATGTCTACGTTATATATATAAGGATTCTGTTACTTTTGTCGTACATTATACAACTTTACTATTTTTGTCCATACTTTTAATTCTGTTTGTTTTATTTCCAAAAATGATATTAATAAATAAATAAACGCTGGTAAGAATTTTATTTGGTCTTATATCAGATTTTTTACATCCCGCTTTCCGTCATCTATCCCAGTGACTACTAGTTTCTCTAAACTAGTCGTTTTTTTTGGCAACATGCCCAAGAATGCAAGAATCCTTTTTTTACACGTTGTCAAGACTTTCTATGAATTCTCAGAGGATATAGATGTCATCACCAAATTCTGGCTAACCTAACCTAACCTAACCTAACCCTCGGCGAACCGTGATTGAAAATACTTGTCCGAAGCAATGGTATCAAATCGTGTATCAAAAAAAATTGTCTATTTTGAAGTATTTTTATAGAAGAAAATTACAAATTCATGTCATACCATAACTATTAAAATTGTCACGGGTCATGGTTTTGGGGAGGCAAATGAAAACACTGGAAATTAATTAGCGATTTATAACCTGGTGACTAATTAATAATAAAATTGACAAATTCACTTAACACGAATTAAAATTAATGCTATTATTTAAAATAGGTACACTATTAAGTACGAAATATATCACTCGTATATGAACACTTCATTCGCAGGAAACACTTTATTTATCGCTCGTAGAACATTCAATTCTCGCTTTTAATAGTCGAATTTATTTACTTCGCCACAAAGTTAAGAGCTCGCTTCCTTATTTTGCTCAAAATATGTCGCTTTCCGATTTCACGACTGGGCACACCTAACCTTCATCTCACGACTTACTTCATAATGAATGATCTATCAAAACAAACTCCCACGCCGTGGCGTAGTCCCGGTATTTATATCTAAACGCTGTTTTTTTCAAACTATCCGGGAGATTCTTTTCCATTCTAGTGTTTAGGAAAAGGTTCGTTAGTAGACGTTTCCCAAAAGTTGTAGGAAATTATAGACTGTTCTAGAACCTCCCATAGTATTTTTTCAGAGTGAAATTACAAGGGATCCGGAAAGTGCGCAATTCCTTCTGCTTGCCATTTCATCTAAGAATCAAATACTTTATCGTCAAGGGAAGAAATATTTAAACAGCCAACCGAACATCAAAAATTTTCAGATGAATAATTCCTAGGTACACAAATAAATAAGAGATGTTTTTTATCGAAAATCACCAACGTCCCATTGACCTACGGTCAAAGAACCAACGCTGTATTAAAGCACTCCTACGATAAATACAAACCGGCCGAGGTAACACAAGTCACACGTGCCACACATCGAAGAAATCCAAAAACGCTGATAGAACGGAATACACGCCGATCCTGATAGCAAGGATTCGCTGAAGGGGCTGTATCCACGCCTGGCGCAGATAAATCCTTAATCCCCACAGATGTCGCTAATGAGAAAATGTACATTGATTTTTTACGGAATTTTGAGAGCAATATACTTTATTGTGTGTAAAATATTTTAATGCAAGTATTCGGATGAATTTCATTACACACAATAAAGTATATTGCTCTCAAAATTCCGTAAAAAATCAATGTAGATTTTCTCATTAGCGACATCTGTGGGGATTTAGGGGAATGAAAATGGCTTTGTACAGGCCGCATGGAAAAGGTGCTTATTACTCATATATGAAAACTTTCGACGCTATTTGAACATATATACAACTTCCAAAAAAATGAATAAGCATGGTATATTCTATCATGGGTGGAAATGGCGAATGTTACAATTGTGTAAAGTGATTACTTAAGCCAACCATAAAAAGATAGGTCATAAGTCCTATTACACCCAAATGACTTCTATACCTACTTTCCCATAATTAATACAGTTTCGTCTCTGTGAGATATCTATAATCTATATATTAATTACTCCAACCAATGTCGTTTCTGCATTTGGATAATTTCTGTTGCCAGTTTAAAAAAAAACATTTTAGAGTACATTAAAAAGATTAAAAAATATAGGAATACGAACAAACTGATATCAAAAAACATCCAAATCCAAATTATCGAAAATTAAAATATCGCAATTTATAGATTTTTTTAAATATTTTCGTGGAATCCGTGTATTTAAAACAGCCAACGTAATTGCAGTCAACGAATTTTTGTGCTGGTCATACCACAGAATGACGCTTTATGACATTGACAGTAAGTATACGTTTACGCTTTTCTTTTTATTGTTTTTGCATTAATCTTGCTTCAATAAACGTTCAAAACATTTATTTATTAAACATTTATTACGCTTTATATTTTATTTAAACTGCAAAGTGAACTTAACCTTAGATTAACGTCATAACGTCTCTCATATAACCTCAAAAGACTCACAGCGCGTGGCGCGAATGTCATTTTACGTGTCATTTTCTCCGTATTATACATAAATATTATTATTTTTCAGAATTCCGATGGAATACTCAACATCACAAAGCGATAATTTGATAATGCGATTCGAGTTCACAATATGAAAGAAGAAATGCCAGACGTAGACTGTCAAACATAACAGAAGAGGAATGTGAAAGAAGGAATGCTGACCAGCGGGAACGTAAAAAAGCTAGGCAAAGAGTGTATGCTGAAGGAAGAAATGCGAAATCTTATTTTAAATGTGCAGTACAACTGTGCTAATGCATTTGCATCTTTCAGAGTGCAAATAAGTGACATACCAGGTGTAGGCCCGTATTGTTTAAAAATTTCAGGTGAAGTATATCATAGAACGTCTAGAAGTTTGCAGAGTGATGGAGAGGTGCCGGCATATGCGCAACTAGATGTTTACGATGCGGATGAAGCAGTCAGGGTACGTATGAGCCATCCGTCTAACCTTAGATGTCAACAAAATATAATGGAAACTATTGAGAATGTCATCCGTCGTGTAAGTCCATATGCTCTCCAATACAAAAGGTTGAAAGAAGCGGTTGAGGAAGAAGAATCTATAGTTGCAGAGCACGGGGGCCAGATGCGGAATATTCAACTACTCTTTACGCGTTCTTCGTTAGATGACCAAAGAAGGTATAATGCTCAATCTAATAATAATGAAGTCGCCATTGTGTATGTAGCAGATTACGAAGGTAGGTTACCGCCAAACGTAGATTTTGCTGTTCACCCTAAGAATGTAGGAGGTCTCCAGCGTATTAATATGTTATCAAAACATTTAGTTCCGATGGTTTTTCCAGTGTTATTTCCATCAGGTGAATTTGGTTGGACTCTACAGCCTTAAATAATACAACATGAACTGCATGGTTTAAACTTAACCAACAAGATAATGAGGCACGTAATATTAAGTATCAGGATTTAACTAATTTCTATGTTTTTTCTAGCAATAAGCAGTGGAAGAAGAGGCAATGTGGCGGGGACAAGATTATTGGTCGCATGTCCCCCGTTTCTCCTAGAAATATATAATTATACCATTTAAGACTTATTCTTTTACAAGTGACTGGGGCTACGTCCTTTGAATCTTTGCGGACTATTAATGGTTGTCTTACTTCCTACATTTCGTGATGCAGTACGAGAATTAGGACTCATCGATGATATTGGAGAATGTCAGTGTTGCATGGCTGAAGCTTCAACGTATATGATGCCCAAAGCTCTTCGTGACCTATTTGTCTTATTAATGATTCATTGCCTCCCACCAGATCCGTTGCAGCTGTGGAACGATTTCAAAGATTTGATGTCAGAAGACTTTAGTCGTCAAAGTGCTACTGCAGAAATTGCACAAAATTGTTCCCTTTTGTATATTCAAAAGGCATTAATAAATGAAAATTCTTCATGCACATCACAGGGTTTGCCGGGACCAGATTACAGCAATACTTATAATGAAGTGGTTGATATTAATTTAGCATTAGAAAGTTCTTTAGGGTCAGAGATGGCTGGAAAACTCAATCGAGAACATTGTGCTTTCGACAGTATATTAAGTAAAAAATTTCAGATGTATCTGAAACAAAAAAATGTTTCTTTATTGACGGTCCTGGTGGCACAGGTAAAACGTTCCTTTATAAGACTATTATACATACTTGAAGAGGAAGATCTAAGAAAGTTTTATCTGTTGCTTGGACAGGAATATCAGCAATTTTATTACCAGGTGGACGTACATGTCACATGGCTTTTAATTTACTTCTTGATTTATAGAATAACACAACATGCAGAGTGACATCCAAGAACCGTGCAATTATAAGTGCAGCTGATGTATCATCTGGGATGAAGCGCCGATGGCGCCAGTTATAGCTTTAGATATAATTGAACGTACTCTGCGCGATATAATGGGTAATAATGATATTTTTGGCAATAAAGTAATCATTTTGGGCGGCGACTAGACAAATTCTACCAGTTTCTCGAAGGGCTTCTCGCGGTCAGTTAGTAGTGAAATCTATTAAAAACAGCCAACATTGGAAAAATTTTACTATTTTCAATTTGAAAACTAATGTTCCCGCTTTAGAAGGTGAAAATTCATTTACACAGTGGCTTTTAGATTTAGGCGATGGAAAGCTGCCTCCTGTGGAAGGAAAGTATGCGTCGTCAGTGCTTATTCCAAATGAAAGTGTAAGTCAAAATGTTGTTCAAAGCATATATAATGAAGTACATTCTATAGCGGATGTTCCCCTAATGAGTAAACGAGCGATACTGTGTCCAAAGAATGAACATGCTCGATTGGTTAACGAAGATGTACTCGGGCGTTTAGAAGGTCCAATCTTTACATTTTATTATGTGGATAGTATTAAAGATGATGGTCGTGAAATGGACTACAAAATGATATATTTTTAAAATACATTCATTTATCAATAATCATTAAACTAAAATGCTATGTAATTTATTAATAAATAAGACGCTGTAATTTTATCGATAAAAATAAATACAAAGAAGAATTTGACAGCTGTTTCATTTTTTGTATGTCACTGACAGCTACCATAGACAGTAAAACCTGATTTTTTCACTGAAATTTTGTCTGTCACTGACAGCTACCATAGACACTAAAATCTGATTTTTTTCTCCTCAGTGTTGATGAATTCATTATTTTTAAACCAGCCAAACTTAAAAACTCAGAGTTGACAGCATCACAATATTATACAGTAACTGTCAAGAAACAAAAAAAGAAATATTGCTTACTTCAAAATACGGCCAATTATCAAATTGTATTAACTTTGTAACAGTAAGGAAATCAATTGTGTTTGTTGCAGAGCAAACACAATTGGCCGCGGGACGACCGTCATTGGCCGCGAAGCGGCCACAATAGCAAAAATGGAAATTTTCCAGATACAATTGGCCGCGAAGCGGCTGACGTAGGCATAGGTAAACAATTGTGTTTGCTGCACAGCAAACACAATTGGCCGCGCAGCGGCCATGGCTGGCCGCGGAGCGGCCGTCATTGGCCGCGAAGCGGCCACAATAGCCGCCCGCAGGGCCTAGCAGTAAGCAATCGGCGAAGCCGATTGCTTTCCTGCTAGTATATTTGAAATGTTCTAATTTATTTATTTCATATTATATGTCAACTGAACAATACTTTTTAAAACTGTATATGATGTACCATGAAGTAGGACCCATCATAAACCCAGACCCAGTTTAACGAGCAAAACTTCCGTATCGGCCCTACACTTTGGTCACCCATATTGGAGCGCGGCGGGAGTCCACACAAAACCATGACATTGTCTCCGAGATGCAACTGGAAGTTATTAAAAATATACATTTAATTTAATTTAACATCATATTACTGAAAATAAAATTTTATGAAATAAAATAACAGTTCAAATAAATTAATAAATTTCTTCAACATGAGCAAAATAATTTTGTGGCGACATTATTAGTATAATTAATAAAAATGAACCTTGTTTTCACCACTTTTGTATTGAAACATGTTGATATTTTTCTATACAAAATTGGTGAAAACAAAGTTCATTTTTATTAATTAAATTAATAAATGTTTATGATGTACCATTTATTAATTTTTAATATATTTATTTATTTGTTTTATTGTGTTTTCACGTCACGTCCCACTTTTTCCTCTCATTTTCAGTCCTAGTTTTCTACTACATTTTGATCATTTTCATATTTTACCTCACTCTGATTTATTCTATATTCTACTTCACTTTGTACTATTTTGTACATTATTTTATTATCTCATTTGTGAATCTCTATTATTGGTATGTTGTGTTTGTAAAATAATATTTTGTCTTCTTTATAAATGATAATATATATCATGAACGTGCATGGTTACATATTTTTAAGTTTATTTAATTTTTAATTCTTGAATTTTTTCATTTTTGTTTAATAGTCGAATGAGATAAGTAAATACATAAAATCTTCACTCTTGTTAGTTTCATGTTATTATATTGTGTCTGCAGAAATCCTCGAGCGCAGACCACTCCCCTAACGACCTGCCCTACGGCCCTGTAAGCTCCCTCGCAGAGGGGTAGTTTGCCTCCACAGACATCCCTGTTTGCCCGTCCTAAGGGTGTCTCCAAGACTCCATAGAAAAAAATTGCCTATCTTTCCTCTTTCGGCCATAAAATAAAATATGGTACAATTATTTTCAACTACTAAGGAATATTGACAAATTTAAGTAATAGTTTATAAAAAAAATGGCATGTGAAAAAAAGGGCAATCCCCCATCAGGGTTAATAGCAGTGGCGTGCTGCTATGGGTTTGCGACGGCTCTATTGAGCGGGTTACTAAAATAATTTTGGTTCTGATAGCTGGTGGTCTAATTAATACTTTTGAACCGAATACCTACAAATTTATTAAATTGTCAATCCGTGAAGAGCTGGCAAAGATATTATTAGGATTCTAAGTGAAATAAAGGTAAATGGAGATTATATCGATAATATTTTATAGATAATCGCGATGTAATTCCTAAAACGGTCAGAAAAACTAAAAATATTATTAATATATTTGCAGCAAGCTCTGCATAGGCAAAACGAGGATTTTCGTTAATGAATACTATTTTCTGTTCGAGGCAAATTTGAATATTCGACACATGTCAGACTTAATGACCATTCATTTAATAGGTTTTCCACTGACTTCATGGGATTCTACACCATTCGTCAAATCGTGGCTCAGAAATCACCATCGCACAGCAGAATAAGACCCGTTAAATTTTCGAATACATATTAGGAATAAATTTATGTCATGTATAAATTAGATAACGTAAATAAATAATTGATTAAATGTGCGATTTTTAATTTGAAAAAAATGGGGGTTGGTATTTACTAAGGTGCAAGCCGATTAATAGAATTTTAACAGCACATCACTGGTTAACAGATCCAATAATAAAGTACTACGTTTTTCCTGTAGTTGATTATACTGAAAAATTATTTTGTATCACAACCAAAAACTCAACATATTATTAATATTTATTATATTTAAAGCATTAACTTTATGGTCAGACATTTCAACAAAATTTTATGTTTGCCTATAGCCACTAAAAATTACTTTTTTTTCTACCGGTTTCAAGACGTAACTCGTCAGTCAGGACAACCACTACACTAGCATGTAAATAACACTACACACCACAACCATAGTATTATTTACACACCAACACCTTCACAAAATACACTTCACACGTGCGTTACTCTAACTAAAGGCCAACATGCACTGCAAAAAACTCAACAAATTCTGTACATAATATATACAATTATCACATCGACGTCTAATACTGCTTCCCATTTGCTTGGTCATAGTCGCTTCATGAAGAGTGTCTAGTCTTCAGTGTCCTAATGATACATCTTTTGTCCTTTTTCACAGCCACCGGAAGGGTCTGGTTATCAAAATCCAAACAACCTGTAGTATAAGGACACTAAATAAAAGACAGTTGGTTGCGATTTTCTCCAAAATATTCTCAGATGATTTGTGTCGACTCTAACCCTGTGAAGTAGAGAGAGCGAGAGCCTGAACTCTCCCCTTTTATAGCCGCGCCCCTTAGTACTCTCGTTACGGTGGCCGACCTGAATACACTATTTTCTGACTTGTTAACACAAGCTTTTAAGCGAACAAACCACTCTTACCAGGCCTTCCCTTAGCCGAAAAGATCGCGAAATGTCTCAACAGCTTTCCAGCAGCAACATTATCGAAACGGTACGGCATAACGTGACGTATAAGTGGATAGTTATTTGATTTTAACTTTATTGAAGAATTATTTCATGACAAATGTCAATAATATATCAAATAAAAAAAACTGTAGATAATCATGCGTCAACTTAATACTTTTTTATCTTCACCTTCAACCCTCCGGATTGCTAGATGACAACTTATTTTCTGGTTCCTGGCCTTCATAACCAGTGTAGCTTACCATCTTCGATGGAACGGATCATCATGACATCATCGTACAGCACAAAGAGCTCGGTCGAGCTTGCATCGAGGATGTGTGAATGCGGATGAAGCAAGAGTTGTATATAGGACAGAAGAGTGCGGCGCCCTATCCGCTCTACCTAATGCCTCGGAGAAACAGCATAAACGTAAGATAGTTTATTTAAAAAAAAAGTGTTACAAAAAGGTTACACTTTTTTTTGTGTTGTTGTTTCCAATACAAATGTAAATGTACACGAAAATAGTATCTGGTAATAATCAAGGCAAGACACGTGATACAATTAGATTAAAGCATTACACGTGAGACATATTTCATTACGATAGTTTTAATATTTATGGCACAGAGCTCACTTCTTGAAAATCACAAAAGTAAATAGTTTAATATTTTTAGTGTCACGAATAACTTGTAAACCATTAAATTTTATATAACTCTATTTGACGCTCAGTGAGTTGAAGTGCTAATCGTAGTTTCTGGAAAACATCCTGTAGAAAAGAAAAGAATTATATTTTCAATTTTTCACAGAAAGGTGTGTACCCTTGGGATCGAATGAATTTATTATGAAGCACATGAAAAGTGAAGTGGGTACCTACTTGGATTGGAATGATTCACTTGAAAAAATGAAGAAGCTTCTCAAAGACTTGTTATAAATGGGAAAGATTCTGAACAACCTGCGTTATACAGATGATATGGTTTTTCCCGCAAGTAACTAATTAGAGAATATATATGAGAATTTTGGTTTAGAACTTGATACAACTAAAACAAAATACTTTCTCGTTAATAGAAAGTATATTATAAAATATATTGCTGGAACGAAATTAGAAAAAGTACAAAGTATTGTAGAGATAAAATTTAAATGCAAGATAGGATCTTTCTATTGAAATCAAATATCGCATTGAGCGGGTGTAAAAGTTTGCAGTCATCTGATCTCTATCTGATCTAATTTAAGCCATGGATTAAAAATGGGATTGGTCAGACGCTACATACTCTCGATATTATTTTATGAAATTGAAGCATGGACGCTTACCGAAGAATTAAAAAGGTTATTGGAAACATTCGAGATGTGAACATATAGAAGAATACTCAAAATAAGCTGGATGGACAGAGTTACGAATGTTTCTAGAATGTTCCACACACTTATTATTACACTGTTTCTTTATTCGCACTATTTCACGCTCTTTTTATCGCTTAGATCACTTTCTAGTTATCTCCGTTTAATATTCGCACGTGGAAAAACTTCTGGCCCCAGTACGAACTTTCTTTTTCAATGTCTTTGGAATATATGCTGGTCACACCGGGCTGCGCCTCGTTACCAACCGTCACGAATTATTATTTTATTTTTTAATTTATTAATGCTGGCCTTTTATTTATAGATAACATCGCCTTCTAGATCCTCTGAGACTCTTGCGAAACTTTCCAGAGATTACAAGAGATAATATATATAGTAATCTCTTGACAATATTATGGTTCAGATGAATAAATAAAATAAATAATAAGAACAATAAAAATCCGAAAACTTCAATATCTCGAACATACGACGAGACACCCAGAAAAGTACGAGATCAGACGCGTCATAATGCAGGAAAAGATTGCCGGAAGTCGGAGCCTTGGAAGAAGGAGGACATCATGGCTTAAAATGCTGAGACAGTGGTTCGGTCAGTCTATTGTAGAGCTATTCCGGGCCGCAGTAAATAAAGTAATTAAAGCCAAGATCCGTTGAACGGACAGGGCACAATGAGAAAAAATAGAAAAAAGAAATATTTTACTCGTCCAGTCAAACTACGTATTATCGAATTATTTTATTCGATAGACGCGCGCGTGCGTCTTACGTTACTTAACTTGCATTAAGCGGGGAGAAATATTTCAGCGCTGTCGAGTGAGATGCTCTTTCAAGGGCCGCGAATAAACGTTGCTTATTCTATACACCCGGTAATAAAGGTGCTCATTATTCGTGTAAACACCCCCACCCCCGCAACCGCCCAACGAACACCCCTTCAAAACATTTCGCAAATTAAAGTACCGGGCCGCGACAGACACGCCAATTAACACAACTTATGCAAACATTCCTTCACTTCAGTTTCACAAAAAAAATGTTAGACATTTTTAATTGATAGACTGCAATTAACCGCAGAAGTGGGAGGCTGTGGAGCCCGGGGGGAGAGGGGAGGCCCGTGGATATTGTGAATGGGGCAGCCTTCTGGGAGGAAACAAATTGCGGAAATTTAGTTGATTTGTCAACATCACGTGCAAACGCTCGTCGGCATATATTTATTTATTTAAATGCATACCGAGGGTTCTCTTCACATTACTGTTGTTAAGAAATATAAGGGGTGTAAAATATCTAGTCCATAATACTTTATAGGTAGATTCCTGCCTTAATTATGAGTCGAAAACGTTGAAACAATAGAAAATCGGCTTCATGTTTGCGCAGCTTCGCACGCGTAGATTTTTAGTAACTTTTAGTCATATTTTATAAATTTGTGTATTAACCTTAACATATAGATATATATCGTCGAGAACTTTTTGAGTTCTACAACTTTTATATAGAAAGCATTTAAATATCTCTTACCGTTAAGGCAGCGTTCGTAAAAAACGCAACGCTCGACAATTTTTACGTCGAATTTAGTTGTAAAATACGTCACCATAAATAGGCCTTTTATTTTAATTGGATAATATAATATACAGCCTACGTCCACCCTGAAAGTCCATTCTATATATTGGTGAACGAATTTTTTTCGGAGATTACCTCTTACGTCCAAACTTACAAACTTTATCTCTTTACATTAGTATAGATTTCTGATTTATTTTTGTATAAAATGTTTCACTGTCATGAAAGTAACCAATATCAAATTTTAAAAATTCATTCGCTTTAATAAAAGTCAAATTAAATTATCAAACCTTGCAGAAATTTTAAATACATTTTTTTGAATGTTTTAATCATTTATTTTTATTTTTAATTAAATCATTATCATAATTTTTAACTATTGGACGCAGTACAGTTACGTTTAATGCGTGCTATGTAATGGTGTTCCACCCTGTAGGACAACTGCACGCATAGACAAGCATCAATCAACAACAAATAACTGTACGGAGTCTTGACTATCGCGCGCGTGGTCATTTATACCAGTATTTTTTTCATTTTAATTAATATTATTATCATCATTCATAACTCATCATCGAATCATCATTAATTTAATTTTTTTCTCATTTTTTATCATTCTTTTTTTTATATAATATTTTACTATTTATATCTTTGTTAAGGTAAGTATGTTTAATAATTCAACATTATCATTGCTAGTACAGTACAATACAGACATTTGCCTAGTTCATCATAGTTTACTTACTGAATCCACAAAACATAATGTCTTTATTTTAAATACAAAAATTACGCAATTTATGGTAAATGCACGTTTACTTGATTGTGTAGTAATGCAACGAAGAAATTAATTGCAACGCAAACCGCATCCGAAACGTAACATTTATATCCAACAAAAAATGGTTGACCATCCTTAATACAGCGATTTTCCTGCATTTAGATTAATCTCAATTTCCATGCGCGACTCGGGCAACAGAAGCCGCCTGCATATCCGAAATTAAAGCAGAAAATTGCATTTTATCGTTCAGGGCAATACGTTAATTCAGTGGCGAGCAGGGGCGCGCCACCGGGCGGCGTTCCCTGGGGCGGCACATTTAAACGTACTGACAAATTGAATAAAATACTGTAAACGTTTCATTAGTAGCCATGATATTAGTGACGTATTGAAAAAGTAAATTTATTTATAACGTACAGAGAGTAATATTATTTTATATAGTGTCTCAAAGCAAGTAGCAAAAATTTTGGATGAGTCTTCTTCATGCATTCAATTTTGAATCGAAAATATTCTTTACACTTTTGGTGAAAAACCGAAAGTTACGGAGATAACCGACATCAAAGATTGCATTTTTGATGTTTAACATCTTTTCTCTCGCTTTCCTGCAATCTATGGCAGTGATTTTGTGAAAAAGGACGGAAATACGTAACAGGAAATAAGACGCGCGCAATTTCATTTAACCAATGACAAAAAATCATCGTTTATAAACAAATCAAGTTTATCACAACAAACAAATCAAATCATCGTTTATAAACAAAGCAAGTGCCATCACAGCGAAGACGCACACTATCAGCCTATGCTTCTGATTTTGTATATATGTTGCGAGGCTGGTGTCAGGCATGTGGATGTTGTAACTTTGATAAATTTTTGCTTATATCTTCGAAACTATCCAATAAATACTTTTTTTTACATTAATGTAAACAATAACTACTCTTAATGATTTACAATCTCAAATTGTATGTAATTTACGCGATTATTTTTAAATATTTATTCAAATTTTTCATACAATATGTATGGCGGCACACTACCGCCATCGTGAAAATAAATAAAAACATATAATTGACCAAACACATTTCTAAACAAAATGCGTATGTAGATATATACGGTACCTACCTAGTGCGGCAAAATGTATGTCTTTGACTTTGAAGGTAATGGTGTCTAGTTTAGTTCATTGAGATGTTCTCTCAATTTGTTATTCGATTGTTCTGTATGTTTTTGTATTGCATTTTGGGATTTTAAAATTGACTCGTAATCTTGGTGATGTGTTTCTTTCGAACTTTGCCTGTTCATTTTCTTTGATAAGTTGCATAATTGATGCTCTTTTGTATATAGATTCTACCTTTGGGACTGGAAACATTTTGAATACTGTTTGTGTGGGAAATGTTGATACTTAATAATAATTAATAACACAATTTTACAAAAAAACATACTAATTCAATAGAGGCAACTGTAATTCAAAAGAAGAAAAAATATCAGTACACCTAATTGTGTTCAAAACTAAGCACACAAGTCTAAATATATGCTCCTACCTCGTTTGCTATCATCCTTAGTGTCTTCATCCTTTTTGTGTTTGCCTATACCTATATTTTCTTCGATGTTTTTCGAAGCTTGCCTTAAGATCATCATTATCATCATCACTGTTGCTCTACAACCCCCGGTGGGTCTTGGCCTCCTCAATAGTCTTCCTCCATACCTCTCGATCTTGTGCCAGCTCTTTCCAGTTCGAAATATATGGAAAATATGTCTTTGGATACGTTGTCACCTTATCTTAGTTTTGGCCTTCTTGATTATGCTTGTGTTCAGCAGGTATCTTAACAGTATTTTTTATAATTAATTATAATTAATTAATCTGATTAAACAAAAGTAAACGGATATTTAAATTTTCCAATGTGGATGCAACCCTGGAACGAGACTTACGAGTTGTGACTCATATGAACGCTGCCACTATATATTAATACTGAGGTGATGAACCCAGTTTCGATCAACTGTCAGCGCGGCTGAACGCACCTGGCAGAAAGATGTAAATCCACCATTATCATCAGCTGTTCACCGTATTATGCAGGACAGAACCCAGCCAGCGACACTTTCACTTTATTCCTGTATTACTAACTGTATTTGTTCGTAACTCCGTTTCCGCCTCGTAATTTCAAATCAATATATATTAAGCCAATCTTTGAGACGTGACTTTAATCAATGCAGTATAAATCATAAGTACATTTTTCTGTTCAATTTACCTTTATTGCGTTCACCGCCTGCCTACACACACACATTAACCAAGATATACCTACATGAGCAGGAGGGTTTACCTCACTATTTCTTATTCTTTCTGAGACCTCAATCATCTCATATTGGGTAAACAATCAATCAAACGGAAACAAAAGTTTTGTCCGTTTTTTCCAGATGAAGAGTACAAGAGGAGACGAATTCCTCTATTATTTACAACTTCTTGCCAACGTTCTACAAGTTTTTCAATGCCTCTGCGATAAAAATCAACTGAGCTTCAATCGAAAAATTCGTCGATCGGACAGAAGGAAGTGTCAATGCTCACTTTGTCTTTTTGGCATTCCATTATTAAAGCCTGTAGGTAAATAAAATATAACGTAAAAGCAAACATAGTAGTTTTTAGAACATAAGCTTTTCTGAATATTTTGAGTATGTTCAAATTTTTCAAGAACACAATAGTAAAAATACAACACACACATGGAACGAGATATGCACCTTAAACTTCCAAAAATTTGATAGATATGGTAGTCGATCATGGGTGGAATTAGTGACCGTTTAACGTTTAAAGTGATCACTTAAGCCGTCCATACGATAGGTCGTGAGCCTTATGGACACTCAAAAGACTTCCATACCTACTTTTTCATATAAAAAAGTAGCTTGGTCTCTATGAGACATCTATGATATATCTTTAGAAACTTTTCTTTCCAATGAAGTATTACTTTAAGCAATTTATTATATTATTGGCAATCATTTTAAAATTTAATAAAAAATGGACACCTAAAACATAAACGCCGTATATAACCCTTCCTCCATACTGACGTGGGAAGTTGCTTTGGTGTATAATTTTTGAAAATACTTATAATTGTTATTTTAGCTTTGTTTTGCAGAGGTGGGTACATTCCGCACCCCTGATGGCGAGGTCAACAACTGCAGTTCACGAGGACCGAATCAATCTTCGTTAGGAGCACAGTATCGTCAAAGTTCTTGCGGAATTCCGCTCCAAAAGCTGGACTCCACAGAAACACTCCTTGCATTTCGCTAATTACCAGACTGCAGCGGGTAGAAGCTGTTTATCAATGTCCTTATTGAAAAGTGATTAATCAAAGTGAAGCGAACGGACCAAGGAAGGTTCCAGGGAAAGCTCCAACTTCCGCTCACTACTGCTCGTATAATAATTAAACAGGTACATCATTCGTTATCAGATCGAGTCCCTGAAGATGTCATCATTTAACTAGCAACGCCAATTAGAGTTTAACATTAATACAGTGAAATCCACTTATTGCGATCACCACGGGACCAGCACTTTTTGATAACGATAACCGAATCATAACGTCAGATGGTGGACAAAAAAAATATTATTGAACTCAATTTATTAAAAATAATTACGACATTTTTGTACAATTTATACAGGATGTAACAGAGCTAGTCCACAATACTTTACAGGTAGATTCTTACTTTGATTATGAATCGAAAATGTCCAAGCAACCATGACCAAATATCAATAGTTAAGAGGATAAGCGAGATATTCAAGAATTTAATGTAGATACGATTACTCACAAAAATATACAAAACTAACTTAATACGCCATATTTATAAAGATTATTTTATAAATAAATCCCACCCCTTAGACTGTATGAGTAATAGACATAGAACAAAGGGGCAAATAAAGATACCAACTTTAAGAACCACCATGGCACAACATCACTATTCATACTTGGGAGTTAAATGGTACAATACATTGTTGTCGCAAATCAAATTTCAAGAAAGAAACATTCCAAAATACGAACAGTTTAAGAAAGAAGTCACATCCTTGATTTTGGACAACGATGTATTATAACATTGCCCATGTCTCAAATGGTTTTTGTATAATAAAAATTACCACATCTAAATGGTTTCTGCTTTGCACTTTAATTTGACTTGTAAATACTCCTCCCGTAAGCTCGAGCCATTGACTCGTATTATGGGGAGTATATTGTCTTTAAAATGTAATAACATAAATTTAATTTATTATAAAAAACATTATTATTTATCTACTGTATAAATAAATATAATAAATAATAAATAAACAAATAAATATATGTCCACTGAAAATATTCTGTTGAAATCCTTCTGTTGCCCGCCACTATTCTAATTTCTTCGTAATTGTAATGATTTATATAGGAATATTTATTCATAGTACATAATATTATTTTATTATGCAGCAAAAGCAGTCCGTAAAAAAATTACATCGTATCTCTTTTCAGTGAGTAGATAATTTATGTAGTTGCATGCAACACGTGGAGCCTTGTAGATAGAGAACTTTAACACCCCCATATATATAAAATAATGTTATACAGAATGTCGGAAGCTTTAAATACGAACTCATTCCAAACAATAAACTTCACTAGGACTTTCTTCGGCCGTACATTTCTGATCAGGGCTGAACTACAAAAGCCGAAATACGTATAATGATATAAAAGTGAGGATTGGAATATCGAAACAGAGGGTCTATTCTTATTGGTTATGCGGTAACATAACAAGTGTGTATTGCTCCCTATTATAATATATTATTGTAAGTACTCGTCAATTTTGATATAACTAATATTGCATAATACAAGTAGGTACTAGAAAAAATCTTTTAATGATTTAGAAAAACTTTCAGCCTTTGAACACGAATTTGACCCTATATCATCGGCTCTTTTTTTACTTCCTTTCTTTTAACTAGTAGCGTCTGCTTGCTTGACACAAAAAACTGACGCAAAAAAAGACGCAAAAGAAAAAAAAAACGCAAAAACGATTTTTAAGCCTTTTCCCGTGATCCAATCGAGCTGAAACTTTGCAGACAGACTCGATACGATACGACCACGATAAAAATTATCTTACAATTTTTTTAAAAAAAATATTAATTATAGTATAATTTTGGATTTTTCAAATTTTTAATGTTTTTTTCATATAACTGAGTAATGACACCGACGCGTGCTGTAGACACGAAACCTGATTAAATAAGAAAGGGAGTAAAATAAAAACTTGGTTTTTATGGGTTAGTTTTTACTTCATTTCTTTAAACTCGTAGCGTCTGCTTGCCTGCCGAAAAAACTTTGGATCGATTTTTAACCCTTTTTCCGTAATCCAATCGAGCTGAAACTTTGCAGGCAGACTTGTGGCGACGGTAAAATGATCTTACAAATTTTCGTTTAAAAAATAAATAATTACAGTATAATTTTGGATATTTCGAAATTTTAACGGTTTTTCAAATTGAAAATCATATAAATGAGAAAAGAGCCCGACACGAGGAGAAGGCGCGATACCTATTTCAACTAGTCTGACTCGAGCCGTGGGTCCGATCAGATGGTTTCGCCGACACCGTGCCCCTCTATACCAATTATTACGTTTTCAATATTCTATAAGTTTTAGGGATAATAATATACATTAAATAAATTTTCCACATGAACTTAAATCAAGAGGAATATGTTGATAGAATATCAAATTGGAAATAATACAAATGAGAAAGGGAGTGTAATAAAAACTTGGTTTTTATGGGTTAGTTTTTTTAATAAATAATCGATTCTTAATAGAGGAACAAATAATCGAATTACTTAAAAAGATTACTTTCAAAATTAAATTCTACTATTTATTATTTTAAAAGATGGTAAAAATCATATTGTTTCACACGCATCTGTCAATTTCTACATTCAAAATGAAAAAATATTAAATTACAGCCTTCCTTAAAAATGTTGAGGGTTTTCACGGCCGTTCAGAATCTTCTGTGTGTAGTTTTCTGGGATATTCTGCCGTGTATATCTAACGTCTCTGGCCGACGTTTCGAATCCCATTGCAGGGTCCATCACATCAGCCATCTTCATCATCACCATCTTCACATCAGTCCATCACATCAGTCCAGATTACGGACCCTGCAATCTGATCTGAAACATTGGCCAAAGAGGTCAGATATACACGGCAGAATATCCACTGAATATACACTGAATAGACTATTTCCTCCGTAATGATAGAATATTGACATTTGAGAGATTTTTTGACATTTCTCATAGAAACTTTGAGAATTAATAAGTAGGTCTATTTTTAGTGGTTTAATATAACAATCTTGATATCCTGAGAATAGAAGGATCGTTATTGGGGCTAGTGGCATGTTGCAGTGATAAAAATTAAAAAATAAATGCACAATAAGAGTTCCTACTTTAAAGATAGGTAACAGTAGCCACTGGTGTACAGTTCCACACGTCTATTTTTAAAGGTGTTTTGAGAAGATTTTGTGGTTTCGTGGCCATCTATTTCGAGAGAGTTTTTGAAAAAGTCCGCCTTTACCTGTAACTTCTTCCGTGTTCTAGATGTCGCAATGTATTTAAGTGAAATGTAGGGCAAGCAAAGTAAGTGAGGTATAAAAACAATCAGGAATGAACGATAGTTTGAATCGTAACTCAATGTAAAAAGATTACCTGTTTTTATAAGGAAGAAGAGGAAGAAAAAATATATGGAATAAAAACGCTAAAAACATTTGTGTCAGCCCAGTATAATCTTCACAACACGCCGATTCGTTGAATACAGCCTTTCGCGTTGCCTCCCAGCGTTCTGTGCATCGCACTACCCTGTAGGTACACTGTACATTGCAGCAGCGGAAAGTTGTCGCTTTTCCGGCTAAGACATTTATAATATTTGTTTCTCTGGACCATTACGCCGGCGGAAGTTCCCTTTTGTGCGGAGCCGAAGAAACTTGGCTGCAACCCGAATAATTATAGGTGTTTGCATAATCATAATGAGCAAATGTCGTACGTAACCGAGCCCCGCGAATTGTGTGAGAAATGTTAGCATTGTGCGAGCTCCGCGGGCCGCCTTGCCGCGCAATAATGTGTTTGTAAAACTCTCGTATTGTCGAGATAATTTGGTTTGTTCTAAGTTTTAATGCGCGCCCACGTCGTGGCGAGGGTGAGTTGCGCTCGCTGTCTGTTGCAGCTTCGCTTGCAGTGCATTATTGGGATGACTGAAGTTCGAAACACGTCCTAAAACGGCGCGAAAGATGTATGTCATAGACGTACTATAAATATAAACCAAAATATCCGCTACACAGAACTGTAACACGAATTACTGTGAACATAGACGCACATTGCGGGAGTTGGTTAGCTGCGCTATAAGAAGGAAAGAGAAAATATCATAGACTACCAACGTAGAAAATACAGAAATCGAAGTACTCTGAAGTCGGTTTGAATTTCTCCACAAATTATTCTAACAAAACTCACCTATGAAAGGTTATATCCTCTTCTTTATTATGTAATGAAGCATTACAACGATTAACATAAAAAACACATATTTCAAGTTGGATTTTTTAAATCGTTAAGGCAAAAAGCGGAAAAGGCAAAAAATAAACACTGCGATTAGCTACAACTTCATACGCATTCGTTCTACAAAATTATGTTTTCTTATATGTGGTTATGAAAATACTTTCTATTTCTTTTTGATTAATACATTTAGAACTAGAAGTAATTCAGTAATAGAGGACAGTAGAGACTAGATGTCACAGATTTGTTTTTTAGTGACTAGTCTATATTTATAGTAGGTACGTCTATGATGTATGTACATAAGCAGAAATTCCTTAGGTTGCAATCATTTTTTGTTCCTGAAACGTCTTGTAATCCAGAAAACTCGTTAATCAAAACGGATCTCCCCGTCAGAAAAGTATTAGAAACTCATACTTACGATTTGTTCCACAACCCAAAAATAACACGAAATTCTAAAACAATAGTAACCGCACACAATCGAGGATTTCCCATCACTCTGGACGTTTTAGAATAAATTGGAAACACCTAGAAACCCGTAGAAAACCAGAAATTAAGGACCTCATGTAAACAAGCGGCGCCATTGCTACGCGACCATCTTGAGTTTGGTATGTAGTGAAAACTACAGCAACAGCCATCTTGAGTTTGGTATATAGTAAAAACTACAGCAACAGCCATCTTGAGTTTGGTATATAGTGAAAACTACAGCAACAGCCATCTTGAGTTTGGTATATAGTGAAAACTACAGCAACAGCCACTGAGCGAAACCACAGAAAGCGGACATAGACTACCAGCAAAACGGGCGAGCTTTAAACTACGCGAACAAGGTGTCCCACAGACAGATGGAATATTCTAGCCGATAAATATAAAGTTTTCCATAGAACGATATGATAACCGATTTGGAAAAAAGTTTTTTGTAAAATTAGGAGCAATTCGAAAAAATTATTAAACGATTTTTTTTAATAAACGTTTTATCGGACTCAAAAATCCGTATTCTACATTGTAGATATTTCATTTTGAAATAAACACATGATCTTCTCTTTTGTCTCGAATAAACAGACAATGTTACGTCTCAATCACAAAGTAGGCTTCACGAAAATAAATATGACGCGGACATTTTTTCCAAATATTTTCCAGAATAATAATAGTTGAATATGGACCTTAATAATTGCTAATAATAAAAATATAAAAAACTAACCCATAAAAACCAAGTTTTTATTATACTTCCTTTCTACCAGTTGAAACGGGTTTCGCGCCTCTCCCATGCGTCGGGCTCGAGTCGAGCGACGCTACGAAAGGGAGTAATAAAAATTTCGAAAAATCCAAAATTATACTACAATTATTTAAAAAATTTAAACGAAAATTTGATCATTTTTATCGTCGCCACGAGTCTGCCTGCAAAGTTTCAGCTCGATTGGATCACGGGAAAAGGGTTAAAAGTCGATCCAAAGTTTTTTCGGCAGACAAGCCGACGAGCAAACGAGCAAACGCTACGAGTTAAAAGAAATGGAGTAAAAATACATAATCACTTCCTTGTTAGAAATCACCCATCTTCATATATTTTATCTTTCTACATAAATTTTACTTTCCCATAGAGGTGTAACCCCTTGATATTATATTAATATCCAACTCTCATAGTAGTTATTATGAATTAGAATTTGATCAAATTGCAGTGAAGATATTTTGAAAGAGACAATATAAAAATCAAAACACATCAGCCCTGATGATGGACCCTGCAATGGGATCCGAAACATCGGCCCGAAAGGTCGTAACAACACGGCATAATACCCCAGTAAACACAAACTTGAAGAGACAATATATTTGTACAGTGTAACTGGACTTAACGAAACTTCAAAGGACTCTTAAAAGTATTTTTCGAAAGATAAAATAGTCGTAAAGGGATGCCGCAAGCTTGACTAGTAATTATTCCAATCGATAGTCTCGGATTCCCAACGTACGTGCATACATACATTGTATTACGCCGGTGAAAATTTCATGAAATTTGGGGTAAACGAACTTTACAACAAAACATGAGAACTTTACAACAACAACTACGGGAGGTAAATGAAACACTAAAAACAATTTAAACTTTTTATTAATTTACCAAAAAGTCACTGCACACAAATTAATTCGGAGCGCTATTTTTAAATTTACAGTCACAAAATATTTCTAGAATAGTCACACTGTTTCTAAATTAGCACTAATTACGCTATTTCTGTCGCTTCGATCACTTTCGGGAGTATTCGCTCAATTGACGCACGTAGGAACTTCGCCCGAATATATGTCAGTCGATTAATAACGCACTGGTCACATTCTGCTCGCTAAGGTTTATCGCTGAAAATGTCGCGTTTCTATGTAGCACTTATCAAACTTCAAAAATGACTCTCCGCGCGGTATTTTCTTCGCCTTCAATACAGAACATGTTGGTTTCGTGATGCCTTGAGAACTTCCTTTACATTTCTGATATTTACTCTACTTTTGCAGTGTTCACGAGAATGTCCTAGTCGAGTCAAGAGTGTTGTGGAGTCTTCGAGAGATTTCGATAGGCTTAATTACTTCCGATTCGACATTGAAAAGCGAAAAACAATTTATCATCAGTACCGGTATGTACATAAACATTTATTTACCGGTTATTCGATAATGAATTTAGCCACATTTACCTACCGGTAAATCAGTTTACCGAAAACCGCCGATGCATGCCCTAAGGTAAACAATGTATTGTCGCGCTCACCCAAACAAGTTGTTATTGAGGATAGATAGCCAGTTGCCTGGCAACATTGCTTCGCTAAATTTGCTGTGAATATAAAGTGGACGAATGACTTGGATTTATGATTTTTATTATGTGTGCAGAATTTATTTGTATAGCATGTATTTACTGCTATAGAAATAAAATTAGACGGGGCGTAAAATTTCTGTCAATCATTATAGCGGAAAAATTGGCATTTGTACATTTTGGAAGTAGTAATTACGAGATGTATGTGAAACAAACTGATTTCTACCAACTTTTACGAAATCTACAAATCTAAAAAATAACACATGTAAAAATTATTGTACCATGCTTGTCTCAAAGTATAGCAAAATATATAAGAAAAAACAATTATAATGTATCTGTATAAATAAAAATGTAACTGTTCGTTTGTACAAAATCGCTAATCTCTGAATGTTCTTCGCCGATTGCTTTGAAATTTTGGCACAACGTTGCATTCCAATACAAGGATGTTTATTTATACCTACTTTGTTTCCATAAACCTACTATTTATTTATATAATTAAAAATCTAAATGTTCGTTTGTCCAAAATCTTTTATTTTAAAAAAAAGCGCCGATAGCTACGTTTATACTGGTATAAAACAAAATATTTAGAACAATAATTATTTTGCATAATTATTATTTATTTAGTACCCGGCGGATAAAATAAGTCCATTTTAAAATAATAAAAAAGAAAACCACAAAACAATTTACCGGAGTCTACTTCGCGTTAAAATGTTAAATAATATATGCCTAGCATTTCCACTTCGAACTCCGTCCCTACTAATGCCCTAGCCGAGAGCAGGTTGAGACAACGTAAATCTCACTCTAGGCTGTGTACGCGTCCCTTATACTATTTTTCGTAAATCTATGAAGTTTCCAATCCGTCCTAATAATTTTGAATGTCGAACGTCACGTTGATCGCAGAATTTTGCATGGTTAATGCAAGAATTAATAGGTAGGTATAGTACTTTTACTTCTGTAGTTGTAATAATAATTTTTTACGTTCATAAAATTTTTGGGTTACACCTTTGTATTCTTTTCTTCATCTATACCAGAGGTACTCAACCTTTTTTTTCTACGGGCCACATACATATATTTGCTAAGTTACGCGGGCCGCAACGTTATACTGATATGACTTAATTAATTAACAAATATATTTTTTAACTACGACAGAATGATAATAATACTTATCGCTTATCTTCCTACATGAAATTTGTTGTCATCGTAACTTTATACTCAAAATACAATAATGAAATAAATAAAATTTAAAACTAACGTATATCGTTTATTTCTGTACAGCGTCTTAACAATAATAATAAGTCAATAAACGCGTACGAAAATATGATTTATGAGTACGGATTCTATAACCTTATTACAAGTGTAACGGGGGACGAAATTTAAAAAAAAAAAAATGTCCAGAGTTGCATAGACCACATTGTGGCGGGAAACCGTAAAGGCACGATGTATTAATAATACAATACCGGTTTGTAGAAAGATTTGAACATACTCAAAATATTTTGTGAGTTATATGAATGATAAAAAAAGTAGGAATAATATTTAAAGATTTCACAAAAGCATTCGACACACTGGATCACGAGATTTTACTGACAGTAATGGATGAATGTGGAATGTGGCTTAAAAGTTATATAACAAACACAAAACTTACACTCTGTGGTTAAAACTATTTATGGTTGAAAGAAATTCGTTATTAAACCGTAGAAATCTCCGGTTTTAAAATGACAGGAGTTTGTCTTTTTGTTCGCGCGTATTACAAAATATTCGAAACATACAATGCCAGGTTTTTTTAATCACTTTCCTGATATAAAATGTGTTTCGGGCAACATGTAAAAGCTTGGCGGGCCGCAGGTTGATTATGGCTGATCTCAACCTATAAAACTCTATGTCTGTCTGTCTATTCTCTATACAACGAGACACCGTTCGTCCAATTGCACAAATTTTGCATACTTATTCCTTAGGACCCGGTGGGCAACATAGACGACATTTCTCCCACCCCTTTACCCTTCCCCTCCTCCTGATATATTTTCGATGCAAATCTGTACCATTCGACCGATCGGACTTAAATTTTGCATACTTATTCTTTAGGATCTGGCGGGTAACAGGCAACATTTCCCCCCTCCCCTTTTACCCAACCCTCTCCCCTAGATATATTCTGTATTTCTGTACAAATCTACACTTTCGAGCGATCTGACCCAAATTTTGCATACTTATTCTTCAAGACCCGACGGGGTAATAAAGGTGGCATTTATCCCACCCCTACCCCTGGTGTACTTTCTGTACAAATCTACACCGTTTGACCGGTCTGACCCAAATTTTGCATATTTATTCTGTAGGATCCGGCAGGTAACAAAGACAACTTTTCCCCCCTCCCCTTTTACCCAACCCTCTCCCCTAGATATATTCTGTATTTCTGTACAAATCTACACTTTCGAGCGATCTGAGCCAAATTTTGCATACTTATTCTTCAAAACCCGGCGGGATAATAAAGGTGGCATTTACCCCAACCCTACCCCTGATGTACTTTCTGTACAAATCTACACCGTTTGACCAGTCTGACCCAAATTTTGCATATTTATTCTGTAGGATCCGGCAGGTAACAAAGATAACTTTTCCTCCCTCCCTTTTTACCCCACCCCCTCACCTGATATATTTTTTGTACAAATCTACACCGTTTGCCGATCCGAAATTTCGCATACTTATTCTTTAGAACCTGGCAGGTAAACGACATTTCCTCCTGGACATTCCATTCATCTCAGCCTTGATTAAATACAAACATTATTTTTATTGGAGACTGCAAAACAATGGATTTTTGTGTTTTTCCAATCAAACAGCTCGTTTTCGGAAGAAAAAAATTTCTTTCAGTTTCACTATTGTGTATTACTGATCAAACAAACGGTCCTTATAATAAGGGAGACTATTAGCTATAAAAAAAAAGTAATGTTACAATTTCGAATAAATAGGCTTTATCGGGTGCTTCCCGCATGGTAGATGAAGAGTGTACACCGACCAGGGGCGTCAGTGCCGCCATAAAAGATTGCAAAAATACTTGAGGGTGCGGAAGGACCTTCGGCGATGACCCAGAAGAGGGCGGGGAGTGCGGGGAGGTGATAAATCTCGGTGAAGATAATTTGTGGCGCCGGCCACAGATTTGTTGCCGCGTGGCCGGGGTTCCACATAAATCACCCGCAGCCAGGGCGGGGGGCGCGGATAAAAAGGCATCGGCGGATGCATTTAATCTAGTCCACGTCTGGCCCGATGCACCGCCACTTAATCTTGGGAAGAGGTTCGGAAATCGCACCCTCTTCGGAAAAAGAGACCCCGTGTTGAACTGTTTTAAAAAATCATAAAAATACTACACAGGGCGAACAGAGTAAGGCCGGTCGCACTTTAGATACGAATTATATATTCGTACGATTATTTTCGTACGATTATTTTCGTACGTATTGAGCGCGCACATTGATTGCGTCTTGCGCTGGTCACGATCAGTTACTTTTCGCATTTCTCCAATAACTTTTGTGCCAAATGAATAATCTGTATGTTCTGGAAAACTCTCTTCTGACTCGTAGGCTGCTACGGCGTCGTCGGCATCGTAGAACCGAATGGGTGAACGAAATATAATTACTAGAAGGGATGAATTTGGTAAATTCCATCATATTACGGCAGACTTAAATAATGACAAATTTCATGATTATCTAATAGATTCACAAATGCCGGGGAGAATCGAAGTGCGACGAGAGATCGTAACATCGGAAAAATATTTAAAAGATTTTTTAGATAAAAGAAACGAAGTACATAATACACCTCACCTTTATTAAACCAAATTATTTAACATCCAGGTATTTTTAGTTCTTTAGAGATTCTTCGCCATGATCTGCGTTGATGGTCACGCAGTTGAATCACTTTGGTCCCACAAACATTTGTGGTCATGTATCAAATTAACAAATTTTCCAATATCCATCGTACGAAATCGCAAAAATTTCCTAACAAATCCGGATCGTCGCATCTATACGTGCGTACACGCACTACAAAATCGTGTACAATGTGCGATGTTCAATACTACTTCGAAGGTGAGGAATGTAATTGCGTATTCGTACGTATACGTATCAATTTCGTACGAAAACGCATCCAGTGTGCGGCCGGCGCTAGTCTACAATACTTTTCAGGTACATTCCCACCTCAATTATGTATCGAAAATGTTCAAACAATGTTCAAATATAATAAAAAATAGTAAAAACGAAGAGGCATCCTTACAGTTTAAATACTATTTTAAAAAGGTACAAAAGGAAGCAATCAAAAAAACAATCACAATGGCAGTACGTACCTACACATTCTAAAATAAATCATAAAATTATAAAAAACTTTAAAATTAAAAAATTTTACAGAAAATTAATTAAATTAAACATCATATTTTGTTGTGAAAAATGAAAAAGTCAACACGAGTAAAACATAAAACATTATAAAAACTATCACTTTCTCAGAATCGAATATGTTTCTTTTGAAAGTAGTCGATTTTGTAATAGTTAAGGATATAAACTCCTTGAAAGTACCTATACATTTTTATCAATAATTTTGACGTATCCTCTGTCAAACTTAAAATGACGTAAATTCATTCGTTTTAAAAATCAAATAAAATAATTAAAATCTTTCTTAAATTTGAACCAGATTTTTTTTCCAAATGTAAGAAATTTTATTTGACTTGTATTAAAGCAAACGAATTTTTAATATTAGATGCAAGTTACTTAATGCAGTACCCAGGCATGTGATTATATCTATTAAATAAATTCCCTTCATATCAGTAAGCAACTATTTTTTTCTGTAGATATTAAATAGTTATCTAACTTGCCGCCAACCTCTACACGACTGCACTCATACACATATTGTGACATATTTGCATACATAGAACACCGAAGGAGCCTGGATGTTAGGGGCGGGATTCCTTAGTAAAACATTTGTACACTTCATAGATTTCATATAAACCTTTTATATATCCTATATTCACCAGCATGTACAAAAAACCCTACTTAATAGTACTTTCGCTACAGTAAGAAGGCCTCATAGCTTGTAACATTAATTTTTTTTAGAAGTCATCCGCCATCCTTGTGCCAATTGCCCTTGCCTTTATCAATTGCCCTCTCGCCTTATATTGCATTATATACGGCAAATTCAAATATTTTTTATGACGTAACCCTTGCACATACAAAATTCGTTTTACTGTCACTGTTTACGGTATATATCGGTAATTATTTTTCAACAAATTATTTTTTTTACTTCAAAATGGCCGAGTTATGTGCTGCCTCGCAAATGTCCATCTCCTTGACACGTGCAGCTGGTGGAGATAATCATATCGCCAGTATGAGTGGTGTAAAAAAACAATTATTTTATATCTTGTAGTGTCTATCGTGTAGAACAGCGTTTCCCAACCTTTTTTGGCTCGCGTACCACTTGGTAGTACCTACATCACGCTTAATTGTACCACTTCATAAAAATGATTGTATTTCGAGAAATTTATTCTATTTGCATTATAAATTTTATAGGGTGACTATATTTCCCAGAACTCAATTTATTTAAGTTTAAAAAAAATACCAGGGTTTTATTTTTTCTGATAAAAGTGAGACATTTGAACTTTACATATCACAATGTTTTTTTTTTAAATGAAAGGTGCCGAAGCTCATTTGTTGCCGAAATTCTAAACCATGACATTTAAAGAAGTATTTTTTTTAACAACTGATTTTTATTAAAAAATATATATAAAAAATCAAATTAAATTATTTATATAAACAAAAAAATTAATGCGCCGCAGGCAATTTTTTTCCAAAAAATACTGTTATTTCTAAAAAATATATGTATATAAAATTAATTAACCACGTTAAATGTAAAAATTCTTCTGATGAAAACGAGACAATTTACACTTTCATTTTTACAAATTTATAGCAGCGCCGCGGGCGAAATTTTTGTTTTAAATATAATAATATTAATAAAATTGTAATTAAAAATATTTTTTGATATTGTAAACCGCTGGTGTAGAATATCAAAACATAACAAAAAAATGTTAAAAATTCATAATGATCAAACGACGCATGTAAAAAATGAATACTACATAAGTACCTACGTACATGATAGGTGATGTTATTAGTAAGATGATGGTAAGATATGTTTGTATGTGAGATAGCAAAATTTGAACGAAGTCGGGTAAAAAAAAATTAAGATATTTCCTCCACCAGTTTGAAAAAGGAGTTTGGATAAATATGCAAAACAATAATGAAATTCGTAAAAAAAATCAAACTTATGTTTTAATGAAGTATCTACCTACCTATAATGGTTTAAAAATGTGATGTAATATTCTTAATTAGACTTTTTATACAATGCGAACAAAATTCTACAAAATTCGTTGCCATTTTATAAGAAACCGCAATATTTTGACTAGTGATGGGTCCGCTCTGTACTCACTACTACAATGTAGTACTACATTACACACTTAAAAATTATTGAAAGTACATACTTCAAATAGTAATTTCAAAGCGAACACTACAAAGTACACACACTTCAAAGTTATCGAAAGTACGAGCACATACTTCAAATAGTCCATTCTTTATGTGAAATTTTAGGGAAGTTGATGTAGATAAATGAAGAAATCTTTGGAAATCGAAACCCCCCCCCCTCCGCGGTTTGGGACTGAATGAACAAACTTCTGGAAACTGAAACAACCCCCCCCCCATTACTTCATTTCATTACTTCACTTCATTAATACAATAATACTTCATTTCATTAATACTACAATTACTTCATTAGTACTACAATTTCGTAGTACTACAATTACTTCACTTCGTGTAGTTTTTACTACAATTGTACGTACACTTTGTAGTCTTCAAACTGGTGAACGTGTGTGTGTTGTAGTCTTCATTTTGAAATGTAGTTTTTCCCTTTGCTAATTTTGACGTTTGAGCTTTATAAAGCAAAATGAAGTAACCGCATCGATAGATGGTGTTGATCGTACAGAATATTCTCGATTGTCTATGGAAAACAAAAACTTTTACTTTTGACTTTACACATTACACATTATTATTTAATTTTCTTTTGGTTTTGTATTCTTTGGGATATTTATCAGGATTACAAAAAATACCAGCTCATTTTCATCTATAATTATCAAATAGTTTTGAAAATAGGATAATTAGCTCTGTTACACCCTGTGTAAATTACTGTTGTGATATTCCAACATTTTACAGAAAACATGTTAGAAAATTTGAAAAAAAAAATGTAAACTTTGATGTCGTAACTGTCAATATTTCAACCAAAGTGTGAGGAATATTCTATACAAAATTGAATGTAGAAGACTCCCTTAAAGTTTTTGCTACTAACTCAAGACACCCCGTACAGACATGAAACTAATGAAAATTGTTGGTATACGGTCTAGTTCCGCAGCTGGTTCCAATTTGTTTGTTTGCTTATTTTAAAAAATAACTACAATCTTGTAAATTTTTAAACAATTATGAGCTATCTACGAATCAAACTAAATACTCTCAAAAAGTACAATGTCTTAATAAATAAATCGCGCTTTATTACAAAAATACATTTTTACAAAGAGACTCTGTTTGGAAGGAAATTTTTAAAAATTAAAAAAAAAACAATGTTATAAAAAATATGTTTTGTTTACTAGGTTTAATTGTGCAGGAATAAACACTTTAAGTGCATTACAGATGTGTCTTAAATACATTTATGTATTTACCTACACTATGACCCAATCCCCTCGCCTATGGGGTTTAGTCCGTCTCTGTAAAATTTGTGATGTTGTGATTAAGTATTGGCTTGCTATACTGTGTCGAACGCAGGGTGTACCATTGTCAGTATTGCGCTAAATACTGGTGTCGAAAACAGTGTGTATATCTTTGTTTATATAACGCGTGATAACACCGTATCAGAGACATATATTGTCTCAAGTTGTCTTGGGTTTGTTCCATCTATTGTCAATTCAATATCTTTGCGGAATCCACAACGAGATTGAATTTTAAATGCCGGGTACCGAGAGGTTTTCAGTTTAAAACCATTATCTCCATTGATGTGCTTATAGATCTCGAATGCCTCCTTGAAAAAATGTGCATGGGGAATCTTGGGCTTTCCTAGGATCTTCAACTCAAATGCAAAGTGATAATTTTATTATTATGTATTCTGGGAGTCTATTTTATAAATTACTAGCTTACCCGAGCGGCTTCACACGCGTAGATTTTTAGTAACTTTTAGTGATATTTTATCAATTTGTGTATTAACCTTGTGATGGCTCCTCTTCTTCGCCTTTCAGCTCGATCCTACTCCTAACTGAGTTTACGCCTTGTTAAAGGCAAACAAGCTATCTATCTACGTCGGGTGAAGGCTCTACGGCTTTTAACGTAGTATTTCCAAACACCCTCGCTTTATTCAAGACCTCCCCAGTTCACGTTGTGTAATTTTTTGTTTCGAACTATAGGGGATGAATTGGTTTAGTGGTAACCCTAACGCAAGCTTTTCTTAAATTAAATACTGGGGTATGAAGTTCGTGAATGTTCATGGAAACGCAAACAAAACTACCTAGCACGTCAATTAAGCCCTACGGTGCAATTGCTAAACATACTATGTTCCGTGGCCCTATATTATTTACCTATCATTCCTACGGACTGAAACCACTGCATCTGGTGTAGCTGCGCTTCCAGAGTGCGCGATCCTCTGCTCCCACGCCCTCTCCGCTCGATCCCCCATTGTCCTACCTGTATGGGATCGACCGCCATCCACTGGAAAGGTTAGTAACGTGCCGTTATCACATGCGCATGCACATATAGAGTACATAGATCCCCTGAAAGCCCTCGAGTCCTTCGTAGCCGTTCCTATGGATGATTCCGTCTTCGACGCCCTCGCTGATTAATAATTTTATCTCTCGCCGTTATCTCGCTGTGCTTATTCCTTACGATCTTTTATATTTACTCTGCATTATCTTTATATCTATTACATTGTTACGTTTATTTACTAGCCGGCCTAAGTTCCGTTACCTGTATCTGGCCCTATGTCTCATTCTAGTGGTACGTTGGGTTCTAATGGTTTGTAGAAGGAATGTGTAAATGTATGTGTACGCGGAAACTGTGGTTGCTTTAAATTCGGCCCCTCCGTACCCAAAGGCTCATCGGTGACTGATCCCATCTTCCTTCTCCCGACACGAGTTCCGGATACGTTGACCTGAGCCTGGATGCGCCTTTTCATGTTGGGCCTCTTCTGTGCAAAGTACCGCACCATCCCTCGCGTCAGTGTCTGGCGTCCGGGCTCAGAGCCAGTTTGCCCCCCGAATTCCAACTCCTCCAGGTTAAACTAAGTTAAACTACGGTATATATACTGAAGCTACTGTAAAGATGGTCCCGGGCCACCTGTCAAGTCAAAAATATGCGAGTGGGGAAGGGGAGTTTCCTAGGCTCCCCAACCCTCGCCTGTGAGCAACTGCAGCCCATTGGCCATTCGCGACACTACAGTGACTGCAACCACCCTCCCAGGTAGTACTTATTATAATCTGATATGCATCAATACGTTCAATCCATTCCAGACGAGGGAAGACATCCGCACGGGTGTTGTGCCACCCGTGAAGAGCCCCCTCATACACTACGTACGAATAGATACATACTAATAAAATATAATATACATACATATACCTACATATACAATACATAAATAAATACTTGTAATGGTTGGTTGCCATGTGGTTTCACGAGGCCATGACCCCTCGTATTAGTAGATGGAAAGGTGGATCTGGACAGTAGGGATATGCCTAGCCCCTGGCCAGGGATGTCGGTGTATTTTCTCCAAATGGTGTACAGCTAGAATCCTGCCATCGATGATGATGGGATCTGCCTAATTATCTCCGACTGATGTGTAACTGGAACCCTGCCATCACTGATGAAGATGATGATGTCACTATCGAAACGTCACCTGATGACATTTAGCTGAACCGCCGCTAATGATGATGATGATGATGATGATACTATCGTAACGTTTCCTGACGATATACAACTGGGACACCGCTAATGATGACGTTGATGATGCTATCGAAACGCCTCCTGACGATATATAGCTGAACCACCGCTAGTGATGATGATGATGATGATGATACTATCGTAACGTCTCCTGACTATATATAGCCGAAACACCGCTAATGATGGTGATGATACTATCGAAACGACTCCTGACGATATATAGCTGAAACACCGCTAATGATGATGATGATGATGATGATGCTATCGAAACGCCCGCTGACTATATATAACTGGGACACTGCTAGTGGTGATGATGATGATGATACTATTGAAACACCTCCTGACTATATGTAACTGGGACACTGCTAACGATGATGTTGATGAAGATACTATCGCAACGCCTCCTGACTATATACAACTGGGACGCTGCTAACGATGATGTTGATGATGATACTATCGAAACGCCTCCTGACTACATACAACTGGGACGCTGCTATTGATGGTGATGATGATGATGCTATTGAAACGTCTCCTGACAATATATAACTGGGACACTGCTAATGATGATGATGTTGATGATACTATCGAAACGCCTCCTGACGATATAAAGCTGAACCACCGCTAGTGATGACGATGATGATGATGATACTATCGCAACGCCTCCCGACGATATATATCTGGAACACCGCTAGTGATGATGATGATACTATCAGAACGCCTCCTGACTATATGTGACTGGAACACCGCTAATGAAGATGATGATGATGATACTATTGAAACGTCTCCTGACGATATACAACTGGGACACTGCTAATGATGGTGATGATACTATCGGAACGCCTCCTGACTATATATGACTGGGACACCGCTAATGAAGATGATGATGATGATACTATTGAAACGTCTCCTGACGATATACAACTGGGACACTGCTAATGATGGTGATGATACTATCGGAACGCCTCCTGACTATATATGACTGGAACACCGCTAATGAAGATGATGATGATAATACTATTGAAACACCTCCTGACGATATGTGACTGGAACACCGCTAATGAAGATGATGATGATGATACTATTGAAACGTCTCCTGACGATATACAACTGGGACACTGCTAATGAGGTGATGATACTATCGGAACGCCTCCTGACTATATATGACTGGAACACCGCTAATGAAGATGATGATGATGGTTACTATTGAAACGTCTCCTGACAATATATAACTGGGACACTGCTGGTGATGGTGATGATGATGATGCTATCGAAACGCCGCCTGACTATATATAACTGGGACGCGGCATATGAATAGACAAATAAATACCTAATTATTAATGAATCATCAATTAAATAAATAAATAGAAATGAATAATTAAATTCGGCGTCGAGCACACGGGCCGATGATGATGCTATCGAAACGCCGCCTGACTATATATAACTGGGACGCGGCATATTAATAGACAAATAAATACCTAATTAATTAATGGATCATCAATTAAATAAATAAATAGAAATTAATAGTTAAGTTCGGCGTCGAGCACACGGGCCGATGATGATGCTATCGAAACGCCGCCTGACTATATATAACTGGGACGCGGCATATGAATAGACAAATAAACACCTAATGTATTAATGAATCATCAATTAAATAAATAATAGAAATGAATAATTAAATTCGGCGTCGAGCACACGGGCCGCGCGATCCCTGGAAGTTCACACACATGCAGAGAAGGGTTATTTGGCGAATTAATTCGCCCCTATTATGGTCAGTACGGATCCAACATGCAAACAAACACCTGTGGATAACAGTATATTTAAAGTTTACGGTACAGGGGTTAGCTTTCACTGTCGGCGCTTCTTCCGTCTCTGTCTGGGGTATCGAACCCGAGACCATTCTTCTTAATCGTGCGCCACCTTTATATATCGTTATAATCTCAAAACGGAAAGAGGATGACATGACTTACCCATCTGCCGCCGATTATATCCATTCCAGTGCATCGTAGTTTCACTTTATGTGCCTCACTTTATACCTAAGGATTGCGAACACTTGCCTCGCACGCGCATACGATTCACAGGCCCCTAATTAACTATAGTTCGCGACCTAACCTTTGGTCCTGCCATTACGCGCTTATAAGTTTCCGTAGCTGGGGCTTAGTATCCAGCCTCGGCAACTATACGGTGTATATACCTTAATCAAACCGAAACTAGACATTATTTTCTTTTCCTTGAATTTATATTCCTCGAGATACCGGAATTAGACTCTAGCTCGACAATTGTAAGTATTTATATATCTTAATAATACTGCAACATAGTCCTTATTTCCGTCTTACGTATCCGTACTTCCCGGGTCATCGAGACTAGACTCCAATTCTAATGATCATACTCTAATGATTATACGCACCGATATTTTTCATAAAACCCGTTACCCGTTATTTTCCGATGTTACATATTCTTATATTTATCCGAAATACCGGGATTAAGCTTTGAATCTAGGATTCCATCCATTTATAAGTTTTAACAAACCCATGAAGCAACCACTTGTCCACTTGTTGTTGTTAAAGAATTGATTGCTTCTATAATAAAACCCCACTAGTCTACATCTTTATAAGGTCAATACATATTACTTTTAGGGTCCGCCGATTTAGATTTATTCTTAATATTATTATTATTATTATTATTATTATTATTAATATTATTATTATTATTATTATTATTATTATTATTTTTATTATTATTAATTAATTACACGGCTTAATAGCCTTTTACAACAGGTTTATACATAATTAAAATACAACAAACGATTAAATGTAAAGGAAAAATAAAGGGTATAAATGTAAAAGGTATATATACATAGTTTAAACATAATGAGGTTAGACATGTATGAAAAAAGTATATATGCAAAAAGGTGTGAAGTAGCAGGTTTATACATAATTAAAATACAACAAACGATTAAATGTAAAAGAAAAATAAAGGGTATAAATGTAAAAAGTATATATATACATAGTTTAAACATAATGTGGTTAGAAATATATGTAAAAAGGTATATATGCAAAAAGTGTAAAGTAGCAGGTTTATACATAATTAAAATACAACAAACGATTAAATGTGAAAGAAAAATAAAGGGTATAAATGTAAAAAGTATATATACATAGTTTAAACATAATGAGGTTAGACATATATGTAAAAAGGTATACGTGCAGAAAAGTGTAAAGTAGTGATCTCAGAAATTTTTACTCACCGATAATATAGCAATATTAAATTTGAATAGCCAGCTATATATATAAAAAATTTAAGACATTATATAAAAATTTAATATTTTGAAAAGAAATGATCATATAGTGTTTTTTAAATTTTGAGAGAGATAGATTTAAAATGTCGACATATGTAGGTAGTTCATTGCCAAGTTTGTGCATTGATAACAAAATTATATTATTCTTAATATAATGTAATGATGAATATGGTTGCATGATTGACATCTTCGTCGACAGTCTGGAGAAAGTAAAGTTTACACTTAAAGAGGCAATACTGCTTCGTTACTGACTTCAGCTGTTAATATGTAATGGTGGGTAATATATATTTTTCGTACACATTGCCGCTTTGTACTTTATATTTTTAATTTCTGTACTCATGTTTCGGTGCTATTCCGGTACTTTTAATAATTTGCTACTTGTAATTTATATTGTTTAATGTATGTTCTTTTAATTTTATGATATATTTTTTCATGTAAAAGCCTATACGCATTGCTGCTCGTTACCTACTCTACATTTTTAATTTTTATACTCATGATTTGGTGCTATTCCTGAAACTTTTAATGTATGTGCTTTTGAAATTTATTTTATACTCTTTATGTAAAAGCCTAATGGGCGTAAACAAATAAATAAAAAAAATAAATAAATAATTTTATTATCATCTCGAATATTTGATATCCACTCTCCGGCAAATTTTAATATAGTTTAAATCATTTTAATATAATTTATCATTTTAATATAGTTTAGGAATAACGGGATTCTGTAATTTCTACAAGTATAAACAACCCCAATCTTACCAAATCCATTTTATGTAGTGAAAGACGCGGGACTTATATTCTTCCTAAAATGTAAAATGAACCCGGTCTAGATGAAACATCCTTATTTAGTTTCAGGACAACGAGGTTTACGCGTTCCACGAGGAATATGATATAACCCGATCTAAACGAAGGTAATTTTATATAATTTTAGGACAACGGAACTTACAAATTTCATAAGGTATATCGTGAAGCCAATCTAGGCGGAGACACTACGTATATTTTAAACAGAGTAAGAGTTTAAATTTTATCATCAGGCCTAATAAACCGCAAGAATGTCCTAGGCATAGTAAACAAAATAGCGGTCAAAGCTGTAGTGTTTCTATGTTCACACGTTTTAGCTCAAAACGAATACTATAATTTTCACATTTATAATACAAGACGCGAATTTCTAAACGAATCATTTTAAAATAGTTCTGATTGAAATCTACATGTTTCATATTTATTAAATGAAGGCGCGAATTCTAAACGAAACACTAACATTGCTCAAAAACGGGACCCTATATTTATATATGCTTAAAATGAAACGCGAATTCCTGAACGATAGCATTTTATATAACTAAATGTAACGAAATCTTATATAGTTTATAAATAAGAAGACCCGGCCCCAGGCGGTTTTTATATATTTTCAATATAACGAGGCCCTATAACATCTTTATAAGTATAATACAACCCCGGTCTATCGAAACAATGTACTAGAAGTTTTTATATGTTTGAATACATGATATACGTTTTTTTTTTTTTATACGCGTTTTTATACGCGAGATTTACGTTTTCGTACAATACGAAGTACCCAAATTATACAACCGCGAAGTTTACATCACTCCTAAAGTATAACCAGAACTAATTGAAACATTTTTCATAGTTTAAGTCCGCGAGGCAAATATCTTTCATAAAATATAAAATACCCGAATCAAATTAAACATATTTTTACCTTATAGACTTTCCCCAACGCGCGTAATAATCCCGGCCACATGAAACGTTTTTATATGTTTTAATAGCGCGGGACCTATGTTTTCCTATATAATATAAGATAACCCGGGCCGAACGGAAGCAATTTTATATACTTTATAAAATAGTGAAACTTGTACTTCTGTAAAACCGTAAATAAACCCCGACCCCCACGAGATTATTTTATATAATTTTTTAGAATAATGAAATTTCATACATCTGTAAAATTGTAAATAAGCCCCGACTCTCACGAAATTACTCTATATAATTTTAAACGAAATGGAAATCTAGATTATTATGGGCTGAACCTGATACCCCGCGAGATCAGCTATATATTTTTCACTAGACGTATTTTTAATCCCAGAATTTATTCGCTATAATTTTAACGGACTCTTACTATAAAACATAAACAAAAAAAAATATTAAAATAAACTAAATATTCTTTCGATAACTAAAATAAACCCGGTCTAATCGAAACATTTCATATAACGAAATATTATATGCCTTACAAATGTAAAAATTAAAATGAGACCTCGCGTATTTAGCAAAGATAGGTATTTTATAAGACTTATTTAAAATCGAATCTGTTAGTAACAACTCCTTTATCTTTTAACAGCTTCCCGCGTGATTAGCATAAAATAGGTATCTTTATAACGCACAGCTAGTTTCCAGAGATCCGCCAATACTATACTTAGTAAAACGAAAATTTAACTAAATTTGAACTCTACCGTTTCCTGAAATTCTGCGAATATTATTCTGTGAACCTAGTAAGACGACAAAAATAATTAACTTTATAGAACATAGTGATTTCCGAAGTTCCGATATGCCAGATTAATTACCTTTATAAAATAAAATCAAACCCGTACTCTGAGTTAAAACTCTTTTGAACAGGACCTCGCGTATTTAGCATAAGATAGGTATTTTTACAAGATTTATTAACAATTTCCCGCGTGTTTAGCATAAAATAGGTATCTTTATAACGCACAGCTAGTTTCCGGAGATCTGCAAATATCAGTTCTATATATGCCGGACTAATCAACTTAATAAAGCGCAGTAATTTCCGAAGTTCTAATATGCCAAATTAATTACCCTTTATAAAATAAAATCAAACCCGTACCCCCCTTTTCTTTTAACGTGAGCAACCAACAATGTCGAAGAGTATATTTACCCGTACGCACTTTCACTATAATTTTCACTCACTGAGGCACTCTAAGTCGACGGTAACTTTCACTCACGGTTCTATCACTCGAAAAAACAACCGACGCAGATTTTGCGCTCTCGTAGACCGTCACCAACTCCCTGATTTCTGCTGTGTCTTGACATTTTAAACCCCCCCTAGCAGCCAAAGGTCCTAAGTCGTGTGTTTCCAGGATTTTCAATATCCTACTTTCCTTGAAACCTAAATCTTTGTTCCTAAGATTCAATTTGGCAAAAAAAAACCATATCTCCACTCGGATATGTCAGTTGATCCCACCTCCTGTTGCCATCTCTGTCTCCGTTCCGGTGCCTATTTGGGACGGACTCAGTGGCTTCGGACGATTTGAACTCGCTTCACAAGCGCGATAATTAATTTTTAATATTTAATTTCTAAGTTCAGTCCATATTGTCGTTTGATCAACCGTAACCACAATCTATCGGGTACTCCCCTAATCATAGTTGATGTTTCTTCATTATCTACCATTATCATGTCCCGTTCTCCCGTATTTTCACTCGTCTTTATCGGAAATTTAACGTTTCTTGGCCGCTATATCATGGGATCAATTTCCATATATTCACCACGTGCACACTGCATACCTAGATATAACAATCATCCAAAGGTACTATACCTAATTTTAAATTAATTTTGGGCGATCTTTTCTCGTGAATCATCCCAATGAATCCTGTCTTTTGGCCGCGACTCTCCGCGCACAGGGACGTATTAGCTCCCTCCGTTGCGGAATTTAAACATAATTTGTAACCATTTATTATTATTTTTATTGGCAGTAAGATTGATCCACAAAATAACTATGTTACATAGACAGTGAATATTCTCGAACAATATAATACTGGAAGAGTACTATTCGCTATAACACAATAAACTATTAATGTAAGTTAAATTAAATTTTTAAATTCAGTGGAAGATTTTTTAGGATCGTTTTGCTTTTAATTTTTTTCCCAAAACAAAATAAATAAACAAATAAATAAACACACAGATACACACTCACACAACCCACTATTGAACATGTTTTTATTATTCTTTTATCGATTGTATGTATGTGTTTTCGCGTAATTGGCCCAAAACTCTGTGCATCAATTATTGTCTTTTCTTCAAAGATTGATTAATTATATGGCTGTAAGAAACCCAATAAATGAAAACAAATAAAACAAATAAGTAAATAAACCTCCAGTGCCGCAGGCAAGGCGTCGGATTAATTCAGTGCTCATTCATTGCCAAGGCACTGGACGCCTCCGCTGATAACTATATACCGCTCACCATGTTCTTAGAAGTGTGTTGAAAGATTGCTAGTATCTGTCGAATCGGTCTCAAGTAGTTGTCTGTATTTGTACGTTTATCATTATTACATGCTCTTGCTATATCCGTTCCACTTCACATTATTGTTCCTCCCGTCTTCGAATTTCTATCACACTATGTTCTCCTATGTTTTTGGTACTTATATGCTTGCTTTTTACTTGCATTTACTCCTATATATATTTGTTTCATTTATCCATCCATCTATAAGATCCCCATACGCTTTATCCTTTTATTTCATGTGTATATGGGCCGCAAATTCATATTATTTTATTTACAATATTCTTATCTAGATACACTTGTTCCAATTATGTTTTGTGGTTATTACTACCAAACCCGGCGAAATCTGAGCTAGAATAGCCAATCGTATACACGTTACCCGTCCTGTTGAAACTACGCTAACGTCGGACAGGTTTGTAGTGATTACATAGTTAATATATTGTATCTATATTCGAGTATATTATTTTCTTGTCGTGCCATTAATATGCTTACACGTTATCGTTATCTCTTTCCTAACCGTATATACCGTCATTGCACAATTACCTATCTGTTGTAAAAGCCTGAAGAGCGTTAGTCTACAGATAAATATAATAGAATTATAGTTAACTTCTCTACCCGCCTACGTTATTCGACTCCCGCGAAACGAAAATGAATCATTATTCGCTCCTCGATAGAGCGTCAGTCTACAGATAAATATAATGGAATTATAGTTAAATTTCCTATCTGCCTACGTTATCCGACTCCCGCGAAACGAAAATAAATCATTATCCGCTCAGTTAAGGTCACCCCTCTGGTACAACGTATACGTTTAATCCGTGCTCCACGGCCAATTCCTATAAAAAAAATTTTATGGGGCGTTTTCCTCTCGCGATCCCCCGATTAGGACCTGCCTTCCTTGCCTTTGCTCATATTCTGCTATCTCTCTTGCGCGGCAATCCACTTAAGGTCGCGATTAATGACATTTAAGCGGTTTCAAAACCACAGCAAAAAAGGCCATAATTCTGAAACCTCGTGGAACTGTCAATATCATCGTCACCTCAGAGTAGACGTTAATCGGTTTTTTAACGGCTCAAACTGCAATTATCGCGACCCAAATCTACGAAAGCCGTGTTCAGTATTTTTTTTGGGAAGCACATGTGGACCGCTCGGACCGCGCCGATCGTCAACCATTTGTACCAAACGCGGCTTTACCACAAGATTAATATGTTTTATAAGAATTGAATATTAACTGCTCGTAACCTATATCCGATCAATCGCTACTAACTCCCTCCCAATACTAGCGTTTCATCATTCCCAAATTTTTGTAGCTCCAATACTACGGCCAGTTTAGCTCAATTTTTCCCCGCGTAGCATTTAAATCATCTTAGAGTTCAAAATAAAAATAATAATAATAAAAAAAAAATCTATAGAAACAGGTGATTCATCACATGCCCCCCTATTGTTCCGTGTCAGGAGTCTTATTACGTCTAGGAATCAGTCACCTGGCGCGGAACAACACATAGGCCTAGGGTAACTGCTTTTAGTCTATCCATTTTCCCGATATTATCTGTGTCTCACGTCCCCCCCCCCTAGGTTCCTTAGTCTCTCCTCCCCCCCTAATCGCCTAGCCACCCCCCCTAACTCCTTTAGCCCGTCGCCCGGCGTCGTACACAGCCCTTCAACCACACCTTCGTTTTCATGTTTCCGCGTGCCTCTAATCACACCTGCGAGATTGTCGCATGGGAACTTAAGGTCCTCCACTGTGGTGCTCGGTGCAAAATGGAAATACATTTATCTTAACCTAAGGAGCACGCCCCCGCCCGCGTGCTTAGGTGGCCCACTACCATAGTGTGACAGGACCTCCCTCACAAAGGGCTCAAAGGCTGTGTGCAACCTCGCGCTTATGTCTAGCTTAAGTCTAGTCTAACACCCGCGCAACCGCTCCAGAATGAGGAAATTTACAATCGTCAGGGCGTACACTAGGTCGACATCGCTGCCGACCACCGCCCCTAGACTGCCCTGAAGCGTGCAACTTCCCAAAGACGGCTCGCAGATCGGGCTCCGCATCCCCTGTCTTCCTCGCCCCTTTCGGTGGGCCGGCTGTCCCCTCCACCTCCGTCCTCCTTTTCTCCCCCTCTTTGTCTCTTCCTCTCGTCTGTTGTCCATTCTTCCTGTTTTCTGTAATTCATTAATATTCTCTAGTTATTCCGTCACCCCTTTCCACAATTTAACCTACCCCCCTAGGCTAAAGACTCCCCCCTAACCAATATTCAACATTCAGTCGATACTAACCGATAACATCATACGTCCCCCCCCTCATGATACGCCACCCCTAACGGATCGTTATTCGCCGCCCAGAATCGTATTCTAAGTGATAGCTCGTTATTCGAAACGATAATCGTAATTTTATTAACTGATGGTCACTTCCCGGCGTGTTCACGACGACCGATTGTTCGTTATACCGAATACCCATAGTTCAGAATAATTTGTTGTAACGGATTGTTCGCTGGTTGAAACGTGAAATGACCATAAAACGTTATACGAAATTGCGTCGTAGCAACATGTACGTAATACGAGACGTTCGCATTTGAAAGGTTCGTTGTGGCGAGCTGTTCGTTAACCGAGACGCGTAGTGCTCGACGACCGTTGCGCGAGGAATTCGTTGAAGTGAAACATACGTAATACGAGATGTCCGTGACCCTAACGGTTCGCTGTATGAATCGTTCGTTGTGGCGAGTTGTTCGCTAACCGAAACGCATAGTGTCCGATGATCCCTGATCGAGAAGTTCGTTGTAGTGAGTCATACGCAATACGAGGCGTCCGCAGTCCTAAAAGTTCGTAATGCAAACTGTTTGCCGCGGCGAATCGTTCATTAATCATAGCGTTCACCGTCGTGGGCAAGACGTGGAGCATTCGTTGTTGTGAATCGTACGACGCGCAAGATACTTCGGATACACTATTATTTTTCCTAACTTTCTAGCTGTTTCTAATCTAATAGTATTTACTGTAATTATTTAAATACTAAAATGTCCGTTAACTATACACTCTTTTTTTTTTGAAATTGTAATAATCTTTTCTCTTTTATACCTAATCTAACATGTAAATTGCACCTATTTTCCATCAACATTCATGTCCCTTCATACTGTATGCCCAGGCTCCTGGTCGCGGCGCCATTTGTGATGGCTCCTCTTCTTCGCCTTTCAGCTCGATCCTACTCCTAACTGAGTTTACGCCTTGTTAGAGGCAAACAAGCTATCTATCTACGTCGGGTGAAGGCTCTACGGTTTTTAACGTAGTATTTCCAAACACCCTCGCTTTATTCAAGACCTCCCCAGTTCACGTTGTGTAATTTTTTGTTTCGAACTATAGGGGATGAATTGGTTTTGTGGTAACCCTGACGCAAGCTAAACTTAAATTAAATACTGGGGTATGAAGTTCGTGAATGTTCATGGAAAACGCAAACAAAACTACCTAGCACGTCAATTAAGCCCTACGGTGCAATTGCTAAACATACTATGTTCCGTGGCCCTATATTATTTACCTATCATTCCTACGGACTGAAACCACTGCATCTGGTGTAGCTGCGCTTCCAGAGTGCGCGATCCTCTGCTTCCATGCCCTCTCCGCTCGATCCCCCATTGTCCTACCTGTATGGGATCGACCGCCATCCACTGGAAAGGTTAGTGACGTGCCGTTATCACATGCGCATGCACATATAGAGTACATAGATCCCCTGAAAGCCCTCGAGTCCTTCGTAGCCGTTCCTGTGGATGATTCCGTCTTCGACGCCCTCGCTGATTAATAATTTTATCTCTCGCCGTTATCTCGCTGTGCTTATTCCTTACGATCTTTTATATTTACCCTGCATTATCTTTATATCAATTACATTGTTACGTTTATTTACTAGCCGGCCTAAGTTCCGTTACCTGTATCTGGCCCTATGTCTCATTCTAGTGGTACGTTGGGTTCTAATGGATAAGGGGTTTGTAGAAGGTATGTGTAAATGTATGTGTACGCGGAAACTGTGGTTGCTTTAAATTCGGCCCCTCCGTACCCAAAGGCTCATCGGTGATTGATCCCATCTTCCTTCTCCCGACACGAGTTCCGGATACGTTGACCTGAGCCTGGATGCGCCTTTTCATGTTGGGCCTCTTCTGTGCAAAGTACCGCACCATCCCTCGCGTCAGTGTCTGGCGTCCGGGCTCAGAGCCAGTTTGCCCCCCGAATTCCAACTCCTCCAGGTTAAACTAAGTTAAACTACGGTATATATACTGAAGCTACTGTAAAGATGGTCCCGGGCCACCTGTCAAGTCAAAAATATGCGAGTGGGGAAGGGGAGTTTCCTAGGCTCCCCAACCCTCGCCTGTGAGCAACTGCAGCCCATTGGCCATTCGCGACACTACAGTGACTGCAACCACCCTCCCAGGTAGTACTTATTATAATCTGATATGCATCAATACGTTCAATCCATTCCAGACGAGGGAAGACATCCGCACGGGTGTTGTGCCACCCGTGAAGAGCCCCCTCATACACTACGTACGAATAGATACATACTAATAAAATATAATATACATACATATACATACATATACAATACATAAATAAATACTTGTAATGGTTGGTTGCCATGTGGTTTCACGAGGCCATGACCCCTCGTATTAGTAGATGGAAAGGTGGATCTGGACAGTAGGGATATGCCTAGCCCCTGGCCAGGGATGTCGTTGTATTTTCTCCAAATGGTGTACAGCTAGAATCCTGCCATCGATGATGATGGGATCTGCCTAATTATCTCCGACTGATGTGTAACTGGAACCCTGCCATCACTGATGAAGATGATGTTGTCACTCTCGAAACGTCACCTGATGATATTTAGCTGAACCGCCGCTAGTGATGATGATGATGATGATGCTATCGAAACGCCCCCTGACTATATATAACTGGGACACTGCTAATGATGATGATGATGATGATACTATTGAAACACCTCCTGACGATATATAACTGGGACACTGCTATGATGATGATGTTGATGATACTACCGAAACGCCCCCTGACTATATATATAACTGAGACACTGCTAATGATGATGATGATGATGATACTATTGAAACGCCTCCTGACGATATACGACTGGGACGCTGCTAATGATGGTGATGATGATGATGCTATTGAAGCGTCTCCTGACAATATATAACTGGGACACTGCTAATGATGATGATGTTGATGATACTATCGAAACGCCTCCTGACGATATAAAGCTGAACCACCGCTAGTGATGACGATGATGATGATGATACTATCGCAACGCCCCCCGACGATATATATCTGGAACACCGCTAGTGATGATGATGATACTATCAGAACGCCTCCTGACTATATGTGACTGGAACACCGCTAATGAAGATGATGGTGATGATACTATTGAAACGTCTCCTGACGATATACAACTGGGACACTGCTAATGATGGTGATGATACTATCGGAACGCCTCCTGACTATATATGACTGGGACACCGCTAATGAAGAAGATGGTGATGATGATGATGCTATCGAAACGCCCCCCCCGACTATATATAACTGGGACACTGCTAATGATGATGATGATGATGATACTATTGAAACGTCTCCTGACGATATATAACTGGGACACTGCTGATGATGATGATGTTACTATCGGGACGCCTCCTGACTATATATGACTGGAACATCGCTAATGAAGATGATGATGATGGTACTATTGAAACGTCTCCTGACAATATATAACTGGGACACTGCTGGTGATGGTGATGATGATGATGCTATCGAAACGCCGCCCGACTATATATAACTGGGACGCGGCATATGAATAGACAAATAAATACCTAATTAATTAATGAATCATCAATTAAATAAATAAATAGAGATGAATAATTAAGTTCGGCGTCGAGCACACGGGCCGATGATGATGCTATCGAAACGCCGCCTGACTATATATAACTGGGACGCGGCATATGAATAGACAAATAAATACCTAATTAATTAATGAATCATCAATTAAATAAATAAATAGAGATGAATAACTAAGTTCGGCGTCGAGCACACGGGCCGATGATGATGCTATCGAAACGCCGCCTGACTATATATAACTGGGACGCGGCATATGAATAGACAAATAACTACCTAATTATTTAATGAATCATCAATTAAATAAATAAATAGAGATGAATAATTAAGTTCGGCGTCGAGCACACGGGCCGATGATGATGCTATCGAAACGCCGCCTGACTATATATAACTGGGACGCGGCATATGAATAGACAAATAAATACCTAATTAATTAATGGATCATCAATTAAATAAATAAATAGAAATTAATAGTTAATTTCGGCGTCGAGCACACGGGCCGATGATGATGCTATCGAAACGCCGCCTGACTATATATAACTGGGACGCGGCATATGAATAGACAAATAACCACCTAATGTATTAATGAATCATCAATTAAATAAATAAATAGAAATGAATAATTAAATTCGGCGTCGAGCACACGGGCCGCGCGATCCCTGGAAGTTCACACACATGCAGAGAAGGGTTATTTGGCGAATTAATTCGCCCCTATTATGGTCAGTACGGATCCAACATGCAAAGAACACCTGTGGGAAAACATATGTAAAGTTTACGGTACAGGGGTTAGCTTTCACTGTCGGCGCTTCTTCCGTCTCTGTCTGGGGTGTCGAACCCGAGACCATTCTTCTTAATCGTGCGCCACCTTTATATATCGTTATAATCTCAAAACGGAAAGAGGATGACATGACTTACCCATCTGCCGCCGATTATATCCATTCCAGTGCATCGTAGTTTCACTTTATGTACCTCACTTTATACCTAAGGATTGCGGACACTTGCCTTGCACGCGCACACGATTCACAGGCCCCTAATTAACTATAGTTCGCGACCTAACCTTTGATCCTGCCATTACGCGATTATAAGTTTCCGTAGCTGGGGCTTAGTATCCAGCCTCGGCAACTATACGGTGTATATACCTTAATCAAACCGAAACTAGACATTATTTTCTTTTCCTTGAATTTATATTCCTCGGGATACCGGAATTAGACTCTAGCTCGACAGTTGTAAGTATTTATATATCTTAATAATACTGCAACATAGTCCTTATTTCCGTCTTACGTATCCGTACTTCCCGGGTCATCGAGACTAGACTCCAATTCTAATGATCATACTCTAATGATTATACGCACCGATATTTTTCATAAAACCCGTTACCCGTTATTTTCCGATGTTACATATTCTTATATTTATCCGAAATACCGGGATTAAGCTTTGAATCTAGGATTCCATCCATTTATAAGTTTTAACAAACCCATGAAGCAACCACTTGTCCACTTGTTGTTGTTAAAGAATTGATTGCTTCTATAATAAAACCCCACTAGTCTACATCTTTATAAGGTCAATACATATTACTTTTAGGGTCCGCCGATTTAGTTTTATTCTTAATATTATTATTATTATTATTATTATTATTATTATTATTATTATTATTATTATTTATTATTATTATTATTATTATTATTAATTAATTACACGGCTTAATAGCCTTTTACAACAGGTTTATACATAATTAAAATACAACAAACGATTAAATGTAAAAGAAAAATAAAGGGTATAATGTAAAAAAGTATATATATACATAGTTTAAACATAATGAGGTTAGACATGTATGTAAAAAAAGTATATATGCAAAAAGTGTAAAGTAGCAGGTTTATACATAATTAAAATACAACAAACGATTAAATGTAAAAGAAAAATAAAGGGTATAAATGTAAAAAGGTATATATACATAGTTTAAAAATAATGAGGTTAGACATGTATGTAAAAAAGTATATATGCAAAAGGTGTAAAGTAGCAGGTTTATACATAATTAAAATACAACAAACGATTAAATGTAAAAGAAAAATAAAGGGTATAAATGTAAAAAAGTATATATACATAGTTTAAACATAATGAGGTTAGACATATATGTAAAAAAAAAGTATATATGCAAAAGAGTGTAAAGTAGTGATCTCAGAAATTTTTACTCACCGATAATATAGCAATATTAAATTTGAATAGCCAGCTATATATATATAAAAAATTTAAGACATTATATAAAAATTTAATATTTTGAAAAGAAATGATCATATAATGATTTTTTAAATTTTGAGAGAGATAGATTTAAAATGTCGACATATGTAGGTAGTTCATTGCCAAGTTTGTGCATTGATAACAAAATTATATTATTCTTAATATAATGTAATGAATATGGTTGCATGATTGACATCTTCGTCGGCAGTCTGGAGAAAGTAAAGTTTACACTTAAAGAGGCAATACTGCTTCGTTACTGACTTCAGCTGTTAATATGTAATGGTGGGTAATATATATTTTTCGTACACATTGCCGCTTTGTACTTTATATTTTTAATTTCTGTACTCATGTTTTGGTGCTATTCCGGTACTTTTAATAATTTGCTACTTGTAATTTATATTGTTTAATGTATGTTCTTTTAATTTTATGATATATTTTTTTCATGTAAAAGCCTATACGCATTGCTGCTCGTTACCTACTCTACATTTTTAATTTTTATACTCATGATTTGGTGCTATTCCTGAAACTTTTAATGTATGTGCTTTTGAAATTTATTTTATACTCTTTATGTAAAAGCCTAATGGGCGTAAACAAATAAATAAAAAAAAAATAATAATAATTTTATTATCATCTCGAATATTTGATATCCACTCTCCGGCAAATTTTAATATAGTTTAAATCATTTTAATATAATTTATCATTTTAATATAGTTTAGGAATAACGGGATTCTGTAATTTCTACAAGTATAAACAACCCCAATCTTACCAAATCCATTTTATGTAGTGAAAGACGCGGGACTTATATTCTTCCTAAAATGTAAAATGAACCCGGTCTAGATGAAACATCCTTATTTAGTTTCAGGACAACGAGGTTTACGCGTTCCACGAGGAATATGATATAACCCGATCTAAACGAAGGTAATTTTATATAATTTTAGGACAACGGAACTTACAAATTTCATAAAGTATATCGTGAAGCCAATCTAGGCGGAGACACTACGTATATTTTAAACAGAGTAAGAGTTTAAATTTTACCATCAAGTCTAATACACCGCAAGAATGTCCTAGGCAGAGTAAACAAAATAGCGGTCAAAACTGTAGTGTTTCTATGTTCACACGTTTTAGCTCAAAACGAATACTATAATTTTCACATTTATAATACAAGACGCGAATTTCTAAACGAAACATTTTAAAATAGTTCTGATTGAAATCTACATGTTTCATATTTATTAAATGAAGGCGCGAATTCTAAACGAAACACTAACATTGCTCAAAAACGGGACCCTATATTTATATATGCTTAAAATGAAACGCGAATTCCCGAACGATAACATTTTATATAACTAAATGTAACGAAATCTTATATAGTTTATAAATAAGGAGACCCGGCCCCAGGCGGTTTATATGTATTTTCAATATAACGAGGCCCTATAACATCTTTATAAGTATAATACAACCCCGGTCTAACGAAACAATGTACTAGAAGTTTTTATATGTTTGAATACATGATATACGTTTTTTTTATACACGTTTTTATACGCGAGATTTACGTCTTCGTACAATACGAAGTACCCCAAATTATACAATCGCGAAGTTTACATCACTCCTAAAGTATAACCAGAACTAATTAAAACATTTTTCATAGTTTAAGTCCGCGAGGCAAATATCTTTCATAAAATATAAAATAACCCGAATCAAAATAAACATATTTTTACCTTATAGACTTTCCCCAACGCGCGTAATAATCCCGGCCACATGAAACGTTTTTATATGTTTTAATAGCGCGGGACCTATGTTTTCCTATATAATATAAGATAACCCGGGCCGAACGGAAGCAATTTTATATACTTTATAAAATAGTGAAACTTGTACTTCTGTAAAACCGTAAATAAACCCCGACCCCCACGAGACTATTTTATATAATTTTTTAGAATAATGAAATTTCATACATCTGTAAAATTGTAAATAAACCCCGATTCTCACGGAATTACTCTATATAATTTTAAACGAAATGAAAATCTAGATTATTATGGGCTGAACCTGATACCCCGCGAGATCAGCTATATATTTTTCACTAAACGTATTTTAATCCCAGAATTTATTCGCTATAATTTTAACGGACTCTTACTATTAAACATAAACAAGAGAAATTATTAAAATAAACTAAATATCCTTTCAATAACTAAAATAAATCCGGTCTAATCGAAACATTTCATATAACGAAATATTATATGCCTTACAAATGTAAAAATTAAAATGTGACCAAGTTAAATTAATTAAATTTTAGCAAAAAAATAGGTAATTTTATAAGACTTATTTAAAATCGAATCTGTTAGTAACAACCCTTTTATCTTTTAACAATTTCCCGCGTGTTTAGCATAAAATAGGTATCTTTATAACGCACAGCTAGTTTCCAGAGATCCGCCAATACTATACTTAGTAAAACGAGAATTTAACTAAATTTGAACTCTACCGTTTCCTGAAATTCTGCGAATATTATTCTGTGAACCTAGTAAGACGACAAAAATAATTAACTTTATAGAACATAGTGATTTCCGAAGTTCCGATATGCCAGATTAATTACCTTTATAAAATCAATCCCGTACTCTGAGTTAAAACTCTTTTGACAGGACCTCGCGTATTTAGCATAAGATAGGTATTTTTACAAGATTTATTAACAATTTCCCGCGTGTTTAGCATAAAATAGGTATCTTTATAACGCACAGCTAGTTTCCGGAGATCTGCAAATATCAGTTCTATATATGCCGGACTAATCAACTTAATAAAGCGCAGTAATTTCCGAAGTTCTAATATGCCAAATTAATTACCCTTTATAAAATAAAATCAAACCCGTACCCCCCTTTTCCTTTAACGTGAGCAATGTCGAAGAGTATATTTACCCGCACACCACTTTCACTTGAAATTCAACTATAATTTTCACTATAACCACTGGGACACTAAGTCGACGGTAACTTTCACTCAAAAAACAACCGACGCAGATTTCGCGCTCTCGTAGACGTTCACCAACTCCCCGATTTCTGCTGTGTCTTGACATTTTAAACCCCCCCTAGCAGCCAAAGGTCCTAAGTCGTGTGTTTCCAGGATTTTCAATATCCTACTTTCCTTGAAACCTAAATCTTTGTTCCTAAGATTCAATTTGGCAAAAAAAAACCATATCCCCACTCGGATATGTCAGTTGATCCCACCTCCTGTTGCCGTCTCTATCTCCGTCCCTGTGCCCGTTTTGGGACGGACTTGGTGGCTTCAGACGGTTTGAACTCGCTTCACAAGCGCGATAATTAATTTTTAATATTTAATTTCTAAGTTCAGTCCATATTGTCGTTTGATCAACCGTAACCACAATCTATCGGGTACTCCCCTAATCATAGTTGATGTTTCTTCATTATCTACCATTATCATGTCCCGTTCTCCCGTATTTTCACTCGTCTTTATCGGAAATTTAACGTTTCTTGGCCGCTATATCATGGGATCAATTTCCATATATTCACCACGTGCACACTGCATACCTAGATATAACAATCATCCAAAGGTACTATACCTAATTTTAAATTAATTTTGGGCGATCTTTTCTCGTGAATCATCCAATGAATCCTGTCTTTTGGCCGCGACTCTCCGCGCACAGGGACGTATTAGCTCCCTCCGTTGCGGAATTTAAACATAATTTGTAACCATTTATTATTATTTTTATTGGCAGTAAGATTGATCCACAAAATAACTATGTTACATAGACAGTGAATATTCTCGAACAATATAATACTGGAAGAGTACTATTCGCTATAACACAATAAACTATTAATGTAAGTTAAATTAAATTTTTAAATTCAGTGGAAGATTTTTAAGATCGTTTTGCTTTTAATTTTTTCCCAAAACAAAATAAATAAATAAATAAATAAACACACAGATACACACTCACACAACCCACTATTGGACATGTTTTTATTATTCTTTTATCGATTGTATGTATGTGTTTTCGCGTAATTGGCCCAAAACTCTGTGCATCAATTATTGTCTTTTCTTCAAAGATTGATTAATTATATGGCTGTAAGAAACCCAATAAATGAAAACAAATAAAACAAATAAGTAAATAAACCTCCAGTGCCGCAGGCAAGGCGTCGGATTAATTCAGTGCTCATTTATTGCCAAGGCACTGGACGCCTCCGCTGATAACTATATACCGCTCACCATGTTCTTAGAGGTGTGTTGAAAGATTGCTAGTATCTGTCGAATCGGTCTCAAGTAGTTGTCTGTATTTGTACGTTTATCATTGTTACATGCTCTTGCTATATCCGTTCCACTTCACATTATTGTTCCTCCCGTCTTCGAATTTCTATCACACTATGTTCTCCTATGTTTTTGGTACTTATATGCTTGCTTTTTACTTGCATTTACTCCTATATATATTTGTTTCATTTATCCATCCATCTATAAGATCCCCATACGCTTTATCCTTTTATTTCATGTGTATATGGGCCGCAAATTCATATTATTTTATTTACAATATTCTTAGATAAGAACCTGTCCGACGTTAGCGTAGTTTCAACAGGACGGGTAACGTGTATACGATTGGCTATTCTAGCTCAGATTTCGCCGGGTTTGGTAGTAATAACCACAAAACATAATTGGAACAAGTGTATCTAGATAGATACACTTGTTCCAATTATGTTTTGTGGTTATTACTACCAAACCCGGCGAAATCTGAGCTAGAATAGCCAATCGTATACACGTTACCCGTCCTGTTGAAACTACGCTAACGTCGGACAGGTTTGTAGTGATTACATAGCTAATATATTGTATCTATATTCGAGTATCTTATTTTCTTGTCGTGCCATTAATATGCTTACACGTTATCGTTATCTCTTTCCTAACCGTATATACCGTCATTGCACAATTACCTATCTGTTGTAAAAGCCTGAAGAGCGTTAGTCTACAGATAAATATAATAGAATTATAGTTAACTTTTCTATCTGCCTACGTTATCCGATTCCCGCGAAACGAAAATAAATCATTATCCGCTCAGTTAAGGTCACCCCTCTGGTACAACGTACACGTTTAATCCGTGCTACACGGCCAATTCCTATAAAAAAAATTTATGGGCGTTTTCCTCTCGCGATCCCCCGATTAGACCTGCCTTCCTTAGTTTTGCTCAATATTCTGCCTCTCTGTTGCACGGGGATCCACTCGAGATGAAGATATACGGCTCTTAAACGGTTTCAAAACCCGAGCAAAAAAGTCAATAATTCAGAAACCTCGTGGAACTGTCAATATCATCGTCACCTTAGAGTAGACGTTAATCGGTTTTTTAACGGCTTAAACTGCAATAAACGCGACCTAAATCTACGAAAGCCGTGTTCAGTATTTTTTTTGGGAAGCACATGTGGACCGCTCGGACCGCGCCGATCGTCAACCATTTGTACCAAACGCGGCTTTACCACAAGATTAATATGTTTTATAAGAATTGAATATTAACTGCTCGTAACCTATATCCTATCAATCGCTACTAACTCCGTCCCAATACTAGCGTTTCATCATCCCCAAATTTTTGTAGCGCCAATACTCCGCCAGGTGGGTTTAGCTCAATTTTTTCCCGCGTAGCATTTAAATCATCTTAGAGTTCAAAAAAAAATAATAAAATAAAATAAAAAAAAAATCTATAGAAACAGGTGATTCATCACACCCTTGTTGGCGGGGAATGTTCATGACGCCAATAGTAATGTGTTATTTTTTTAGAAAAAGGCGCTCGAGGCGCTTGCGATGAACTTTTTTAACTTTGGTCTACTTCACCCTTAGTCGTTTATAAAACATAGAGAACGATTATTATTATGTATTTATTGCGAGACCGACATTGTCTCACACGACGAACTCGTTACTATATGCGTTTAAACTAGTTGAACACACTGTTTAACTTTATAACACGGCGGGAAGTATATTATTTGCGTTTAAATCATTTGAACACACTGTTTAGCTTTGTAACACGGCGAGAGGTATGTTATTGGCTCACATTTGAAAATTAACAACAAACAATTCAGACACCGTAACTTTTATGCAAATGGCGGCCGTAATTTGCTTAGGGCGGGCGGCGTAGCTGACGCACCTCAGAGCTCGGTTCCCGGATGATGACCGGAGAAGACTGGCTTGCCGGGCGGAAGGCTAGCGGAAGAGGGTGCGGGGGGGGGTCTCGCGCGCCGGTACAGCCGCTCCAAAAGTAAGGCAGCGCGGCCCGCCGTGGCACGCCTTCCGTCTCCTGCTCGGAGGCCCCGCGAGGGCGGTTGACAGGGATACTATCATAGTGTGTGTGACTCGTAAGCCTGTGTGTATAACCTTCGCGCCTTGGCTCCGGCCGCTTTGCTCTGCGTGTGCGATTTCGTTTATTTTCATGGTTACGACGGAATATGTAATATTTACTTATTTATATTTATTTTGTTACGACAGAATAGTAATACTTCCTTTCTGTCTAAAAGGAAGCATTACAATAGAAACCTTGAAAAAAAAAATTGTCGACAATGCCCTGCAGTAAAATTCATTTAGAGTTGCGGAAAAATCAATTTCTTCTGACAAAAAAGTATTGTTCGAGATCTAAGTAAATTACTTCTCCTGTTAAGGATATACTGTAGATTCAGTCGATCGTCAGATAAGCCTGTGTCACCCTACATAATATTGTACATTTCGACACTTTGTATGTAAAATGTCGAAAAATTAATAAAAAGATGTTTTATTGACAGATGTCAATTACATTGCGCAGTGCGCATGTGCGACTCTGACCGAGAGTTTAATCTAGAATTTCCGATCAGAATTCTCTGACAGATTTCGCTTAATCCGATTTGAAACAACCCGTTTTTGAAAAAAGTACTAAAAATTTCAGTTTAAACTCTACGCTTACTTTGATCGAATTTGAAACAACCGGGCCTAAACCATCTGCGTCCAGGCCTCATCAGGAAACTTCTTATCCATTACTGGTAAAATCCAATAATAAAAATGTCAACTCGGATAAACTTAATGATATAATCAAAACAAAAATCAATGTAGCAAAGCTTGGAATAGGGATAAGTGGGATGAGAAAAACGAAAAAAGGAGAAATTTTAATAAATTGCCAAAAAAAGGAACATATATATATATATATATATATATTAAAAAATGAAGTTAATAAATTGAATGCTGACGGAATAAACGCTTTGGAAATTGAAAAAAGAAGACCATGTCTCATTTTTAAAGGAATAAATGAAAATTACAGAAAAGAAGATTTTATAGAAGACATCACACTACAAAATGAGGATGTAAAAATGATAAGGGAAATAGACAGTGAAAAACATGCGCTTACGGTGAAAGGGGAAATCCAAATAAAAAAGTTCAAACAAAAAAAATTTATTATTGAAACATCTGGTGAATTGAGAAAATTACTTATTAGGAAAGGACGGGTCAATCTAGGTTTTACTAGAATAAAGGTCGAAGATTGCAACCCTTTGACACAATGCTATCACTGCTTAAAATTTAACCATACGGCAGCTAAATGTTATCAAAAGGACTTAAACCCAATATGCGCTCATTGTGGAAGCAATCATTATACGAAGGACTGCTTATCAAAGGACACAATTCCTAAATGCTCAAACTGCGCCGAGATGAACATTAAATATAACATGACCACACCAATGGACCATTCCGCTAGAAGCGACAAATGCAAGTATAAAATAAAAATGATGGAATTTGCAAGACAAAAAATTGATTATGACTATTAAAAATATATTTCAAAATAATAAGTGTGCAAAATTTGGGTCAAACCGGACAAACGGTGTAGATTTGTAAAAAAAACAGACAGACAGACATTGAGTTTTATAGGTAACTAGCTGTTCGTACCCGGCGTTGCACGGGTTAGGGATTAAGTTGAAAATAAATTTGTGGGGGGAAACAAAGGTTTGTTTCGAACGGTGTAGATTTGCATCGAAAATATATCAGGGGGAGGAGAAAAGGTAAAAGGGGAGGGAGGAAATGTAGCCTATGTTACCTGCCGGGTCCTAAAGAACAAGTTTCCAAATTTTGAGTCTGATCAAATTTTGAGACTGATCGAACGGTATAGATTTGCATCAAAAATATATCAGAAGGAGGGGAAGGGGTAAAGGAGGAGAAAGGAAATGTAGCCTTTGTTACCCGCCGAGTCCTAAAGAATAAGTTTCCAAATTTTGAGTCCGATCGGTCAAACGGTAGGTACAGATTTGCATCGAAAATATATCAGCGGAGGGGAAGAGTTAAAAGAATAGGGGGGAAATACCGCGTACGTTACTCGCCGAGTCCTAAAGAATAAGTTTCCAAATTTTGAGTCCGATCGGTCAAACGGTACAGATTTGCATAAAAATATGCCAGGGGGAGGGAAAGGGGTATGAGAATAGGGGAAATGTTACCCGCCGGGTCCCAAAGCATAAGTATGCAAAATTTGAATCGAATCGGACAAACGGTGTGGATTTGTATAGAGAACAGACAGACAGACAGACAGAAAGACAGACAGACACACAGACAGACATTGAGTTTTATAGGTATAGAGGAAGATTTTTGGGCTTTGAGAAACATGTAAGTGAGTGATGGATATTTTTTATTTATTCCTTATGCCTGATAGAATCTTGATTATTATGTTATCTATCATTTGGTTGTGTTTCAAAAATAAAATATAATCGAATACATGAACAATTGTACAGATCTGAAATAGTACTCGGTTGAATTTTCAACCCCGAAGTACATGTTTACACTTCCATTAAAAATATCATAAAAGTGTAAATTTCAAACAACCGTAACTGAAAAAAATTTTGGAATGATATTCCACCGATTGATTTTTCTCAAATTTCGCCACGGCCACAGAATAGAGATTATGTGGCAAATATTGAACTATTTGTAATAAGAGTTACTAGCTGGTTGGCCCGGCTTCGCTCGGGACCATAATTCGGTAAGCATAGAATTGTGTTGACGTCTCTTTTTTGCTGGTTTCGGCACCTGTGATTGGATTGCCTTGCTGGACCGTCTTCTCTTTGCCAAAATATCAACAGATATTTTAGCGCACAATCATAACACTCTAGAGAGAACTTTCCAAAACTTTCTAGAGCATTCCGAAATCTTATAGAACTTCCTGGAATCTTCTAGAACTTTCCCTTTCCAGAACCTTCTAAAGCATTATAATTCTTTCTGGAACCTCTAGACCCACCGACGCTCTCTCCCACTCAGTTTGGAACCTTATAGATCTTTTTGATAGCTTGTAGAACTTTCTCCTTTCAGAACTTTTTAGAGCATTCTCGAACCCTCTAGAACTTTCCGGAACCTTTAAAACTCGCTGACACATTCTGCAACTCAGTTTGGGACCTTATAGAACTTTCTGAAACTTTCTCCATCCAGAACTTTCTAGAGCATTCTGGAACCTTCTCTTAATCTTCTGGAAACTTCTAGACTCACCGATGAACTCAGCCTCTCGATTTGGAACCTTATAAAACCTTTGTAAACTTTCTCCTTCCAGAACCTTCTAAAGCATTCGAGAACCATAATGAACGTTCTGGAACCTTCTAGACTCACCGACATATTCCGCCACTCAGTTTGGAACCTTATAGAACTTTTAGGAATCTTCTAGAGGTTCGTTCTGGAACCTTCTAGACTCACAGACACACTCCGCCACACTGTTTGGAACGTTAGAGATCTTTTGGTAATCTTCTACAGCGTTCTCCTTCCAGAACATTCGAGAACTTAATTGAACATTTTAGAACCTTCTAGGTTTACCGACGCACTCCGCTACTCTGTTTGGAATCTTTTAGAACCTTCTTGAACTTAGTCTTTCTGGAATCTTCTAAAGCATTCGAGAACCTTTATAAACGTTCTAGACTCACAGTCACTCTCCGCCACACTATTTGGAACGTAAGAGAACATTCTTTAGAAGAATAAAGAATCTTCTACAACGTTCTCCTTCCATAACATTCTAGAACTTGATCAAACGTTCTGGAACCTTATAGAGTCACAGATACACTTCGTCACTTTGTCTGGAACCTTATAGAACTTTCGTTAATCTTCTAGAACGTTCTCTCTGATCTGCTTTATTATTATGTTATCTATGATCTGCTTGCTGTCAAATGAAATTTAAATTACGTGTTGCCATATGCAAAATTATTTTCGCGTGGATTTGTCTATGATTTTTATTTTACACAATTGCAACACTCCTAATCCGATTTTAACAGATTTTTAATTTGAAACAACTCAATTCTTCGAGTTTTCGCGTGACCTTGAGTTTAAGCTCAGTTTAAGCCAGGATTTCCGCTTACTTTGATCGAACTTGAAACAACCGGGCGTAAGTATGTCTTTTCGAGCAACAACACACTTGATTTTTCTATAAGCAGTAATTAAGGCGGTACATTCACTGCAAATGCATATTTCGGCGTTTTTTACGAAAATGTGGGATTTTATTATTCATTTATATCAGAATTGATATGATAGATTGCAATTTTTTTAGGGCGATAACTTAGATAGAACCTTTGTTCTTATATAAAAGTAATAAACTGAACATTATTTACAATAATTAAGAAAAATATAGGCCTTAATCCACAGGCCGCGGCAAAAAAAACGTTTTTAATGTTCCCGGGCAAAGTGTGATTCGTTTAAAATTTGTATGTAAGCATAATATGTTTTTTCATACATATAAAGTTTACTTAATTATCTAGAATCTGTACGTAGGAAATTAAGAAATATTCAATATTAAAAAAGATATCATTTTTCAAACATGCTTAAATATTTACGATTTTTGGTCATTTTCAAATGTTGTTTATTCATATAAAAAGATGATTTTAAACGATATATTGTATCTATATTCGCACTTTGAGTCTTCATTCACTATTAAAAAGCTATTTTTTTTATATAAAAAACACGTTAATTAATATTTAAAAATAAAAATTCTATAGTATGAAATGTGTCAAAAAATTATGCAGTTTGCAGATCACAATCCGCGCGCCAGCCGGGAGAGGCGGACGCACTTATGTAGTTCGATCATTTTTTCATAAAAAAATCACTTTAAAACATGTTTTTATGCCAAATTTGACTTTAGTTCAAAATAATATCATATTATATATTCGAAAGCAATCTATTCATCGCAGATAATAATGTTTTTTTTAACTAGTTTTGTATTAAATTGCATTTCTACTCATAACCTAATATTGAACGCATGCCACTTTTGCTGACTTGCTATGTTCACTATAATCGTGTTGATTTCATTGTTATTTGAAAGTCAAGTAAGATATTAATTTACGAGATAATTTTTGAAATGTAGATAAATAGTTTTAATTTTATTTTTAATTCCATACATATTGTTGTAGTAGTTTTTTGTTTATTTTAAATAAAAATTATTTAAATTCAATTATTTTCACAGGTGTTTTGATATTTCAGTCGGAAGTCAAAATAATATCTAAATCTGCTTATTCGACAAAAGTTTTAAATTAAAAAACAGTGATATAAGAAAAATTTTTGTTTACTTTTTTTTTACAACACCTAAATTATTGGAGTAATATACATACGCTTTTTTATATTCTAGACTTTTAACATTTTTATGTTTTAACATTTAAAATTCTAATAATAGTACGCGCGCATGACTTGCGTTCCCATATATTTTAAACGTCGGTACTCCATATGGTTGTCTCGTTTCCTCGCAACCTTTCTATCTCACAAGGACATGTAAAAAATACGCTCTTGCAAGGTTTATCTGATATGACATTTGTTCATGTCTCGATCTCGTATTGAAGTAGCATGATCTATCCGACACATATCGCCACTATGACAGCTTGAAAAATGTATGTACCGCCTTAACTATTTTAGAAAATTTTTTGAATTGTACTTATTTTAATTTATGGTGGTGTGGAAAGGGGGAGGAGGAAAATTTCGGAGGGAGGGAGAATGATAATTTAGAAGTAATATTATTAAATTAAATTAAATTTGAATTGCATTACATTTACATCTGGGGAAAGGGGGAGGAGGAGAATTTCAGAGGGAGGGAGAATGACCATTTAGATGTAATATTATTAAATTTAATTTGGAGTGCATTACATTTACATCTGGGGAGTAAAAATACGGAAAAAGAATCAATACTCTTGGGTATCAAGTACATTTTTATCGATACCAATACTTTTTTACTTGATACTTTTACTTATTGAGTAGGTACCTTATGGTTGGTATCAAGTACTTTTTTCCCAACATTCAAATAAATCAATTCGGCCAAAAGAACTAGTACAGTTGCCGGCAAACTTTTTGAAATTTATTGGCGTAGTGGGGGAATTCGCAGAAGACAAAATTTGGGTCTCTTTGGTGGAATGGTACATGCGCAAACTTCCCCCCACCACGCCGTAAAATTTCAAGATGTTTGCCGGCTACTGTACTCATAGCTATAAGAGGTAATACAACGCAGGTTGGGACAAACGAAAAATAAACCTTGGTAGCCACATCTTGCTTAGGTACTTGACTTCATATTTTAAAACATACGTTTGCAAGATGCCAAAGCATTTGCTAACAAGACGATTTATAGCAGCAAACTTGGTGCCCACCATTAGTGAAACAGACAAAGATTTGTATCCAGAAGCAGATTGTCTTTTGGATTCATCACAAAGCTTTGGCCCATATAAATAATAAACATCAAGCAGATTCACAGGCACAGCCTTCAGTAAATCTGGTAAATGAAGAATGTATTTCCGCGATTAAAAAAGCTGGCAAAAGTGTACTTGGCTATTCCAGCTTTCATACATCTGTGCTTTTGTAAAAGTTATTTTTAAAGGCAGGAAATACTATATTATGCAAAACAAAAAAATAGACTAATAATAATAATATCTCCAAAAGCGCTAGACAAATGACTTTCTGAATGATTATACAGAGAAAAAAGGGGGGTTTGAGGAGTTAGTCAGAGGCATGAAAAAATAGGCATTTTCAAGATTTTTTTTTCCTGTTGTGTAATGTTTTTGATTTAACACATATTACCAGCCTTTAACAATATATCTTTGAATAAAATATTCTGGACCAAGTTATCAATTCGATTGGCCTCTCTGTTACAAATAATGCCTCACGGTGACCATCAAGTACTTCTTATTACTTAGTGGTTTATCTAAAATCAACAAAACAATTTTTTTATTAGATTAATAGTTTATCTAGTGATAAAACACAAAACCTTTTTTGTTTTTTCTTTCAAATTTAGCAACCATTTTGGCAGCCTTTGAAAGCTTACTTATGTATTTTGAGGGAAAAAAGCACTCTTTAATTGTTTATAAAAGAAAGTTTTTGTCAAAAATGAAAATTCTTTGACTAAACATTATTTTTCGATGTCTAGTAGTTTTGAGAAAAACGCTTTTGAATTTTTACTTCTTCTTCTTCTTACTCCTTCATCTCTCCACTGCTGGATATAGGCCTCTTCCATATCTTTCCTTGTTATTTGCTAATTGTATTGATGTAATTGAATTTTTACACTTCAGGGATTAGGTACATGGGTTTCAAAGAATAAAAAAAGCATATTCTCTCTATTTTTTAATATTTTTTTTTGAATTCTTTGAAAGCTGTTGGGACCTGGTTTTCGGAGACTCCTTAGAAAAAAGTATACTCATATTTCCACTCAAAATTTTCTGACAGGTTTCGCTTAATCCAAGTTGAAACACCCCGTTTTTGGAAAAGTTACTAAAAACTCGAGTTTAAACTCTACCTGACTTTAATCCAACTTGAAACAACCGGCCCTAAGGCCTCAAATCAAACCTCTAAGAACATTTCAGTTACCCCCTACCCAGTCATATTTATTTTTACAGAATTAATTAATTATTTGTTTATATAGAAAATATGAACGCGTTCGGAACGTCGGCGTCACACACAAAACGGACGTATAGTCCGTCTAACTTATCTGAAGAATGGCCAAATTTGGAACTAACGACGCCATATTGGATTATCTACAGCTGACAGCCCTTTGACAGACTTTGTTTACAGAGGGGTTTACTACTGTTTCAATAGTTTTTTAAGAAAATTTTAGATTGTCACCACGCCAAAAACCAATAAAAGCGGTGTTCGGGAAATAATCTTGAAAATGCACACGTTTTTTGAAGAGAAACAACGTCTAAAAGCCCCAATTATACCGTTTGATTTTGTTCATAGACTTATTGCCGCCACTTCAGGTTAGTGCTGCCATGCAGTTATAATGATTTTCCCATACTTAGTTTTTTATTTTACTATTATACAATTTCTTCAGGTGTTTCTGAATTGGCAATTTACAAAATAGTTAAAGAAGGTAAAGTGGCCGTGGAAATGGGCATTAAAATATCTACAACCGGAAAAAAAGAACAAGGATAAGTGGAAAAATTGAATTAGAAGCCGTAAGATGAGAAAAGTTTTAGAACATATTTTATTCGATAATTTTTTACATAGAATTTTTATTATTTATACTTTTTATTACATAATTCATTAACGAGTTCATTTGTATAAACATCTTTTTTCAAAAATAAACTTTTTTATTTATGCACATTAAAGACTGGTTGCATCAACTTAGTTTATAGCAATAGTTCATTTAAAGCATAGATTTTTACGAGAGCGAGTTGTTTGGATAAGTTGGACGGACTATAGTCCCTCCAACTTATCTGGAGAATAAAGGAGGGCGTCCCAATCGTTGTGGTACTGCCCATAGTCTAAAAATTATCTCATTTGTAGGGAATTTTATGCAAATTCGTTTTTCTTAAACAAGTTATTAAGCAGTATACGACACGATAAAAAACAAAAAATGTAAACTAACGTACAAATAAATTTATCAAAATATACATTCGTAAAATACACAACGTTACAAAATGGCGTTTTTTCAAAATAAAAAAAAAATACAATTTTCAGGAAAAAAAAACAAACAATAATAATTATTTTAGGCCGGCGCCACATTACGCAGATCTTCCGCCGCGTTTCTTCCGTTGCGCCAAATCGGCAAAGCAAATAGATCGACCGATCATCCGCGTAGTGTGTTTAATAAGCGCATATTGTATGGAAAGAAATGTAGCGATGTTCCACGACAGAAGAGGCGCAGTGTGGCGCCGGTTTTATTCGGTGTCTCATACCTAATGATCATGACCACCATGTTTAACTCAGTAACACCTAAGGTAAGTAACAGTAACAGTAACAATCGGTTTAGGGCCGTTGTATCAACTTAGTTTATACAACGGCCCTAAACTTTCAAACGGCCCTATGTTTCGTTCAAAGCATAGATATTTTGCATTTTCCACCGATCAAACAACTCGCTCTCGTAAAAATCTATGCTTTAAATGAACTATTGCTATAAAGTAAATTGATGCAACCAGTCTTTAATGTGCATAAATAAAAAAGTTTATTTTTGAAAAAAGATGTCTATACAAATGAACTCGTTAATGAATTATGTAATAAAAAGTATTAATAATAAAAATTCTATGTAAAAAAATTATCGAATAAAATATGTTCCAAAATTTTTCTCATCTTACGGCTTCTAATTCAATTTTTCCACTTATCCTTGTTCTTTTTTTTTCCGGGTGTAGATATTTTAATGCTCATTTCCACGGCCACTTTATCTTCTTTAACTATTTTGTAAATTGCCGATTCAGAAATACCTGAAGAAATTGTATAATAGTAAAATAAAAAACTAAGTATGGGAAAATCATTATAACTGCATGGCAGCACTAACCTGAAGTGGCGGCAATAAGTCTATGAACAAAATCAAACGGTATAATTGGGGCTTTTAGACGTTGTTCCTCTTCAAAAAACGTGTGCCCTTTCAAGATTATTTCCCAAACACCGCTTTTAATGGTTTTTGGCATGGTGACAATCTAAAATTTTCTTAAAAAACTATCGAAATAGTCGTGAACCCCTCTGAAAACAAAGTCTGTCAAAGGTCTGTCAGCTGTAGATAATCCAATATGGCGTCGTTAGTTCCAAACTTGGCCATTCTTCAGATAAGTTAGGGCCGGTTGTTTCAAGTTGGATTAAAGTAAGCGTTCTTTAAAAGCATAGATTTTTACGTTCTCCACCAATCAGACGATCCGTTTTCGTAAAAATCTATGCTTTGCTCGACCGCTTACTTTGATCGAACTTGAAACAACCGGGCCTTTAGACGGACTATAGCTTGATATGAAGCGTTTTGAGAATTTTTGATTTTTTAAAAATATTTTTTGAATATAAAAATGTGATAATGCGAAAAATCCATGAAAATTGTAAATATTTGCTTTGTATTTGAATGATAATGAAATAAATGAAGAATGTCTTGTAGCGAAAGATTATTTTAATTTCGATAAGTCAACAATTTCTTACACTTCAATATATTCAAACAATTTAAAGGATTGCTTAGTATACATTATGTCAAATATTGATAGCCTTCTAAGAATTTATTTGTCATTGTTTTGTACGAATGTTGATGAGAGATATTTTTCAAAGTTGAAATATGTACCTAAAGAATTGTCTAAGAAGTTCGATGGGCGAAGAAAAGTTGAATACATTCGCATTGTTTTCGATCGGGCATGAAGTTCTGAATTACTTGAATTTTGATAAAATTATTGATGATTTTATGTTTCATGGAAAAAATAGAAAGAAAGCAATTTCTAGATATGAATTAATCATCACGTGCATCTTCTGTTGCATAGATATTTAAGCATGAAGTAAATTTCTAAATATTTTTTGTGAATTCTGTCATTTGTCAAATCCTTGTTTTTTCATTTCTCCTTTTTCCAATTGCTCCAAAGGCACTAAAGCAGCACTGCTATTCAGGTATACATATAATATAAGAGTCAATTATTTGCTGACTGCGGCGATGACATCCTCTTTTGCCCAGAATTTTTTCTTACAGAGCCAATTTTTTAAGTTAATGAACAGAAAGAAATAGCGCGGAGCAAGTTCACAGAATATGGTGGAGATATGGGAATTAGTTTGAAGTCTAATTCGTGCAGTTTCTATTCTATTTGCTGGATGGCGCGTTGCCTTGGTGAAAGATCACTTTTAAGTGCGCCAATCTTGGCCGTTTTGTTTTAGCTCTTCTTTCAAAAGGACAAACAGTGAAGCATAGTAGGCTCCTATCGTTTTACCTTTTCGCGAATAGTCGGCCAGAATTATTCCTCGGAAATTTCAAAAGCAGGTCATCACTTTTCCCAGCTGATAAAATGGTGAAGATATATTATAGATGTCCCATAGAGACGAAGCTATTTACATAAGAAAGTAGGTATGGGTGTTTGGGTATTTATAGGGCATATGACCTTTCATATGGCTGGCTTAAGTGTTCACTTCACACAATGTAACGTTAACCGATTCCCCCCATGATTAGCCACCACATCTATCAAATTTTTGCAAGTTGTATATATATGTTATTAATGTGACACGTTTCACTTTGACTTACGCTAGCGCCACCTATAGATCAAATTTGTCAATCCCCATGAATCAGTATATAGATGTCACCGCTGGTAATGAGATTTCTATTTTTGACTAGGGTATGAAGCAATATTATTTTTATTTGTACACGATATTCATCCGAATTGTTAACCTACAGGAATACATCTAAAAAGTATTAAAAATTTTAACTCCTTTTTAGACCAGTTTTTATATTCACAATATTTTTGAGTATGTTTAGAAAGATAGAAATTCTAAAAATATTGCCAATCTCGAGATTATTTTTTATTCGTGTAGGCAACTTATTCACGAAACTGTGGGTACCTTATTATTTAAATTACATTTTAACTTAGGTACTATGTATCCGACGTACCCATATTAGGGTGGGTAATTTGGCTTAATTGTAAAATGTTGATACATTAATCAAATTGCTGTAATTTCCAATATGTTCAGGTTTTGTATTCTCCAACTATAAATGAAAATTAAGCTCCATCTGCAACAGATCTATAAATCTCCGTCAAATGAATTTGTAACTATATTTATTTTAATCTATTAAAAACTCATTTACTCTATCAAACTATTATTCTTAAAAAAAAAAATTATGCCATTAAAGAAAACAACTAGGTACTAACTACTACAACAACTAATAGTAAGGTATCTGTACAAATATAATTATTGTGAGTTTGTTTCAATGAGTGTTTGGTTTCTGTCTCCAGAAAGAACTGAAACTAGGTCGTCCAGCGATCTGGGTTAACTTTGTTAATGGATGAAATAAACAAGGCTTGCGACTTTAGCGCCATCATCTAAAGGCGTAAGTAGCAAATGATGAGGAAGTTGGATTGCAATCAAGTGTCATCAAGTACCTAATTTTAAAATGACATGACGGTGGTAGAAAATATAAATGAATGAAATGGCATTGAAGTACTAAGACTTGATTTGGATTTTATTAGGCGATAGGTTTATTAATTTAAAATTAAATTAATTCCTTAAAAGACGATCGTCAATTCGATTACATATAATACGTTCCAATTTAGTATTTACAAAGTAGAAGTAAAGTAAATTGGTCAGTTGGTGGGGAGAAAAATATTCTGATTGCAGAATTAATAAAATAGTAAATACGTAGTCAATATCATCAATTGAGGTGTTTGTAAGAGCCTAAATTTATTGCATACGGCCCGCACGGTCAGAATAGATAGTCAACAATATGGCCGATTCTTTTTTCTTCCAGTGATCTATGTTTTTCGCCGTTTTTCTCAACTTTTGGATCTCTAAGGCCCGGTTGTTTCAAGTTCGATCAAAGTAAGCGGTCGACTAAAGCATAGATTTTTACGAAAACGGATCGTCTGATTGGTGGAGAACGTAAAAATCTATGCTTTAAAAGAACGCTTACTTTAATCCAACTTGAAACAACCGGCCCTTCTATGCTTTCTATGCTTAGGCCTAAGGGCCGGTTGTTTCAAGTTGGATTAAAGTAAGCGTTCTTTTAAAGCATAGATTTTTACGTTCTCCACCAATCAGACGATCCGTTTTCGTAAAAATCTATGCTTTAGTAAGGAAGATATTTTGAGGACAGTATCGTTCCTTCTTAGCTTATGTAGATTTTATAAATTTTGAGATGCTTAGCTCAATCCAAAATATTATAGAGCTCATTATCATAGCGCTTACGCTAAAATACATCATGTAAAACTGGCCCAAAGATATGTCGCAAAATTTTATATGAACTTTCTAAAAAATCCTATGTAGGTACCTACGCTTATTTTTCTTAGTCAATCTCCTGGTCTTAAGATAGGTACATAATATGTAAGTATTGGTCTGAAAGGCGTCTATTAGTGTACTAAGATTTTGATATTTCTGCATGACAGTCAGGATTTAATTTAATATTTGAGGTGGTAAAAGCGGTTCGCGCTTTTAAAATCTTTTCTGAAGAATTATTCTTAAGTACCTATTTGTTATGAGGGATCCGAGGTACGCCAATCTTTGGACCGTTCAAGACTTCCACTTAGTATGGCCATTTGTTGGTTGCAGCCAGTGCCTTATATGAGTATTTAGTTTTCTGCTGATTTATTACCAAACCTGTATTTTAGGCGGAATTTTAAAAACTTGGGTGTCAATTTCATCAGCATACGCCAACAAATATTGTTTACGTGTATAATTATATACAGAGCTTCAATTCATAAAGGAAACCCTTTCTAAAAAATTGTCAGTTCTCAGCAAAATATTATTTTGAAACAAAAACATGACAAAGGAAAGCTAGATTTAAATATACTTATGATAAAACAATCTTTCAAGTTGATTTTCGCTTGAGATTAATTTGATACCTTCTGAAATTTATCTGAGATTTATTTTACATTTCAGAACACTATTGTTCAAAATGTTTTTCGATTGAATTTTACTAAGATCAGTTTCAATATCATTTTTAGTGGAGTAGAAATTTAAAAAATGCTTTTTATAAAGAAATGCGTTACCATGATGGGTGCGTTTCCACACTAATGGCTTCGAACATTAAATTTCTCGTCAAATTATAATAAAATAATGATGATACGTATCTTCGTATTGCGGCGATCCAGGTAGGTACCTACCTCCAAAATTTTCTGCTAATAGTTTGGAAGCATTCGACATTTTCGCTTTTGGCGTTAACTAATGTCGCAACTAATTTGTAAATAGGCCTTCTTGGATATTGTTTGGTATCAGTTTTAATATTGACCGCCCAGCAGAGGCGTGTAATAGTGGCCATGGGTACTGCGCTGGAGAACTTCCAAATTGGGACCAAATTAGATTTAATTAAAAAACGACAACAGAGCCAGTGTCGCTGGTCAAATCATCGAAGTATTATTTCTTTCTTGTGATTTGTGAAAAACATGAACAATTTTGAAAGAATTAGTTCTGAAGTTTTATCGAACCTCTATATATAAATAATTATTTTGAATCATGAAGTAAATGAAAATGCAGGACATACGCAAACAATGGTCCGTATGAAACTTTTAGGAGGTTCGCGGGTGGGGGTGTTATATAAATATAATAATTTCGATGTTCGTCTGTCCGTAACTTTTGTAACTAGCTGGAATTACAGATTTAGATAATTAGAGTCTGACACGCAATCAGCGCGCAATACGAAACGGCTCAGATTACACCCAAGGGTCCCTCACCAAATTACACAGTCTTCAAATTTTTATATTATTATATTTAATTTTAGGATTAAGCGAATAAAGTCAATTAAAAAAAAAACAAATGGTTTTCTATTCATGAATTTTTAGCTTCAAATCCCGCAATGATTATCTCCCGTGATTTTTCACTGTTTGTACACATTGTTTCGTTATGTTGGTGTTTACGAGTATAAACACCAACACAACGAAACAATGTGCCTCGTACGCACAGCTTACACGTACTAATTCGATTGTCTTTCTTAAGTGGAAAGAGGTACGTATACGGCTACAATAATTATATTAAAGTTTAAAATATTTGTAGACATCAATATTGAAGATTCCATAAAACAAAAAACACCATTTATACTTGCAATAAAATTCATGCGATCTTTGAAGAAATTAAAATGAAATACAACGAGGAACCCAAAAAATATTTTCATGGTATGATACCAAAATGTAAACCGTTTTTTAAATTAAAAAATTACTTTCTATTTCATAGTTTCATAGACATAAGATGTAATTATATGTGGTAACTAAAGAAATCCAAAGAACAGTAGTGACATACGAGTGCGAAACATGGACAATGACAGCTAGATTTGCGGATATGCTAGACATATTTGAGAGAAGAGTGCTACGCAAAATCCTGGGACCCGTGAAAGATGATGAAACTTGGAGAATAAGGTACAACGACGAGCTGTATAACATGTTCAAGGCTCCCGAGCCCTCTGTAGGTACATGCTCGACTGAGTAGGCTGAGATGGGCGGGGCACGTGCAGAGATGACACCTAGACTGCGATGGAAGACGAAGTTAAAAGAGATGCAAATCAAACACTGCGGGTAATATAGTGGAGGACTGCAGCGGGAAACAGGAGTTGAAGGCGAGGACTGATAGAGGCCAAGGCTCGTTATGAGCTGTAGAGCCATTGAAGAAGAAGAAGAAAGAAACCCACACTTTGAATTCTTCAAGTGGGGAGGGGCGAAGATGCTACTTATTTCCGTCACCTAATTTTGTGATATAAATGCTGCGATTTAGGGGTACGCCTAATGTTTCCCAAAAAATTACATTACGCTAGAGGAAGGAGAGAGTAGGTAGGTACACTTCCGTCACCCAATTTTGTGACATACGTGCTGCGAATGAGAAAGTGGTAGTAAAAATGTTTTGATTAAAAATCATATCAACAAAACTGAATAACTGCATTTTATGCAGTACGTGTAAGGAAAATACGTGAATAGTATTTTTGGCAAATACGGGTTTGGGTACGCTGTGTTGCGTGGGTATATAAAATGGCAGCTTAATCATCATAGTGCTTAGAATCACAGGGGTCTACCTACAAAAACCAATTTTGTAAATGCGTGCTTATGAAACTCTGATTAAATTTGTCGACATGTTCCACCGTAGGTATCTTATAAATTTTTGTCAATAATTAATAACTGACTACCTAAATAATCATCATACTGTTTCCTACTCTTCTGTTACACTCATCACACTCTTCTGTCCCGGCACACTGCTTTTGCTTCGTCCACTTTCATACATCTTCTCATGCACGCTCTTCGGTTGTAGAAGCTTCTAACGGAGCCATCATACAATATTTAATTTATCTGGTCGTGCCAGTAATTAATATGTCAATAATTAATATGGTTTGGGTATTATCGAAAGCGGACTTAACCTAAAAAACGCATTTTTGGACTTAGGCTCGAGTGATATTAAACCCACGACATGTAGCTGAGCTATCAAAAGTTTTTTAATACTTCGTCTTATGATGAAGTATTAAACTCAAATAAAGAAAATTAAAAAAATAATTGTATAGGTACACAAAAAAAGTTCACGTAATACATGTCAAATAAATATTCTAATTATTTTCAAACAAAACTAAACGATTGTGCTATTAATATAGAAAAACATCTCTGTCTTGGTCTTCTGGAACTGTTTTCCGATTCCTTAGAGTCTACGATACTCCGAGTACCCTACAAGCGGCTAGATCGCCTAATCGCCCTAATCAATTATTACAAGTGCATTAGCTTTGACACTTTTACTAATATACATCAAATACGTTCTATAACTGATTTATATTATTTGTTTTTATACCTACATTCCATCTACCCCAGTTCAGGGTCTCAAAAGTACCTTAATAATTTTCAGAAACTTCAACAGCTGTACAAATAATTAAAAAAAAATAAAATTAAAAAACAAAACTATAGCGCTACAACAGAACAGTAAATTTTATTCTGTGAGCGTTACGGTTAAATTTGAATAAGTACCTAAACGCAAGATGATGTATGACACGACAAAGAAAATTCGTTTCCGCGTTATAATTACCCACAATTAAGGTGCTGCCGAAGTTCAAACTATATAATCTGTAATTAGAAAAATTCAAAGAATCGATAGTCATGGGTCCCATTAATGTAACTGAACAAGTCCAATTGCAAACTGCGAAATTTAGTTCGTTGAAGGAGATCATTCAATTGAACCCAATTAAAGACTCCAGCCTTTGTGCGTCTGTGGGAGCGATCCTGCCACATGCTCCGTGGGCCACTGTGGGTAGGTACTGATGTACTAGTGTACATGACTCATAAAAAAATATTCGGTAGGTATGGGAGAACATAGTTTAATATGTTGTATCCATAGACGAACTATAAATATAGAGTATTCACTAAAAAACAAATCTGAGACATCTAGTTTCTGCTGTCTTCTATTACGTACTAAATGTATCAGTCAGAGAGAGATAGAAATAACCACGTATAAGAAAGGACAATAAAACATAATTTTTAAGAACCAATGCATATGAAGTTGTAGCGAATTGCGGTACTTACTTCATGAAATTTTATTAATATTATATATATTTGTATAATATTATAATATATATATTATATATATATTATATATATATATATATATATATATATATTAGGTCCTTACATATGAAATTGGCGTTTTGCCGTACTGGCAAATTTGATCTCAAATATCTTCTCTTTGGTTAGGAATTCCAAATCCAAATTTATACAGCTATTTACTCATGTATTTGTGTTTTGAAAATTATAATTCATTTGTTTTTTCCTCAATTGTTTTTTTCTTTGCGTCACTCAGTTTACAAAATGAAAAACTTGAAATATCGCGTTATTTACGAGTACGAGTTCCACCGTGGCACCAGTGCTGCAGAAACGGCTCGAAGGATTAATGATGTGTATGGCGACGGTGCCGTAAAAGAAAAAAACACAGTGCGTTTTTGGTTCCAACGTTTTCGTTCTGGAAATTTCGACCTGCAGAACAAGCCCCGTGGACGGCCGGAGACCAAAGTTGATAATGAAGAATTGAAGGCTATGTGGAAGCGGATCCATCGCAAACCACATCCGAGTTAGCTGCAGGCTGCGGTGTTAGTGATAAAACTGTTTTAATCCACTTGAAGCAAATTGGTAAGGTGAAAAAGCTTGAAAGGTGGGTACCTCACGAATTGAGTGAAGCAAATCAACAAACGCGCGTTGACTGCTGCGTTGCATTACTCAACCGGCACAATAATGAAGGGATTTTAAATCGAATCATTACCTGTGATGAAAAGTGGATCCTGTACGATAATCGGAAGCGCTCATCGCAATGGCTGAACCCTGCCGAACCAGCCAAACCATGCCCCAAGCGAAAATTGACTCCAAAAAAGTTACTTGTGAGCGTTTGGTGGACTAGTGCTGGTGTCGTTCACTACAGCTTTCTTAAATCTGGCCAGACGATTACGGCAGATGTCTATTGTCAGCAACTGCAAACCATGATGGAAAAGCTAGCTGCTAAACAACCGAGGCTGGTTAATCGCTCTAGGCCACTGCTGCTTCATGATAACGCTAGACCACACACTGCACAACAGACGGCTACCAAATTAGAAGAGCTTCAATTGGAATGTCTAAGACATCCACCGTACTCTCCGGACCTTGCCCCAACAGATTACCATTTTTTTCGAAATTTGGATAACTTCTTGCAAAGGAAAAAATTCAACTCCGATGGGGCAGTCCAAACCGCCTTCAAATATTTTGTTGATTCCCGTCCGAATGGTTTTTTTAGTAAAGGGATCGATGAACTACCTATGAGATGGCAAAAGTGCATAGATAGCAATGCTACATACTTTGATTAAATAAATATATTATAATAAAAAAAATCGGCTTTATGTTCCTCCCATACTAAACGCCAATTTCATATGTAAGACCGAATATATTATATATATCTATATAGATATATATATATATATATATATATATATATCGCGCGGACATTTATACATTTTGAACACCCCTAGACCAACTCCCGCAATGTGCGTCTATGTTCACAGAAATTCGTGTGGTAGTTTTGTGTAGCAGATATTTTGATTCGTAACTAGTCTATATTTATAGTACGTCTATGGTTGTATCTATAATAAATTTGAAAACCCCTGTTATATATATTATATATATATGGAAATTTCCAGTAGGTACCATGTTATTTGATCAATGAAGGTACTGATGTTTTTAGCTTACGAAAACGCGAACATCACGAACGCGTCATCATGAATGAACTAAGGTTATAATTTTTTTATCACATCTTGAATTTATGAAACAAAAGCTTCAAAAATTTTTAATGGAGATGCGAATACGTGTCGAATCAATATTCTTACTTTTTTCAAACTAAGCTAAAAGCCTGTTCTATGAAAATTGTTCTCATCGAAAGAAGCTCGAACCACCGACCGACCAAATCACTAGGCGAGGGTCATGACCACTACAACAAAAAGCTAATCTGAATTGAATGATTAATCTAAAAATATTTATTTTGGTACTTAGTAATTTTGTTACAGCCAAATGGTGTGTTTTTTTATAACAAACATACCGTCAATATTGTCCCTTATTATTGACTCATAACTGGTCATTATTGACCCTGATAGATGGTCCTAGAGTGAATGAGTCCTAGGTGTTGTCAATTTATAAATGTTTTTTCTGTTCATATTCTTCTTCTACCTTCTTCCTCAGCCTTCATCTCTCCACTGCTGGATGTAAGCCTCTTCCATACCCTTCCATCCTTCCTTGTTATTTGCTAGTTGTTCTATTTCATATTACATACTTCAATGGGGTATCCATTTAACCGGCAGGGCGGGTATTGTGAGGGAGAATCTTTGTAGAGAAGAGTAGACCGTGAATACAAACTGATCTGAATACATTGTGTAGATGCTGCTTTAAGGGGTTACGCCACCTTGAGGTATCAAAAATACACTTTTTCTTAAATTTTTTACGTAACTATTGCACATATAAAATTCGTTTTACTTTTATTGTTTACGGCATACTTTGGTTAATATGTTGTATCAACAATTTATTTAGAAAATTTAACAATTGTAGAGATATGTGCTGTCCCCAAAGGTTCTTCTCCGGCATGTTTCCAGGGTTTGAGTGAAATGAAAAGTTAAATAATTTCGTTGTCTGTACGTCCGTCCGTAACTTCTTTATAGTATAAAAACATTTTTCTGTTTTTTCTTCTTTCTTATTTTTCTCTCTCCTTTTTAAATTCTTTTTTATATAAAAAAAGCACTTATTCTTTAGGAACCGACATGTAAAAGTAACTTCATTTTTTCGGCCTACATCCATCAGTTTGAAAAAAGGAGTTTCGTGAAAAACTGCTAAATGATAATGAAATTAGATTAAAAATTCACTTCCCACGCTTCCTTCAAATTGCTATAATTTTGCTAATTTTTAAATTTGTTGAATCAGAGATGAGTTTTTTGAAAATTTCGAGATGCTGTAACCCTTTTAATAATCTATCTGTCCTTGGTGTCATGTCTAACAGATTCATCTAATTCATCATAGTAAAATAGCTAGTTAACTAAGGATTTTCCAGAGATGACTTCGGAATTTAATCGTAAGAATATAATTTTTTGAGGGGTCGTATTCGTCACAATCATAAATTTATAGATTAATTAACAGATAGATTTTCACGCTCTCCTTTTCACGATTGCCTCTTAATTGTTCTTATAACGAAGAACGAAAGTTAAGAAAATATAATTTTAGAATCAAAACCGATACGTTGAGCACGATTTTTTAAAATGACGATATCAAAATAAAAACTGACTATTTTCAAATCTGTGTACAGGCCGATCCTAATATTAGGTCCTTACATATGAAATTGGCGTTTTGACGTACTGGCTAATTTGATCTCAAATATCTTCTCTTTGGTTAGGAATTCCAAATCCAAATTTATACAGCTATTTACTCATGTATTTGTGTTTTGAAAATTATAATTCATTTGTTTTTTCCTCAATTGTTTTTTTCTTTGCGAGACACAGTTTACAAAATGAAAAACTTGAAATATCGCGTTATTTACGAGTACGAGTTCCACCGTGGCACCAGTGCTGCAGAAACGGCTCGAAGGATTAATGATGTGTATGGCGACGGTGCCGCAAAAGAAAACACAGTGCGTTTTTGGTTCCAACGTTTTCGTTCTGGAAATTTCGACCTGCAGAACAAGCCCCGTGGACGGCCGGAGACCAAAGTTGATAATGAAGAATTGAAGGCTATTGTGGAAGCGGATCCATCGCAAACCACATCCGAGTTAGCTGCAGGCTGCGGTGTTAGTGATAAAACTGTTTTAATCCACTTGAAGCAAATTGGTAAGGTGAAAAAGCTTGAAATGTGGGTACCTCACGAATTGAGTGAAGCAAATCAACAAACGCGCGTTGACTGCTGCGTTGCATTACTCAACCGGCACAATAATGAAGGGATTTTAAATCGAATCATTACCTGTGATGAAAATTGATCCTGTACGATAATCGGAAGTGCTCATCGCAATGGCTGACACCCTGCCGAACCAGCCAAACCATGCCCCAAGCGAAAATTGACTCCAAAAAAGTTACTTGTGAGCGTTTGGTGGACTAGTGCTGGTGTCGTTCACTACAGCTTTCTTAAATCTGGCCAGACGATTACGGCAGATGTCTATTGTCAGCAACTGCAAACCATGATGGAAAAGCTAGCTGCTAAACAACCGAGGCTGGTTAATCGCTCTAGGCCACTGCTGCTTCATGATAACGCTAGACCACACACTGCACAACAGACGGCTACCAAATTAGAGGAGCTTCAATTGGAATGTCTAAGACATCCACCGTACTCTCCGGACCTTGCCCCAACAGATTACCATTTTTTTCGAAATTTGGATAACTTCTTGCAAAGGAAAAAATTCAACTCCGATGGGGCAGTCCAAACCGCCTTCAAAGATTTTATTGATTCCCGTCCGAATGGTTTTTTTAGTAAAGGGATCGATGAACTACCTATGAGATGGCAAAAGTGCATAGATAGCAATGGTACATACTTTGATTAAATAAATATATTATAATAATAAAAATCGGCTTTATGTTCCTCCCATACTAAACGCCAATTTCATATGTAAGGATCTAATATTTAAATTACTAGCTCTAACCCGTAAAAATGACGTTTACATGTCGGTTCCTAAAAAATAAGTATTTATTTATTTATAGAGAGAGACAACGACATTATTATCATTAGGATAATAACATAATAATTTTGTCGCGTGGGATTTTCTTCGTGGACATATTGTATTTGGAACAAATCCCCTTGGATATTTTGTCGTTGGACCAAATTACTGCGGACCTTTTGTCGTTGTACATATTTTTGTGGACCTTTTATCGTTGGACCAAATATCCGTGGACATTTTTTCGTTGTACGAAAAGTCCGCGGACCTTTTGTCGTTGGACCAAATATTCGTGTGTCTTTTGTCGTTGTATATGTATAATAAAAAATCAGGTTTGTTGTCTTTACGTATACTTACATATTTTTTTGTACCGGTATTATTGGTTTTCTGCCGAAATCCCCCGAACTCAGATGTCACAATGCCCAACCTTCCCACTTACTATAGTGTACATACATGTACATAAAATATTACAGGTTTGATACTATAACGTAAGTCTGGCGGTCGCTGGCTCTTAGGCTATTATAAAAAAATTGTACTGTTTACGTTCTTTAACACAACGTGATTAAAATCTGAAACTGCGCGTGGAATGAGTTAATTGTCTGGTACAAGTAGGTTTAACATAAAAATATTTATATTATATACAGAGAGTGATCCAATTATTAGAGCCACTTTGCAAAATTTACACATTTATAGTTTATGGTAAGATTAAGTCACGTAATTTTTACATTTTTTATTTTTGCATAAAATATTATCACGTGTCGTGGCTGCGGGAGGACAAATGAAAACACTGGAAATTAATTAGCGATTTATTAACTAATGATTAATTACTTCTTCAAAAACAGCAAAATAATTTTGTGGTGATATTATTAATATAATCAATAATAATAAACTTTGTTTTCACCACTTTTGTATCGAAAAATATCAACATGTTTCAGAGCCCGTGGCCCCTTCGTCAGGATACAATTGTACATTAACAAATTAAATTCAATAATCGAAGTATAGACAATCAAAATATAAAAAAATTGATATATGGAAATTTATCATTTTAATTACGTACTTTTAATTATTATCATGTATTATTAATTTCATGTTAAGTAGGTACTTCATTATTATTCATTTTTTATTCTTTTTTATTATTCATTTTAATACAAAAGTGTTGAAAACAAAGTTCATTTTTATTAATTAATGATTAATTCATTATTCACTGTACAAAGTCACTTAACACGAATTAAACTTAATGCAATTATTTAAATCACACTAATTCTTAATATGTCACTTATTATAGTTGGGTTACACTCTATCACTTGTAGAACATTCTATTCTTGCACGTAGTATTTATCGCATGTTTTTCAACGCCAATCAGGTACTTCGCTCGATATCTGTCGCTTCGCAATTCATAACTGGGTCGTCATCCGCGACTCACTTCCCAGTGAACGATCTGTCAAAATAAGACATCTCCCTTGCGCCGCGGCGTAGTTTTGTATTTATACCCAAAAACTGGATTATCGAACTTCCTAGATTATTCTACTGTTAAGGAGAAGAGTATCGTCGCTTCTAGGCTTTTACAGGTGTTTGTAGACATTTGTTGACGTTTCCCGTAGGTTGTAGATAGTTGTAGATCGTTCTAGAGGTTACGATAGTGTTGTGACGTATTACAAGGGATTCGGACACTGCGCTATTCCTTTTGCTTGCCATGACAATATTTTAGTAAACTTTAAAGAGATTTAATAAAAAGACCTTTATTTGTATTAACCTTAAAACAATCAGTTAAAGAAACATTTGCCTAATACTTAGTAGAATCATTCTTTGCGGCTATGACGTCCTCGATTCTTTTGGGAATTTTATTTTTCATTTTGCGCAGATTTCTTTATTTTTTTCCACGCTACGCCAGAAATCTATCAAAAGCTCGATTATTTGTTGCTTGTTTGTGACCATTTTTCTTAGCTTTCTTATTAGCTTTCATAGGTTCTCTGTTTGGTTGAGGTCAGACCAGTGAATAACATTAACTCTTTGAAAATGTTGTCAGGTTTTCACGGACATTCAGAATCTTCTATGCAAAGTATTCTGGGATATTGAGATATGTATATCGGACCTCATCGCAGGGCTAATGTGACGAGCAAGTGATGATGTTAAGATTAAGTATTAGCTTGCAATACTTAACCTTGCTTTCAGCACGTATTGCAAGCTAATACTTAACTTTAACATCAAGACATACTCATTACACCAGCCTTGATGATTGACTTTGCAATGGGATCTGAAACCTCAGCCAATGATTTCAGACATACATACACATACAGAATATCATAGAAAACTACATACAAGATTAACTCGTTGATCCTGGAGGAATTTTGTCGCAGTTTTGACCTTGTAGCAAGGTGCAGAGGGGTGCACAATGATTTATTCCGCATCTAGAAACGACTCCTGGACCAGAGGAAGCATCTTTAATGCAAAATTATTGGTTTTCTACGTGGCCATAATAATTTGATCACCCACTGTACAAGATAAACCTCCAATTCTGGTTTTGATTAAAGAAAGTAAAAAAATGAGGTGCCGAATTACACATGCGAATAAATAAGCATAATCAGCATATTATCATTAAGAACCGGAGTAGAAAATATGAAAATTAATTCTAATTTTAATCGCAACGCCATTTTCGCAACGTGACGGCGACAATATTAAGAAATCATCGGAGAAAAAGTGGCCAAAATGGCGGCACTCTTGCTTTCGGAGATGCGCTCCGAGCGGCGCGCGCACGTGCTTAATTAATTTGGAATTAATTCGGATGTGCACACACATGTGCGAGAGTGAAACGGGAGAACGGTGGAGAGAGAAAGCGTGAAGATTTCTGTTCTGGTGGTGAATATTTAGAGGCTCGATATCCGCCACAGATGCGACCGTCGAGTGGCGAGCCTAAAACACAAATCAAAATACGCCCATGCCTGGTAGTCTCCCGCTCTTTATATGACCTTTTGCTATTAAGGACACTTGTATCAATTTGGTTTTAGGCAATAGTTTGTTTGAATAAAATGGATTATTTGATTGCTGGAAAACGCAAAAACCTATGCCTTAAACGAAATGTTACTAAACCAAGTTGACACACAAGTTGGTGATTTAATCGAGATATTATATACGTAAGAGTGTATACGGGGTTACAGGTTAAGTCGATTCCCTTCCCGCTGTTCCCGTTAAGGGCGTGTATTTACATTGTTTCTGACTGATTTGACTATGAAACACCCTATCCTAAATCTAACCGTTTTCGAGATATTTTAATTTAATTGTTTTTTATAAAAAATACCCGATTTTTATAAAAAAATACCCGATCAGCTTAGATATTTTGAAATGTATAAATCTTATTACTACTATTATTTGATTTTTACATGTAAAATAAGATGCTTTTTGACCTCAATAATCAATATTGTACGTAAAATTAATAAATAAGTCGTTGTAGACGATTAAAAGTTAAAAAACTGATAAAAATTTAGAAAGTTAATTTTTCTTTAAAGGATATCTAAAAAAAATATTATGGCGCCTGTTTTGCAGATGTGCCTAAAAATATCTAAGTTTCATCAGCTATTCAACTTAGTTTCATAGGCTACAGGGGAGGTAAAAAAAACTAAATAAAGCAACAGGTGAGTACAAGATACGAAATTGACTAGTCAAATCAGTCAGAAACAATGTAAACTACACGCCCTTAACGGGAATAGGTCGACTTAACCTGTAACCCCGTATATTATTCATTTCTTCACTTTTTATATTTTATATTAATGAAAACAATTAATTATAAATTAATCGTCTATTCAATGTACACAATCACTTAAACCGAATAAAAATATTTAAATTATTTAAATCACACTTTTCCGCGATGTATCACTCGTAAATAAACACTTTATTATCGCATTTTTAACATTCACCAGAACATTCCATCCAGTTCTCGCTCGCATTATTTACGCCAATTAGGTACTTCGCTCGATTATTCGCTTTATTTGTCGCTCCGACTGGCCACCCAGGCCGTCTCTTCTCGCTGCTCGCGCGTACTTCGTACTGAGTTCACCTGTCAAACAGGACAACAAAAACATACCGCCGCGGCGCGAACTTCGTAGATGTATAGGAGAAGATTCTCGTCGCTTCTAGGCTTTATAGGTGAATGCTTTAGACGTCTCCCGAAGGTTTTGGAATACTCCAGACTGTTATAAACCCTTGTAGATTCTTTGATAGTTTTGTTCCGAGTGACATATTACCAGGAGTTTGGACAGTGCGTAAATTATTTTTAGCATCTCGTAATTTCTTCCAACCAACTGTACAATTTAGTACAATAATTTCTGGTATACAATGTAACAGTCACAAGACCTAGCTCCTTGATAACGAGACCTCCTTTAATCTGCTTTTGAAGATAGTTGTGATGACGTCATGTCTGTGCATAGTTGGTTCTGCAGCCCAGCCGACTGCGCTTGGAATGAAGAACTGAAGAATTCAATATTATTATTGGGGATGAATAGTGAAAATGAATACTGTTAGCTGAACCTAATATGGAAGACCGTGATTAGATAAAAAGTTGAATTTAGATTTGGATTAAATTTAGATTGAAAACGACAGTATAAAATAGACATAAAACATGGACGTCATAGTGTTGTCAGATTATAGGCCAGTATTGATTAAATTTAATTTATTAAATTTCAAATAATATTAAATACTTAGTTTTAACCTACTTATTGTATATATTCGTCAACTTGTTTCTGTTGGTCAAGTCAAGGTCTTCATCGGGACACCTATAATATAGACTAATCCAAGTACAGACATTTACATAGGGAAAGAAAATCATTTAAAAAAAGAAAATCATCTAATTTTTCCCTATGTAAACATGTCTGTTCTTAGATTAGTCTATATATTGGCTTATACATGTCCTGATGTAGGGTGAGACCAGCCGAAACTAATTGATGAATATATAGTAATAACTGGTTTTAAACTAATTATTTAATTTTATTTTAAATTTAATATAATGTCGAGCCGTGTTTTCTGGCTTTGAAAATTTAAATTTAATATTATTGATCAAACCTTGTATCTTCTTCTCCCTGGCTTCATCCCAACTCACTGTCGTCCGTCGGAGTCAACTCCTTAGGCTCCTAGACGAAATTTCTTCACTTCGCTTGCCCTTGGAATCCTGCAAGCTGGCCCTGACTGCCAGCCTCTGGACACCGAGGAGAATCAGCCTCGCTGTCAGACAGGGTAATGCATCTTTACGAAAGTTTTGGTTTATTCGACTGTGTATTTTTATCCACCGATTGATATCAGACGTCAAACCAGGGTCACCTAACTAGGGCTGCATCCATTATGTAATAGCCAATTATCGGATAAAACTAATGAGTCAGATACCTTTTGGAGATGATGTACATATGATCAAATGCTGAGATTCTGCCGTACCCGGACAATAGTAAACTATGACTACAAAATTAATGGTATAACTTTGAGTGTCGTTGATGAAATTAGAGATCTGGGCGTAATTGTAGACAATAAGTTTTCTCTTGTGTCACATATCAATTGCACAGTTGATAGAGGCTTAAGAACCCTAGGTTTCGTACTCAGATTAAGTAAAGATTTCAAAAATATTGGAACTTTTAAACTATTATTTAAGAGTCTGGTTAGACCAGTATTAGAAACAAATTCAGTTGTATGGAGCCCTCAATATGCTGTTCATGTGTCACATTTAGAGAGAACACAAAATAAATTTCTCCGTTTTATCAATTATAAACTTAATTTACCATCAACACATATTGATTATAACTTTTTAAGATCATTTTGCTCTCTTGATAAATTGGAAATAAGAAGAATTGTAGCTGATCTCGTCTTTTTTCACAAAATAATTAACGGGAACATCGACTGTCCACAACTGTTGGAACGAATCTGTTTGCGAGTTCCATCCCGAGTAACCAGAAATTACGCAGGGTTTGCCTTGGAAGCTGCGACAACTAATTACTTTTTTAATTCACCACTTCAAAGGCTTCCCAGACTTGTTAACAGATTTGAACAGTTAGACGTTTTTTCCACAAATTTAAATAAATTCAAACATACAATTCGCAATATTCTTAATCAACAATGAACTTTCCTCTATGTCTAAAAATAATCCTCAAATATATGTAATTATCACTCTTTTCTTGTATTCTTATCCTATAAAAAAAAAATTCTTAATTTATATTTCTGTAATTATCGCTAATCCTATAAAAAATATGATGTATTTATAGATTTATGAAATTATGGATTCTGTGTTTAAGTTTAGTTGTAGAGCTCTTTTTATATTTCTGTTATTATGTCATTTTATATTTCTTTATATGACTTTTTTTATTTTCTTTTTATATTTCTCATTACCGACATGTATTACCCAATGTTTATGTAAATGCTCTGATGGGCGTATATATACTGAAATAATAATAAAATAATAATATGTGACTAGAACCCGAATACGTCAGGTTGCCAACAGTCACCATTTTTCAGCCGCCGCTAACGTGCGGGGACAGAGCTCACTGCCTTTCGCTTTAACGGTACATTTGGGATCCCCCGACGAATTATTTGCCATTAACCTCACCCTCAAGTCCGTTGCGCACAGGTCATGCTCGGAGAAGCTGTCAGTCCCGCCCTTAGGACCGATGTAAAGCCACCAAACCGACAGTCCTTGTACAGCTACGTTTGTTTATCTCCAAGACGCGTCTTCTGGCCGAGGATCTGGAAGCGACAGTGCCCCATATCGGCTGGGCTGCCGACAGTGTCAACGAACTGCCCGCTATGCAGTTGAGCAAGTGAGAATTGGCTGAACAGAGCCGATACGCTTTGTCGATACTGAATGTATGATTCCATCACGCTATGCATCCAGGCTATAGCGCGGGGCCGAACTGAGGACTTCATTCACCGCACCACAGCTGGGCATCTTGGAGTTTCTGTGACTTCACAATTCATTATCATCTTCTTTTTTTTTCTTTAGTCGATATGCTGCCTCGTGCCAGTTTGTACGACCGGTGCGGGGTAGCATAGTCTTGCTAATTAGTTTTAAAAAAATGTCAACCAGGCGACGAATGAACAGGACTGATATTATGGCAGCTTTTTCTTATAGAACGGTCCTAGGTAAGAGGTGGGTACCGTTCACTATTCTTATCCTATACAGTTCCCGGGGTCAACGACTCAACATCGTTCCTCATCTGGGTCCAATTAAAATACCCAATATTTCTAACTGTACGCAAATCGAGGATTCCACAACACTATGGACGTTTTAGAATAAATTGGAAACACCTAGAAATACGTGTAACACAAGGAAATATACTAGAATAATAAAAAAATCGAATCTTATACAAACAAGTCACTGAGCAGGACTGATATGCCAGCTTTTGTTTATAGAACGGTCCTGGTCAAGAGGTGGGTATTATCACTGTTCTTATCCTATAAAGTTCCCGAGCTCAACGACTCATCATCGTTCCTCACCTGGGTCCAATTAAAATACACAATATTTTTACGACATTCTAACTGTACACAATCGAGGATTTCACAACACTATGGACGTTTTAGAATAAATTGGGAACACCTAGAAATACGTGTAACACAAGGAAATATACTAGAAATCGAATCTTATACAAACAAGTCACGCTATCGCTACGCAACAGTCTTGCGTTTGACAACTGGAATCGAGTATATAGAAGATTACTGTTGTATTAACCAAAGAAACGGCGCGAATAAAGAGTTTCTACCTCTTCTTCAACGGTCCCTCATTTCTAGGATGATGATTGTCATGTTTTATCGGATGTGCGTCTGAGCGTGGCCGAAGAACCCTATTTTCGAACCGCGCACCCTTCCAAGTGTCCAGGGGGTTCTGAGGGATGGTCATTCCTCCTTTTCTTTCCTTTTTCATCTTTTCTCGAAAATTCATGTACCCTGCCCGTTCAACAGACGTTAGCTATCATCACTGTATTTACTGCGGCCCGAAATACCTCCACAGTAGACTGGTAACCACTGCCTTTTTCCAGGGCCCCGACAATCTTTCCCTGCATCATGAGATGCAAGATCTCGTACTTCTCTGGATGTCTCATCACATGTCCGAGATATTGTTTAAGTATTTGAATTTTTTGTATTATTTCCTTTTTAATTATATTTAGTGTTGTTTCGTTCACAGAGTGGATGTTTATTATTAAACAATTTATTTTAAACACTAAGTTTTAATCCTCTGTTGAGTAATAATTTATGTACCTAAGCCTAAGCGCTTTCCATGGAGACCATCATCTTAACTTAGAGTTGTTAACGTTAGAACTAACAATAAAAATGAAAACAATACGGCTGAACAATATAATGCGTGGCGAGGGGTGGATTTTTATTATTACTTTTTTTTTAATTCATCCAAAACCTTACCAATTCTTCGGTAAGCGTCCATGCTTCCATTCCATAAAATAATAAAATCTCGAAAATTGCAAAAGCCTTATTCCATTTCACACAAAATTAATTCACAGTTTGATCCTTCAACGGATCTTAAGGGGGATCATCCCCTTGGTCACATGTTGTCACAACAAAGGGTAAAGAAAATAACGGAGATGTTTCTCTTTTCAAGACATTATTGATTTTGATATATTAAATAAATAAACAATTGATATATTAAATAAATTTGAGAAGCTTATTGGTATAGTAGTCATGACGCTCGCCTGGTGATCTGGTGGTCGGTTGTTCGAGCCCCATTCCAGGACACCAGCAAGTTAGTTCTATTTTCATAACACAGGTTTTTGACTAAGTTTGAGAATAGTAACAATATTGAAATGAAACGTACTCCATTTTCACGTTCGCATCTCTATTTAAAAATAATAATTATAATGTTCAAAGAGCGCCAGACGGCACCCTCCTACGACATTATAATTCATTCGAGCGCCATCCGCCCGATGGTACTCTATCAATTTTTTACGGCATGGATAATAATTACTTCATACTTTTTAATTCGCATAGTAAAAAAATTATTTCAACTCTGTTCGGGCCTGGTCAGACGTTATTGGATCATCTATAACTGAACCATATACGCTTGTGATGCAAAACTCACTCATGGAAAAAATCGAAAGTGTTTACAGTCAACATTTTTTCTTCACGTGCACGAATACATGCACACAGCAATTTGTGTGTGTGTGTGTGTGTGTGCTTGTGTGTGTGGCGCAGTAATCTGTAACCGAATCTATCATAACCTATCCTGCGTTTGGCAATCGAGGGCCGCAAGCCACGACACCACCTATCCAATTACTGTTTTATCTTTCGGTGATCGCGAAAACGTCTGACGTCTAAGCGTCATTTCGTCTAGTACTGTCATCTTCTTTTGTTATTTCCTTTTCTTTGTTCTTGTATTATTTTTGTATTATTTTGTATTATTTCGTATTATTTTGTATTATTTTTCTTATTTTGTTATTTTACCTTTTCTTTGTTCTTGAATTTATTTATGTATTTTTTTTATGCAATAAAGACGTATCTAATGGTGTCGGTCTGTGAATGGTTTTGTTTTTGCGGCCGTGCCGCCTCGCACCGGTTTATACGACCCGTGCGGGGCAGCACGGTTTTGCATTGTAGCTAAAAAAATGTCAACCTGGAGACGAATGAGAAGGACCGATATGGGAGCTTTTGCTCATAAAACGGTCCTGGGTAAGCGGTGGGTACCATTCACAGTACTGTCATGGGATCATGGCGATGGAAGACAAGTGAAAGATGTAAAATGAAATCAAGTTTTTATTTTTATATTTTATTTTAAATAAAGGCGAGAACACTGAATACGCGCCGCATCAATATTCAAACCATTTTCATACTAAACTACATGCTTGTATGAAAATAGTACTAACTTTCTGGTGTCCTGGAATGATGCTGGAAACACCGACCTCAAAATCACCAGGCAAGCGTCGTGACCACTACACCTTGTTTATTTACCAAAGTCACTGGACGCGAATTTAATTGGAGCACTTTTAACGCCGCTTAACGCATGTTGCTACCGCCGCCTCTCCGTGGATCACCAAAAAGATAAAAATATATACTAGGACTTAGCAAAGACGCGAACCAATGTTTCGTCATTTTTGACGGGTTACATTACTATTTATATATTCGTACATAATCTCACTGAATTGATTAAATGTAATATGTACATATGCATATTGCTAGAGCTGTCCAAAGACACTTGTAATTGGGATAGTGGGCTGATACATATATTGTTTTTTTTTTATCCAGTATACTTTAAGAAAAAAAAATTCGAGAATTTATTTCGAACAATTTTTTCAAGAATTTTTTAATAAAATAAATAAATACTTATTCCTTAGGAACCGACAAGTAAATGTACCGTCATTTTTGACGAGTCACGGCTGGTTTCTAAAGTGTCCATGATTTATATCATTTTAGAATACTACCAGAAATTAGATATGTACTTGCATGTACTTACATATATCTGGTGATGTTCATACCGTGAGATAAATTTGTATTTTTTGTGTACGCCCCGAAATCTAAACTACTAAGATGCACTGTCATCGACATCGATTCGATGTGCAAAATTTTAGCTCGATTGGATGACGGTAAGTGTGTTCATTTTCACTTCCAAGATTTTTCCAAATCAAGATCAGCGGTGAAGTTAATATAAAGGACTAGCTGTTCGTACCCTGCGTTGCACGGGTTAAGGATTAAGTTAAAAATAAGTTTGTGGGAGTTAACACAGGTTATATTGTTTACAATGGCTCTATAAAAACAAAGTCTTCATTTCATCTAGGCAGGGATGGATGGGATGCCCGGGAGGAAATGTTGCCTATGTTTTCCATTGGGTCCTGAAGAAAAAGTGTGCAAAATTTGGGTAAAATCTGGCGAATGGTACGGGTTTGTTCAGAGAATATAGCAAGGGGAGAGAGTAATTTAAAGGGGAGAGGAAAATGTGGCCCATGTTTTCCGCCGAGTCCTAAAGAATAAATATAGAAAATTTGGGTGAAATCGGTCAAATGGTGTAGATTTGTATTGAAAATATTATGGGAGAGTAAAGTATGTTACCCATCGGGTCCTAAAGAATAATCATGCCAAATTCGGGTCAGATCGGTCAAACAAAATATATCAGGGTCACTTATGTTACCCGCCAGGTCTTAAAGAATATGTGTGCAAAATTTGGTTCACATCAGTCGAACGGTATAGATTTTCATGGAAAATATATCAGGGATGACAGTGCATAAAATATGAACAAACAAAAAATGATTGATTTTTACATATAAGTCCAACTGTTAATTAATTGTACTACGCCTATAACCTTCGCGGAAATGCAAGCAACGATTTGACAAAGTTTTATCGCAATTGGACGAACGGTATGGCAGCGCATAAAATACGAACAAACAAACAAGATTTAAAAATAGGTACGTCATCATCATCATTCTTGGCACTGCAACCCTTGGTGGGTCTTGGCCTCCTCAATAATTTTCCTCCACTCATCTCCGTCTGGTGCCAGCTCTCTCCAGTTTCGAAGCTCCAAGGCAGAGATATACAGGTACGTCACAAACAATAAAGTTCTTCAATCGACAGCGGGGTCCGATTGCAGGACTGCGGCTGTGGCCGCCGGCATTCCTCCGCGGTGTGCAAAGCGCTGCATTTTTTCCTCCCAACAATTTGAAAAGCAAACGCGAGAGATCACGTGATAATCGAAAGTGTGATTGGCCCAGCAGAGTGTGAAAAATGCGACCGGCAATGGCAGACCCGCGAACAGGGCTGCCACGCCGCGAGATGACGGTCCAGAACCGAAAGAATCTAAAGAAAATCTCGTGGCTTTGCTGCTGTTCGAGAGCCAGCTATAAATGAGAAAAAATTAACAGTCTTTCTTATTATTTTGACAAGGAAAACTTATTATGTGCATTCTTATGGTACACGCAGCAGGACTATCTGATAAAAAATTTAAATTAACCAAGTTAAATAAAACTCAACGTCTATCTGTCTGTTTTCTATACAAATCTACACCGTTTGTCCGTTTTGACTCAAAATTTGCAAATTTATTCTTTAGGACCCGGCGGGTAACATAGGAGACATTTCCTCACTCTCAGATCTAACCCAAATTTTGCATATATATTCTTTAGGTACCGGCGGAATACATAGGCCATCCCTGGATTAAATGGAAAAAAAAAATTTGTTAGAGACTTTACAAAAGAATAGTGTCCCCCACAAATATAAATCCTTAACCCGTGCAACGCCAGGTACAAACAGCCAGTCATGTAATCCCAATTATAATAATTTCATTGTCTGTCCGTCTGTCCGTCTGTCCGTCTGTCCGTCTGTCCGTCTGTCCGTCTGTCCGTCTGTCCGTCTGTCCGTCTGTCCGTCTGTCCGTCTGTCCGTATGTCCGTCTGTCCGTCTGTCCGTCTGTTCGTTTTTCCGTCTGTCTGTCTGTCCGTCCGTCCGTCAGTCTGCCTGTTCCCGTAACTTCGTGTAACGTCGATAGTTTATTTTATAAAAACTTTGTTATATTCTTTTTTCAGAAAGACAAAAGGTCCACGAACATTTGGTCCAACGACAAAAGGTCTACGACAAAGGGTCCATAACAAAATTTCCACGACAAAAAGTCCACGACAAGAGGTCTAAGATAAAAAGTCCACAACAAAGGGTCCACGATAAAAGTTCTACGACAAAACGTCCATGACAAAGGGTCCGCGATAACAGGTCCACGACAAGAGGTCCAAGACATGAGGTCCACGACAAAATGTCCACAACATACGGTCTACGACAAAAGGTCCACAGCCATTTGGTCTACGACAAAAGGACCACAGCTATTTGGTCCAACCAAAAAGTCCACAAAAATTTGTACAGCGACAAAAGGACTACAAAAAATTTCCCAACGATAAAATAACAACTAATAATAATTTAACTTTTTTTATTTTTTATGAATAATTAAATATTTATCATTATTTAACCTACGTCATTTAAATAATAAAAGGTCTACGAACTTTGGGTCCAACGACAACAGATCTACGGAAATTTGGTACAAATACAAAATGTCCACCACAAAAATCCCCATAACAGTATAAATATATCATTATCCTAATAATAATAATTTAACATTTTTTTATATGAATAAATAAATATTTATCATTATTTAACCTACATCATTTTGACGGTTTACACCTAGTATATTTTTGCTAAAAGTGTCACCATTAAATAATTTTTTCTCTTTTTGAAGAAGTTAAATCATTTAAGTTCCCGATAAAATTGAAGTGTGGCAACCCTGCGTCTGATGCACACGATATATATTCGACGTGTCATCGATGGCTAGGTACTGCCTGCGTGTCTCGGCCGATAATAAAGCGATAATGACAGATCACAATGTCGTGATAATCGAATCGGAGATCTTTGTTTTCCAGAACAATCTAACTGCTGCTGCGAGAGCTTCTCACTCCCATTGCTACACTAGACTCTCGATTATCCGGGCTGGTAGGAAAAAAATTACCCGTATTTGAAAAAAAAAACAGGAAAATAACAATCCCAATAACAACAATTTCGTTGTCTGTCTGTCCGTAACTTCTTTAATAAAAACTTTTTTTGTTTTTTCTTTTCGTCTTTTTTTCATTAGTTTTTTGTTTAATAAATCAATTAGTACTTAAACATTGATTATATTATTTGTATATGTCTACTTATATTTTATTAATTATACCCACATGTTTCGGAAAAACTTATCCATCGTCAGAGTGTTTTATAGATGTTTTATACAACATACAAATAATACAATCAATATTTAAAAATGTCAATCTACAATGTTGCTGAATCGATTGAAAAAAAAAATAATGCTTATTCTTTAGGAACCGCCATGTAAAATTACCGTCATTTTTGACAGGTTACAGCTGTTATCAGCTGGAGAGCGGCATATAAAACACATCTGGACCTCTGTCCATTTAAGAAAGACGATCTAATTAGGGTGTGGAAGCCACATTGTTTCGTTGTGTTGGTGTTTACGGATAACAACACCAACACAACGGAACATTGTGCCTTAAGCCATGTATTCACTAGGGGACAAATCGCGAAACATTCCGCTCGACATGTCGCATCAACATCTACGCTCATGTTTCGGGGACAATGACGCGGTCATTTGACGTGTACACACCGGGACTCACATATCTTGTCGCGGAAATGTCATCCGATGAGGTTATGGATGACAGCTGCGGTATCTCATTTGGCGAAAACGGGGTTCCGCGCAATTCTAAATGTTTTTTTGGGTCGCAATTTCAAATTAACGAGGTTTTACTGTAGTAAATTGAATATTATTAAAAACAAGGTCCTTTTTGCAAATAATTATTGTTTTCCAGACGTCGCGGAAATATATCGCCCTATGAGGTTATGATGATAGCCGCGTATCTGTTTATGTTAATGAGTTTATCGAAAAGTAAGAGGAGAAAAAAGAGGAGAATGCGAAATTATTTACTGCAAAGAGAAAGAAGGACGGACATTCTATGCGATCTTCGATCGATACAGCTCGACGAGTTCGAGAACGATTTCGTTTCCCCGCATTGTCATCTTGACAGATGCAGCGCATGCGTATTCACTTGTTTACATACCACGTGGTACTGACGCTCCGCGGAATGTTGCAGTGAGTACGCTCGGGTATCGTGCGCATGGCAACGTTGCCACGGCACGTAGAAATGCCGCGCTATGTTGTGCGTGAGGTCGCGGAACAGTGCACGACGTTGCAACGTCACGTAGACTCTATGCCGCGCGTGCTGTTGAGGGACAATTTGTCCCCTAGTGAATACATGGCTTTAAATTCTTCAATGGAAAGAGGTCTACTCCCGATTGAAAATATACAACGTCTGGTAGTCAAAATAATATTAAGAAAACAAAAGGATTATCCAAAATCTTTTATTCATAACTTTCAAGTGTTAACATTTATTGATCTAGTCAGGAGAAGTATAATAATAAAAATAATTAAATAAGCATACTTTTATAACTGAAAATCGCACCCCACAAAAACACAAAATCCTATAATACGTAATTCAGATAAATTGAAGAAGTTTCACAGAGACAAAACTATTTTTATAAAGCAAGTAAGTAAATAGTAAAACCTTAACTTAATTTAATAGTTTTATTCACTTAATAGCTACGTTTACGTAAGTAGGTGGTAACTGGTTATGTCTTACTGGTTAACCACTTACTTACTTGTTGTTGTACTATACCTACTTGTGTAGGTATTTAAAAAATAAAAGATATCGTTTTTTTATTGAAATGAACAATGGAAAAATATTTTTTGTTTTACCAAATTATAAATTCATAAATAGTTCATTGGCGCACTCTTTTAGGTAAAACATTATACCTGTGCCGGAGTGCTCTGATCTTTCGTAACATACATTAACTACATTTTACTTTAGTTGACAGAGCTAGAAATATTCTTTTATTTGTACAAAAGTATTGGAATTAGTATATAAATATTAAATTAGGATAAGTGTTAGTTACATGTAATTTTGTTCTAGCAGTTTCAATTTTATTTCTAGTAGGTATATTTTTAAATCAAGTTAGTGTAGTAAGGTATACATCTCACACACTTGTATATTTGAGATTCTTAACCCTTCAGAATTCATTCTATATTTTGTTCTAGCAAAGTGAGTTTTTCGTTTATTTGGATCATAAGACACAGTTTTATATTTTTCTAGTAACAAGGATAAAAAGCTTCCTTACACTTAGTAATTGACAAAAGTAATATAGGTTTTCTGTTGAATATCTGTAGGGTTTACTTACAGTACATAACATTTTTTATTGCCCAAGTTGTTTCGGAATAAAGTTTTCTGACAAATTATTTATTTATATTTGTTCGATTTCCTATAAGATTGACAGGGGGAAATAAAATAACTTATTTAATTATAATTAATTTTAGTTTTTTTATTTACAGCTACAACCTCTTTAAAAAACCATCTTAAAACCAAACATGGTGACCAATACGCCGCTTTAATTAATGTTCCATCGACAAATGCCAGCAACACGGGCGGTACTTCTACCGGTTCCACGATGTCACCAGTACCTGGAACGTCCAGACCAAAAGAACGGCAGCTAACACTGAAGGAAACATCAGAAAGGAATTTGCTCTGGGACATTAATGATCCGAAATCAATAAAATATCACTACTTGATTGGCGAAATGATTGCTTTAGACAACGAACCATTGTCACTTGTTGAACGAGTTGGATTCCAGAGGCTAATGGCAAACGCTTTGCCCCATTATAAAGTACCTGGTCGCACTTACATGACCGAGAAAATTGTTCCTGATATATACAATAGAATTTGTGCTAAAATAGAAGCCAGTATTTCACAGGCAGCAGCATTATCAATGACATCTGATATATGGACATGCCAGCACAATAACGAGAGCTTTCTGAGTCTCAGTGCGCACTGGATATCTCCAGAGTTCATTCTAGAACATGGCGTTTTAGCTATGAAATCATTTCCCGGCTCACATTCTGGTATCAATATTGCAAAAGAACTCAATGCTATTACAGAAATATTCCTCAATCCAAAGTCCATTTACTTGTCCATGATAGTGGCTCTAATATGATAAAAGGTGTGCAAGATGCAGGATTCAGGCAGGAGCTTTATTCATTCAGTGCAACGAGCTATAGAGGAGTCGCTAAAATCTCAACCAGAAGTACTACAGATGATAGCTGCTGCGAGTCGAATTGTTACCTATTTTAATCATTCTGGCTTAGCAGAGCAGAAACTTAAATCCATTCAACAAGAACTTAATTTGCCAAACCACCAGCTAATACAAGATGTGAGTACACGCTGGAATTCTACGTATTATTTAATGGAGCGATTATTAGAACAAAAGCGCGCTATCTCCTTGTACATAACAGATCATGAAACCTTACTAAATCTGACGCATGCTCAATGGGAACTATTGGAACAATGTATCAAACTCCTCAAACCATTGGAAGAGATTACAAAAATAACCAGCTCAGGTATCTCTTGCATCTCCGAAGTGATTCCACATGCAGTAACTTTATTAAAATATCTGGGAAAAGCAGAGACAGCTGAGAAAGTACCAAATTTAGTAACAATGAGATCTTCACTGCAAGCCGAGCTTGAAAGACGATTCAGTTTAGATGAAAAAACCAAATATCTGGTTGCTACTTTTCTGGATCCTCGCTTCAAAACGAGTTTCCTAGGATTGGTTCAAGCAGAAACAGCAAGACAAAAAATTCTTCTAGAAACTCATAAGAAAATAAGTTGTGATGAATCTACCGATGACGATTCTTCTCCACTGCGCAAGAAAAGAAACTTGAATGAAAATGATAGGTCTATTGAAATACACGACAGTTTCTAGAACTGCTTTGAGGAAGTCGCTACAGATAATATGCGAAATGTTAATGATGAGAAGGACCTGGAGAAGAATGCTGTTGCAAACGAGTTGGATTTTTATTTGAAAACAGCTCGCCTAGATCGGAAGGCCGATCCTTACAAGTGGTGGTTAGCAAACGAAAAACAATACCCAAGCCTTTCTAAATTTGCTAAAGTTTATCTTTCTTCTCCTGGAAGTAGTGTGTATAGTGAGAGGCTACTTTCAGAGGCTGGTAACATTTACGATGAAAAGCGTAATCGTTTGCTACCAAAAAATGCTGAAAAGCTTGTTTTTATCCATCACAATTTACCACTGATCAATTTTAATTACTAAAGTGTTGTAATTTGGAAATAAATACGTAATTTTGAGTAATATAACGTCTCTTTTTTTACATACTTTGGTATTCGGTATTCGGCCGAATAGTACGTATTATTCGGCCGAATACCGAATAGCAAAAAAAATGGCCGAATAGGCCGAATACCGAATAGTTGCCGAATATTCGTGGCATCTTTAGTTTGAACCCCGGGTCACCAAAACCGAACCGGCCGATCAACCCATGTAGCTACGGCCGCCTCTCTGCAGACCGACAAAAATGTGCTATAAATATATGCTAGGGCTTGGCAAATTTCCGATATTTTTTACATGTTGCAGTTAATTAAATAATAATCCCACAGTGGACTAATCCAGTAATTGGATTCTATATATATACATATAAAATATTGTTATAATTAGGTATATTAGTTGAAAGTACATGAAAAATCTACCCTTGTTTTGTTTTCGCTTTTCACCAATCGCAGCCCAGACTTAATTAACCCCTATATTAAATCAACCCTACACATTGCATAATCATTTGCTTGTAAAAACATCTAATGTACTAAATGCTTATAAAATAACATTCAAATGGACCTTACCTGTGTAATATCAAACACAAAGGCGAGGTCACAGTTGTTCACACAATGGTCGTCCAATCTCATGGGGTCAGATGGACCCCAACTGTGACAAGAATGAAAAATGAAAATCTAGAATTGAACGAAGAGACATTGCAAATGGACGAGGTAATTTTGTGTAATAATTTTACTTTTAACGAATTTAAAATCGCCTAAAAGTGTGTAGCGTTTACGTACTATTAATGAGAATAAAAAATTTAATTAAACTCAAATTCACTTGGTTTAAGCCACTGTCTATATATGTATGTATTTAACTAGCTGTGTCCGCAGCTTCGCCCGCGTGGAGTTCAGTTTGAGACTATAAGAGTATCAGTGAAAAATCAATATAATCTAAACTACTCGACCAAACAATGTTATGTAAAAGGCAATTTTTATCTACATAAAATTTTCCTGGCTATAAGCAAATTTATTTTAATAAAAATTTTATATTACTTACTTAAATTACCCCCGATAAATTAAAATTCATTTAAAATACATATTTTATTCATATTCAATTTTTGAATTAATCTTAACATATAGATATACGTCGTTGCGGACTTTTTATAGGCCTTTTTAAGCTCTACAACTTTTCTATGAAAAGCATTTATATCTCTTGCCATTAAGGCAGCGTTCTTAAGAAACGCATTCGCTCGACCGTTTTTTCGTCGACTTGGTTGCAAAATTGTTCTCCACGAAAAGCCCTTTTATTTTATAATATATAACCTAAGTACGTCCATCCTGAATGTCTCTTCTAAGTATTAGTGAAAGAATTTTTGAAATCGGATGAGTAGTTTCGGAGATTACCTCTTACATTTAAACTTACAAACTTTACCTCTTTGTAATATTAGTATAGATTATGATAAATTATATGTCTCACAGAGACGAAGCTATTAGAGAAATGAAAAAGTTAATTTTTTTCTTGTTAAATGATTTAATGTCTATGATGCAACACATCGATAATTTTTTTGTGAAAATGAAATCAGTTCGAAAATAATTTTATTTTTTTCGAAAAAAATTGAAGTTGAAAATTCATTTTACGCATACGGCGCATTTTATTAAAACAAATCGTACGCTTCATCTTAGGTAATAATTTAAGAAAGATTTGTGCAAAATTTGAACAAAATCGGCCAAATAATTTTTAAGATATTTTCTCCACCATTATAAAAAGGAAGTTTAAAATTAACGTCGTTTAAAAATTTAATACAATGCTAGCTTCACATTGATGTAACTCAGCCGGTTATTGATTTTTTTTTATATAAGTGATGACTCAAATTGTTCATAAAACTTTAAGCTATAAGAATGAGTAAAAAAACAAAAAAATAATATTTGCAGTATAATCCCATAATGTCAAAGGGATGTTAATGTTTGAGAATTTTGCAAAATACGGTAAAATTGCTTTACCATGCTTGTAATCACTGCCAAATATTATGTAGATAATGTATAAAATCTGCAGATTAAATTATAATATTAGGTCCTTACATTTGAAATTGGCGTTTAGTATGGGAGGAATATAAAGCCGATTTTTTTTATTATAATATATTTATTTAATCAAAGTATGTACCATTGCTATCTATGCACTTTTGCCATCTCATAGGTAGTTCATCGATCCCTTTACTTAAAAAACCATTCGGACGGGAATCGATAAAATCTTTGAAGGCGGTTTGGACTGCCCCATCGGAGTTGAATTTTTTCCTTTGCAAGAAGTTATCCAAATTTCGAAAAAAATGGTAATCTATTGGGGCAAGGTCCGGAGAGTACGGTGGATGTCTTAGACATTCCAATTGAAGCTCCTCTAATTTGGTAACCGTCTGTTGTGCAGTGTGTGGTCTAGCGTTATCATGAAGCAGCAGTGGCCTAGAGCGATTACCCAGCCTCGATTGTTTAGCAGCTAGCTTTTCCATCATGGTTTGCAGTTGCTGACAATAGACATCTGCCGTAATCGTCTGGCCAGATTTAAGAAAGCTGTAGTGAACGACACCAGCACTAGTCCACCAAACGCTCACAAATAACTTTTTTGGAGTCAATTTTCGCTTGGAGCATGGTTTGGCTGGTTCGGCAGGGTTCAGCCATTGCGATGAGCGCTTCCGATTATCGTACAGGATCCACTTTTCATCACAGGTAATGATTCGATTTAAAATCCCTTCATTATTGTGCCGGTTGAGTAATGCAACGCAGCAGTCAACGCGCGTTTGTTGATTTGCTTCACTCAATTCGTGAGGTACCCACCTTTCAAGCTTTTTCACCTTACCAATTTGCTTCAAGTGGATTAAAACAGTTTTATCACTAACACCGCAGCCTGCAGCTAACTCGGATGTGGTTTGCGATGGATCCGCTTCCACAATAGCCTTCAATTCTTCATTATCAAATTTGGTCTCCGGCCGTCCACGGGGCTTGTTCTGCAGGTCGAAATTTCCAGAACGAAAACGTTGGAACCAAAAACGCACTGTGTTTTCTTTTGCGGCACCGTCGCCATACACATCATTAATCCTTCGAGCCGTTTCTGCAGCCTGGTGCTACGGTGGAACTCGTACTCGTAAATAACGCGATATTTCAAGTTTTTCATTTTGTAAACTAAGTGACGCAAAGAAAAAAACAATTGAGGAAAAAACAAATGAATTATAATTTTCAAAACACAAATACATGAGTAAATAGCTGTATAAATTTGGATTTGGAATTCCTAACCAAAGAGAAGATATTTGAGATCAAATTTGCCAGTACGGCAAAACGTGAATTTCATATGTAAGGACCTAATATAATAAATGTTTTTGTTTCATGTTTCTTCTTTCTCTCTCTCTCAATAACCAGTTATCAATAAACCATATAACACTAAATACAAAGGAATGGAGCAAGAAAGGTGTGAATGAAGAATGGAGTCGAATTGACCCCAAGTATTTGTTATTCTTTGATTAGTACATGCCCATCGGTCAAGAGAGGGTTGGTTTTCAATGGAGGCCAACCCCACGGATATTTTTGTCGTTATTTCGTTTTTATTGCGAATGTTTTATGGGGTGTCTTTTACCGAGTTATTTATTTATACACATATCAGTGCTCTTAAGGGCTCTACCGCTTCGTTATGCTCTTTGCAGAGCAATGATGTTCGCTGGTAAGGAAGACACAATGGTCAAAAGTATATATCTGGTGGCATCTGTTCCTGGTCGCGGGTCGCCAAAACCAACCTCTCGCAACCGGATGTGTCCAAAGAATTTGAGTACAGTGGACCCTCTATATTCGTCATTTTTCCGTTCCCCGGGGAAGAATGAATATCGAAAATGAAGAAGTTTTCTTAAAGGAATAAACCAAAAATGGTTCAATTCGTTACCGGTCCCGAATTTCGCCTATCTATTATAAGAAATCATCGAAAATACATTTAATTCGTGTATTAAAGTTAAACTACATAACCATTATTTTTTCCGCCCAAATAAATGAAGCACGGGAGATGTACAATAATTGACGTTCTTGCACACGCGTGAATTTTTTCATGCTCGCAGAAAGTGTTAGTCGCTGGCAGTCAGTCTAAATACACTTCTTCAGCTTCTGAAGAAGTGCATTTAGATTTAGTACTCTTCGAATTATCAATTCATTCTTGTTTGACTCTATTAACTGTGCTGTACATTATTTCCTAACATCTCCATTCTTCACTCTATCATACATGAATTTGAAACACATGCGAAAATAATGAAAGTAACTCTAGCCATAGCGGCTAGAATTTTAAATGATCTTTTCCATAGGTAAAGAATATTTAATTAATATTTGTATCTAAGAATCTTAAGTAGGTACTGCGCAGCTTTTTTGCGTGTTGTTTTGCGAAATGTTATCTGTCTGCTATTCTGTGACGTGTTTCGGATGAAAGAATCACTTTGAAGATGAGTCTCGGCGCCTGTTCGTCACCGTGTTCTTCGGATGGGTGATGCTATCGATTATGGAACCCAAGTTGGCACAATGGGTCACGCGCTGCCTGCCCATGCCGGGAGATCGTTATGATCTGAGCACCGCAGCGGCGTCTGGGACACTAGTACGCTGATAGTTGACACTGCGTTGCTGACTCGAGGTGGTGCTTGTTGAATAAAACACTATGAACTACTAAACGTTAACAAAAAAGTAGCCGTAATTAGCTTGTTGGTGTAATGGTCATGACGCTCGCCTATTGATCTGATGATCGGTGGTTCGAGCCCCATTCCAGGAAGTCATCAATTTAGTCCTATTTTCATAACACAAGCGTTCAGATTATTTTGATGTATTGATGAGTAAGAATATTGATGCGACACGCATTCCATGTTCGCATCTGTATTTTTATTGTAAAAAAATTCTTCATGTGTAGATATAACTAAATACTTTATTAACCAATTTATTAATGAATTAGAAAAGATATACAGAAAAATCAAATTAACGAAAAAATATTTTAACTGCTACCAGGATTCGAACCAACGGACCTCCATTCTATCCGGGGATGGCGCGTTATCCAATTTCGCCACGGCAGTTTGGTAAGTTAACGAAAAAATTTAAAAGTTTGCAAAATTGGATAACGCGCCATCCCCGGATATAATGGGGGTCCGTTGGTTCGAATTCCGGTAGCAAATAAAATATTTTTTCTTTAATTTGATTTTTCTGTATGTCTTTTCTAATTGATTAACAATAATTTGTTTAATAATTCACAGAACTTTGTTCTGATATTGCAGCTTCATAATAATATGTTTTCTTTAATATAAATACTTTTTGGCAATAACACTCTCTTACTGGGTGACAAGCCATTAAATTTATTTTAAAAAATATATACAAATACTTCATTATCAAAATAATAAATTCATTACCCATAAACATGAAACCATAAATTTTGACGGTACCTACGTATAATCGTTAGGTGAACCAGCTACAACCACCTTTATACCAGTAAGTCCGGCTCCTTTTTCAGTACCTAATTAATGCTTTTTCTTCTTCTTCTTCTTCTTTCTAGACCATTAATCCCATTACTTGGGGTCTGCCTTACTCTTCCGCTTTCTCCATTGAGCACGGTTTTGTGCTATGCTATCGTCGAGCTGATCTCTTTTACTGTCTTTTTCGACCGTCGTCAACCTAGTGGCGGGCGGTCGTCAACGTTTGCGTTTCGTTGTTTTGCAGGTTCAGGGCAACCCTCACTATATGGTCTTCTACGCGTCTCTGGACGTGAACACACCATCATACACGTTTCTCTTTAGTTTTGTCTTTAATTAGTGCCATTTTAAAGCTACCTCTTATGTACTCACGGTACCTAGTTAATTCATTATTAATATTTCCACCTAATCCGTATTAAAATAATGGTACTCTCTAAACTCGAATCGAAACTTGTTTTCTAACTATTTTAATGATCACGTGAGAGCAAGTCTTCTTATTAGGGTCCCGGATCGAGAGGTGTGACGAAAGGGCAAGGAGATTCCAGACAAAGGAAACATTAACATTTAGCAAGAGCCATGATGCTGCATTGTAATCAATCGGCTGCTGGTAACTGGAAGATCGCGTCAGGTGCCGGGCGAACAGAGCCTGACAGTATTGCTTTAAAAGACTCGTCACAATTATGAGCGTCAGCATAGATTTTCACATTCCAACACACATAACCAACCTGCTAATGGTTATGCCTGTTGGAAGAGCTACTGCTGTGCTGAACAATATCACTTTGTGTTGGCAATGTGGTTGATCCATCCATTTATCTATGGAGGGCTCTGAGAGATGACCTGTCAGATCTCGGAGAGCCGCGAGCCCTGTAACTTGCAATTAGATTATAGAAGAAATACGAACTAGTGACCACAATTAAAAAGTATTTATAATTGAACGAGAATACTAATCAATCTGGACATTGATCTGTTCCATGTCTCTGAGAGGGTTTTTCGAAGAAGTCCTACGCCTTTGATATATTTATTTTTGTTGTTTATATATTTTTAACTTATCTATAACATTTACGAATTAAATTTATGTTTGTAATGTAAATGTTGTATAATAAATAAATAAATTGAGATTGAAAATATCAGATGCGTGTATCGTACCACTCGCGCTTAGAAGCGTTTATCTGATAACTACGATGTTAAATATTGTAACGAGATGCTAAAAATAATTTACGCCCTGTCCCAACCCCTAATTGGGCGTATTCCGAAAATAGATAAATTGGGATCTTAAGATTGTTATCCCAACACTTATACAGGGTTATTTGTAAAACATTAATAACCTCGCAGGACTATATTTCTGCCTTGATTATGAGTCGAAAATGTTCAAGCTATTATGATCTAATATCAATAGTTAAGGAGATATGAGACATCAAAGTTTGCATTTTTTTTCAATATTCTTGACTTATTTTTTGTAAAACGACAAAATAACCAAATCGTATGAAACGCAGCAGGCAATGAGCGATAGCTAATCACAGTCACTACAGTCTCCTGCGGGGACTGGCAGCAAGCGATCGACCATCTCCTAATTGCTAATCAATATATATAGATATAAAGAAACCCGTGTTTCCCTACCCGCCAAGTTTTCTCCACAACCAGCCACAACCACTCACCGCTGGTTATGGTGGTGGATAGCCCTTAGTGTCACATTGAAAATTTGCGGGTTTGGTGGGGGTGGCTGTGCGTAGGTGGGAATGGGTGACGAAAATGTGCTTTCTAGCACATTATTTTGTTATGGGAAGGCCGCAAATGCTTCAGATTGTTTGAAAATAGGCGCGTCGACTGTGTCGGTGAGTCTAGAAGGTTCCGGAAAAACCTGCTCTAGAAAGTTCTGGAAGGAGAAAGTTCTAGAAAATTCCCGAAAGTTCTATAAGGTTTTAAACTGAGTGGCGGAATGTGTCGGTGTGTCTAGAAGGTTCCTGTACATTCGATAAATTTCTTGAAAGTTCTGGAAGGAGAATGTTCTAGAAGGTTCGTAAAAGTTCTATGACGATCCAAACAGTGTACTAAAAATCTACGCGTGCGAAAGCGTGCGGGCACAGCTAGTTTAACTTTATTTCACCCCTGTTTGCGCTTTATTCTACATTTTTCGTGTTCTCTCTTCTAATGATTCCCAAATGCCTTCATTTCATTCTTCACTTTATCGTCTGCAGTTTCTTTGATAAGTAGGTACCTATGCAAAGAACAAATTTCAGTCTTTTTTTAATTTAGTTTAATTTCCCAAATGCCTTCATTTCATTCTTCACTTTATCGTCTGCAGTTTCTTTGATAAGTAGGTACCTATGCAAAGAACAAATTTCAGTCTTTTTTCAAATTTAATTTAATTTCCCAAATGCCTTCATTTCATTCTTCACTTTATCGTCTGCAGATTCTTTGATAAGTAGGTACCTATGCAAAGAACAAATTTCATTCTTTTTTCAAATTTAATTTAATTTCCCAAATGCCTTCATTTCATTCTTCACTTTATCGTCTGCAGTTTCTTTGATAAGTAGGTACATATGCAAAGAACAAATTTCAGTCTTTTTTAAAATTTAATTTAATTTCCCAAATGCCTTCATTTCATTCTTCACTTTATCGTCTGCAGTTTCTTTGATAAGTAGGTACCTATGCAAAGAACAAATTTCAGTCTTTTTTCAAATTTAATTTAATTTCCCAAATGCCTTCATTTCATTCTTCACTTTATCGTCTGCAGATTCTTTGATAAGTAGGTACCTATGCAAAGAACAAATTTCATTCTTTTTTCAAATTTAATTTAATTTCCCAAATGCCTTCATTTCATTCTTCACTTTATCGTCTGCAGTTTCTTTGATAAGTAGGTACATATGCAAAGAACAAATTTCAGTCTTTTTTAAAATTTAATTTAATTTCCCAAATGCCTTCATTTCATTCTTCACTTTATCGTCTGCAGTTTCTTTGATAAGTAGGTACCTATGCAAAGAACAAATTTCAGTCTTTTTTTAAATTTAATTTAATTTCCCAAATGCCTTCATTTCATTCTTCACTTTATCGTCTGCAGTTTCTTTGATAAGTAGGTACCTATGCAAAGAACAAATTTCAGTCTTTTTAAAATTTAATTTAATTTCCCAAATGCCTTCATTTCATTCTTCACTTTATCGTCTGCAGTTTCTTTGATAAGTAGGTACCTATGCAAAGAACAAATTTCAGTCTTTTTAAAATTTAATTTATTTTCCCAAATGCCTTCATTTCATTCTTCACTTTATCGTCTGCAGTTTCTTTGATAAGTAGGTACCTATGCAAAGAACAAATTTCAGTATTTTTTTAAATTTAATTTTATATAAGGTACAAATACAAATCTTATATTTAAATATTAAATTGACTGTTTTTAATCATCAGCGAAGAAAAGCTCTTGAGTCTGATGAGGGAGCCTCAGTTCTTATTTTATATATAGGTACATATGCGAGTCATTTAATAATGCGGTTATAATAAATAAGGTAAGTAGAAAATGAAATATTTTGAAAAAAGCTGTAAATTTAAACTATTTATGAATTTAAGTTGGATTATAGGAAGGTTTTAATTTTTTTAAGTTTGTTCTTCAGCGTATCTCGATAGGTAGATTATTGTAGGAGTTAATTGCTTTATAAATTTAGTGATTCAGCATTTGGGTTGTTTTATATTTAGGCATTATAAATTGGTTTCCATTTCTCATAAGCTTGAAGTATTCCTGGTTTTCTGTAAGGTTTTTTTCTTTGCATATTTTGAATACGGAAACTTGCTTGAAAATGTCATCCACTTTTGGTACTGGAAACAATTTAATCTTTTGTTGAAAAGGTGGGTTTTTTTCAGTATTACTTTAATAATGATCCTTTGTGACATTTTTACCCAGTTTAGATTTTTTTTATAAGAACTCCGCTTCAAATGTTAAATAATTGAAATAATCATACACCGCATTCCTCGGTAGATATCACAAATACATAAATCCTTTTACTATCGGCCGTGGAGAATTTGAAACAATTAAGAAAACATCTCACAGCGACTTCTCGTTATTGTCCCATTATCTGTGGAGAGTAGACAAAGATGAAGCCCGGATGACGTCACGGGCAATCTTTGACTTAGAAGCATTCCTCGGCTTATCTTGACGTTACCACAGATTGGTCCGTCACGCGAACTCAGCGCCAAATAAAAAACGCAGGGTCTGAAAACAATTCATTTTAGAGCTATAATTCAAAATTACTTACCGATTTATTAAACACAGAACTAGTTTCGAAGGCTTTATCCCTATATATATTAATAATTTCGAATTTAACTTCCTATCCAATAGCTATTCTCAGTCCATTTTTAAAATTAGTGTGATTTCAAAATTGTTGATCATTCGATCGAATCATCTCAACCAATGGACACCACCCGTGCTTCGTTTGTTTGAGCGAAAAAAAGTGCTCCACGCTTTTGATTTTTTGTGGCTGTTAAAATAACTTATTTTTACTCATTTTACATAAAGGTTATTTTTTATTAGTTTAAAATATAATTAAATTCTGTATATCTTTCTAATTGATTAAAGAAATTTGTTTTGAATAATATTTTTTTATAATCACGTTTACAAAAATTGAAAAAATTTCAGGCTTCTTTTTTTTCTAGTGGTTCACCCCTGTGGAGTGTTCTTGCCACTAAACAAGTATTAAATTTCTGCGTTGTCAACTGGAGTGTGCGGATGCGTGGTTTTTCCTTTTTTTATAAATTGAAATTATGACGACTAAAATTAAACGACCAGCTTTGCCCGCAGCTTCGCCCGCGTGTAATTCAGTTTGAAATTATAAGAGTAGGTACCTATCAGTAAAAAATCAACATAATTTATAATATAAACTACTCATCCGAACAATGTTGTGTAAAAGGCAAAATTTATTTTGGTAAGAATTTAACATTACCTACTTAAATTACCCCCGACAAATTAAAATTAATTTCAAATATGTTTAACACGTATTTTATCAATTTGTGAATTAACCTTAACATATAAATATATGTTGTTGCAGATTTTTTATATGCCTTTTTAAGCTCTACTACTTTTCTATAGAAAGAATTCAAATATCCCTTACCGTTACGACAGCGTTTGTAAGAAACGTATCGCTCGACCGTTTTTTGTCGTCTTACGTTGCGAAATTAGTCTCCACGAAAAGCCCTTGTATTTAACGGGATAATATATAGCTAATGTCCACCCTGAAAATCCATTCTAAATATTGGTGAAAGAATTTTTGAAATTGGATAAGTAGTTTCGGAGATAACCTCCTACAGCTAAATTTGCAAACTTAATCTTTTTATATATTAGTATAGATTCATTTTATTTGAATACGAAATAAACGCGGTAAAATAAGGTCGCAATCCTTGGATTGGTCTGCAACAAGCACTCGCCCTCTCCACTCTCTCTGTCACCCGCCAGCCTCTTCATCTCTTGGTAGGTGCTACAGCGCACATCTCCGATAATCTGGTCTACGTAGCTTAATCTCGGGCGGCCTCTACGATTGTTGCCCTTAACATTTCCCTCGACGATGGTTAAAAGCAGGCCCGGATGCCTTATATTATGGCCTATCCAAATTGCTCGCTGTTGGGCGATTCTGTTGAGAAGCCGCCTCTTTTCGCCCACCATGCTCAACACGTCGTTTCGGATATGTTCTGACCAATGGATCCTCGCCATGCGCCTGTAGCACCACATCTCAAAGGCCGCTAACCTCCCGGACATGCTCTGGCCGAAAAAACATTATTATGAATAAATTATTCGATTATGTTATTAAAGAAAAAGGATTGCATAATATTAGTTTATTTAATTTTTATAGATTTGTACCGTTAGCTTTTAGGAAACTCGTTAGTTAGTAATTTTAAAGTGATTTGATCATTGGAAGATAATAGAAGAACAATAGATAGAAGATGTTGGAAGATTATTGGGATGTTAATGGAGAATGGAATATTGTTGTAAGAAAGATCTTGAATTGAATTTTAGTAATGTTCATTGATGAGACATCCAAAAAAGATGTAATCTGCATCTAGATGTTCCTCGTCCATCCGGCATCCAAACACAGTGCAGATTTTAAAGAGAAGACTATTAACAGTATCCCATTCACGATCACAGCTTTGTCTCAAGTATAACAAAGACACAGATGGAATCCGTGATCATTGTTATCCTCAATCTCCTTTGTGACTTTAGCTGACAGCTAAATGTTAATAAATAATGGCAGATTATTCTTCTAAGCGGTGTGATGACGTCTTCGGTCCCAAGAATTCCACCGCAGCATCACCTGACGTCCTGATTTGAATATGGGATCTGTCGTTTCATGTATTTGCAGGGGCGTAGTCAGAAAAGCAACACAATAATTAATATTATTATTATTATTTATGTTTTAATGTATTTACATGAAATTCTGTCGCGTTATGTTTATGTTGAAAACATCACATACACAATTCTAACAGATATCTCCGATCATTGGCATCTTCCCGTTAAAGCCCATAAAAAATATCCCCACTGCTCTACTCGAATAATATGACAAAATTCTGTATTTAGATTAGTTATAAATTACATCTGATGATGAGAGGGACTATAGTTGAGATAAATTTAATTCAACGTCTGTGCATTACAAAGATCAGTTTAGTGTAAATCAAAATAATCATACTTACCATCCTTCTGTCCTAATACACTATTGTTGAGACTTCTAACAGAACCATCCTCCAGTATCTGATTAATCGGGTCAAGCCACGTCTTCCGCGGTCGTCCTCTCTTTCTGGTGCCGTTAACACTTATATATTTTTCTTACCATTCTTTCCTCGTTCATTCGCTCAGTATGCACATACCATCTGAGCGACCCTTTTCTTATTCTATCGATAATCATGTTGCCCCACAAGGTAACTGCCATATCAATCAATAATATGAGAAAATGGTAGACCCTAGACTTTCCATGTAGACCCATGGAACATGTACATGGAAAATCATGTAGACCCTAAGACCTATTACGGGCAAGACCCTCAGAGACAGAGCACCCAATGCGGAAATCCGCAGAACCTGCGACATAGAAGACATTGTAAGATGGGGCAGGCAGAGAAGGTGTTCCTGGAGGGACCATGTCGAGAGAATGGAGCAGACGAGACTACCCAGAGCCGCGATGCGCGGGATCCCAGAGGGGCGCCGACCGCCAAGGAGACCACCAAAGAGATGGAGAGAGAGCTGGACGTCCTTGTCACTCGACCATGACTGATCCGTCAATAAAATACTAATAAAAGAAAAGGGAGAAGAAAGTAATCATGTCTAATAAATTAAACTTATAGAAATTATTAACAAAATTATTAATTAATTAGAAAAGAAATAAAGAAAAATCAAATTAACGAAAAAATATTTTAGCTGCTGTCGGGATTCGAACCAATGGACCTCACTGTACCCGGGAATGGCGCGTTATCCAATTTCGCCGGCAGATAAGTAAATTAACGAACAAGTTTCGACCTTAAATGTCTCTTTTATTAATTGATTAGTTAGTTTTTGAAAGTTTTTGAAAGCAATCCACTTTTTATAATGCGATAGTCAAAAATAAATTTGTATATCTAATGCTAGTGGATGCCAGAATTAAATTATTTTAACTCATTTTTAATTTTTGGAAACATTTGATACAACACGTCATATATGCGAACAAAGTTGAAATTGAATATCGCGACGTTCCCGGATAGAGTGCTTGGTTCGGACCCCGGTAGCATCTGAAATACTTTTCGTTAATTTGATCTTTCTGTATGTCTTTCCTAATTGATAAATAAATTTGTTAATAATTCACAGAACTTTGTTCTGAAATTGCGGCTTCACAATATTAATGTGTTTTCTTTAATATTTAAAGAAAACAATTATTTCCATCATTGCGGGCTGCACCCCTGTATTCGACAGTGATGGACGCGTGATTCGATTGTCATTGGTTTCTTGGCAGCGCAAACAGCGCCATTAATAGAACAAGCGGTCGTTTGCGGAGAGCGGGCAGAAGCGCCACTGCCCACCGCGGCTGCCGTGGCTGCTAGAAACCCTCGCTGTATGCAGGAGACATCATCTCGAGCTGACCCGTCTGCTGCTGGGAATCTGGATGGACTATCAAACTGATGTAAAATGTAATAAAAATTGCTCAAGAAGCTACTCAAGGACTTGTCATAAATGGGGAGATTCTGAACAACTCGCGCTACTTGCAAGAAGTACTGCATCATCTACGTTATTTACTTACTTATATACGCCCATTACAGGCTTTTATATAAAAAATATTACATTAAATTCAGAAAGTATAGGTATACATTAAACAATATGAGAAATAAGCAGTAAAATATCAAGTATATTCATATATATAAGTAGGTACATGTATAAGCAATAAATAATATAAGCAGTGAAAGTATAAGCATTAAAATATGAGTATAAAAATTAAAAATTAAAATATAAAATACATTAAAAATATATATTACACATCATTACATGTATATATTAACAGCAGTTAGTAATGAAATAGTATTGTTTCTTTAAACTTTATTTTCACTAGACTGTCATTGAAAACATCAATCATATAGCCAAATTCATGATGGTGCAGATAATTCAGTACTTTTAGCAAGTAACATTGAGGATTAATAACTTCTGCTGAACCAATTATTTTTATTTATGTCTTTATTCCAGTACTACCTGTTCGTAAGTTGAAAATAAATTTGTGGCGGGAAACAATGGTTCGATTCGAACAGTATAGATTTGCATCGAAAATATATCAGGGGAGGGGAAAGGGTAAAAGGGGGGGGGGAGAAAATGTCACATATGTACACCCGCCGGGTCCTAATGAATAAGTTTCCAAATTTTGAGTCCGATCGGTCAAACGGTACAGATTTGCATCGAAAATATATCAGATAGTGATAGAGGTGGGGAGGGGTATTCTTTTGGAAAAAAGCTCTAGGATTGGTGTAGTAGACTGTGATATTATTTTCTTATAAATAATATCACATTTCAGTCCACTTCGCTTAGTACGGAGCTCAGCAAGTTGGCAGTATACAAATCAGTTTTCAGGCCAACCCTAGTGTAGTGGGATTTCTACGGGGAATAGTAGGAGTTACCAGGAGCGACAGAATCAGAAATACTCAAATAAGATAAGTAGAACCCTTATTGACTTTGATCAAGAAATCACAGTTACGGTGGCTGGGATATATCTTGCGGATGCCAGGAGATAGATCTGTCAAAGCGGATATTCCAGGCAAAATCAGAAGGCAGAAACCAAGGGGCCGTCCTAGAGAGCGAAGCCCAAGATAGGAAACATTGGAACCCTTCATGCGTGTAGGGACCCCGACCCAATATAATAAGGGGTAGAAGAATAATGATAATAAGAAAAAGGCAATATAGGTACCTACGTAGAGACTGTCGATATTAATTTATTTATTTATTTATATTAACACAATTACAAATAAACTTTTTTCTATAGCCTATGACGCCCATTAGGTTAAACTCTTCTGGGGCAGTTATAATTAACAATTTAATATTTAAATTAAATAATACAATACTATATAAAACAATAAGAAAAAATGTAGAAATACAAAAATTAAAGGAAAATATATAAGATAAATTTGAGGTTTCCGCGAGCATTCGTGTATTTTCTCTTGGATTTTCGCTTGGATTTTCTCTGCATCACGTTCGAGGGTGGTTTTCCTTAGAAAACTTACGTCGACGTTTCGACAAGGTATCACTTGCCTTTTTCAAATCTTGGCCTCAGAAGATATGATAAAATAGTACTTGTCAATAGGTGAAATTAATCTCCCACCAAAGAGGACAACTCGTTGCGTACTAAAATAACTCCCCCAACGTGCCTAACTTATAACTTATCAATGTATTTTCAACTTAGTATCAAATTAATGTAGTGTTTACTTTGCTGCCAAGACCCTCAGCAACTATTAAACATGGTTACCTATATATTTTTGTAAACATTATAAAATGATGTGTCTGTAAATGTGAGATAAATAAATCTAGAATCTTGAAATTACGACATCCAATATTTTGATTGACATTTAATATCTGTACTGATTACCAGGAGTGCAGAAGGGACAAGGGTTAAGAGAAAAGGACGTCGGTAAGAGATGTCTTCTGATGTTGCGAGGCAGCCTTCCTTCACACTGTAAACCCACACAGCTACGGAATAACTTATTATGAAAATAATAAATATATCGTCTAATCACGGATCAGGAATGTGTGTCAATGTTCATTGTCAGAGTCTCACCTCAACCGCTGGGCAGGCGAGCTGATCTCGCGAGAGCTGCTCGGCACCCGAGGCACGTCTCTGGGACGTGAGCGTTATCTGTGCCCAGATTCCACATTCTCGTGGTGAGATCGCTTGAGGCTGGGCTCCGGGCAATATATAACCTATCACTCCGATGCGATCTGCAGTCCTGGTTGATTTCAAATACCAGATACCGCCAATGTTTTAGTGTAATGTTTTTACTTACCAAGCGGTATAAAATATTATTTGCGAATACTGCAGTACACAATCTAAATATAATAATTTCGTCGTCTGTCTGTCTCGTAACAGTGTAAATTCCCGGAATTAAAAAACGAAATTACACGGCTAGAGAAAGGCACGAACCTCAGACGCGCGGACGGCAACAGGGCAACTAAGCGACATAGCCGACACCACTTCTCACTGGCGCGTCAAAAATATACTATACACATTGTAAGAGCAGGGCTTAGCTAAGACGCGAACAATTATTTTAGGCCTCCTCCGTGATTTTTCACGGGTCTTTTCACACAATACGCGCATTGTTTCGTTGTGTTAAGTTTACGGATGCGCCCCTCTCGTATCTGTAAACTTAATACAACTCAATTGCAAGCTTGTATGAAAAGACCTATGCGTCTAGTAAACTAAATAATATTTTTGAAGTGTTACAGACCTTGTAAGGTAAATATTCTCGGCGAGAATCGCCTGGAAACGGGGAATGAAATTTTACGGGAATAGAGAGGAATGACAGGACAGCGGCGGCTAGCAGTGTGGCCAACGCGTGTTTGTTCCAGCGATAGTAAATCAAGAAAGTACCTACCGGAAAGCAAGATGTTTTCTAGTGCGAACCTGAGTGATTTCAGCAACGAGCATCAGTATACGGGAGACAAGTTATTCAGGAGTGATAATTAGAGCGGATTACAAAGTTAGTGGTATGTGAAATATTTTAGAAACATTTAGTGTGTAGGTAATAATGAGCAGCGCTTCGATTAAATTCGCGTCCACTGACTTTGCGCATTAAATAATAAATTTAAGTTTAAATAGTTAATAGTGTTTCATTTTCCTCCCAAAGCTACGATCCCCTGACTAAATAATACATTTGAAATTAATTATCGATTGGTTAATTCCATTAAATCACTGTAAACGATTTTAATCGGAGCACTGTTCTTTAATTCCATCCCGGTAGTTCTTTAATTCCATCCCTACATCTTTAATTCGCTACACATTTGTCTGTCGCAAGGTTATTTCGGTCAGGTTCGCCCTAGTTCGCACGTAAGTACCCACTCTATCGCTTTTTATGATCAAACGCTCACGGGTTCGCCTTTCTATGGTCGTGTGTCGCTGGTTAAAACAAGTCGTAAATTGAGAACTTTTTTTTCCTTATTTTACCTCGTTATTATTTGTGAGATGTGGTAGCGTTAGTGACGGACATTGTTATGTAGAGAATTAAAAAAAAAAAAAAACACATTTTATACGCCTCATCATTATTTGTGCCATCTGGTGGCGTTAGTGACGGACATTGTTAAGTAGAGATATTTGTATGATAGTTGAGATGTTATATATTTAGATTAATGATTAGTACCTACCAATGACATATACGATATAGTAATGGATACATTTATTAGTTATAATTTTCATTAAACTGAAATATAAAAATCTAAAAATTTAAAATATATATCTAATTCAGAGTAGGTAGATATTTTATCAAAAATGCGTAAAGTCAATGATTTCATTTTATTCAATAACATTTTTGAAATCATACTAATTTTGAAAACGGAATGAGATCATCTATCTATACCTATAAAACTCAATGTCTGTCTGTCTGTTCTCTATACAAATCCACACCGTTTGTCTGATTCGATTCAAATTTTGCATACCTATGCTTTAGGATCCGGCGGGTAACATAGGCAACATTTCCTCTCTATTCTCATACCCCTTCCCCTCCCCCTGACATATTTTCGATACACATCTGTACCGTTTGACCGATCGGACTCAAAATTTGGAAACTTATTCTTTAGGACTCGGCGGGTAGGTATCATAGGTGACATTTCCTCCCTATTCTCCCCTCCCCTTGACATATTTTCTAGGTAAATCTGTACCTTTCGGCCGATCAGACCTCAAAATTTGGAAACTTATTCGTTAGGACTCGGCGGGTAACATAGGTACATTCGGCATTTCCCCCCTATTCTTTTAACCCTTTCCCTCCGCTTATATATTTTCGATGCAAATCTATACCATTCGAATCGAACCTTTGTTTACCCTCACAAATTTATTTTAAACTTAATCCTTAACCCGTGCAACGCCGGGTAAGGACAGCTAGTTGTATATGAAGTTACGGACGGACATTCGAAATTACCTATGATTATTGGGGATTTTGATTTAAATATTTCATTAGGAAATAAATATTTAATTTCAATTATAATTTTATTTTTATAAATCAATTTTGTACGTTCCTGGGTTGTACTAGTATAAGATCACGTACCTACCTTTTCTGGTATTAAATTATATTTAAAACATAATATATAAGTTTTACGGTCAACATACGGCCAGTAACGATCGCAAGCAAAGCTCCAGTCGTTCTGTATTGTCACAATTTATAAAAAATGCGTCCTTCTAAGAAAAAATATCATTTGCAGCTAATTGTGTCAAATTACCCGATCCGTCGCACATATTAATAAGCCAAAACGGATCGGGTTCACAACGCGCGAGTGCGACAGAGACAACGCGCGCGGTTCAACTCTGCCCCGCCAGGTGAATCCTTCCCAGACAAAGAAAGCGTTACCTTCCTTTATCTCGGGCGAGATCTGCATTTCTACGAGTGCGAGAGGGACGGCGCGCTCGCGTCTGGCCTCTGTACGCGGCGGCGAATCCTTGCGGATGAGGACTGCGGGACTTTGGTAGATCTTTGTTTTTGTGTTCGAAGTTTAAAAATGCGACAAAACCGCACTCATTTGGGCAGAATGCTTTCTTATTGGACATGATAATTAATTTTAAATGTTTACGTTTTCATTTATTGGAAATACCTATTTGTTATATACAGGGTATCTCGCAGCTAGTAGAAAAAATGTCGAAGAAGTGTTTATCATTCAATTTTGAATAGAAAATATCCTTTACACTTTCGGTAAAATGTCGACAGTTACAGAGATAAGCGCAATCAAAGCGCGATTTTTTTTTCAATATTTCTGAGAATTTTTCTATAAAACGTTGGACTATCAACTACAGTAACTTATATGGAATACTTAAAATTCATTCGTTTTAATACAAATCAAATAATATAATAAAAACTTTGCAAAAAATATTTTTCAAGTTTTTGCAAGGTTTTCATCATTTTATTTGACTTGAATCAAAGCGAATGAATTTTTGATATTCAATTTGAAATACTTTCATGACAATCTAACTTTTTTCAAATGATGAGCCAGAAATATTGAAAAAAAAAATGCAAATGTCGCTTATCTCCGGCCTAATTATATTTTTCTCTAACATTGCACATATTTAGGTACTGAATCGTCTTTTCATGTGTAGTTATAGGTATATGTAATTTCAACTGCATAGCTATATCTACTTAAATATATATAATTTGGATACCATAACCTAGTGCCCGTATGCCCTGCTAATGGAGATATCTCAACCGAGGCAAGATTAACGGTGTATAATAGAGTCTTAATAACAACACAGATGTATGAAAGTAAAACTTGCACCAGGCAAAAGAGGAAAAAAAGCAGACTGATTGAAATAGAAATAAGGTCGGTTATGTACCTAATAAGAGTGAAGAATGGAGGTGAATGTAAAACTATTCTTAGTATAGTGAACCGAATTAAAGTTAACCGAAAAAATACTTCAGTAGTATATCTGCGTGAAACAAATAAATGAAGTATGACACCTGAAATACCTGAAGTTCGCGAAACACTTGTGACGACGGGTTAAACAGATCCTGGATAGTAGTCCTTTGAAAGGCCTCAAAAATCGACAAGCGCGATTAGGCGCCACTAGATTGTCAGGAGACTATATGACCAAAGTTTTCACACTTATAATTTTTTCCGTGCACATGTTTCCAATCCCCGCACAGAGAAATAAATATGCGAAACCAATTTTTAGGTTTACCTTAATAGACCGACATTGATCAACATTTTATTAGGTAATGATTGACCAATTGGACTCTGATAAGAAGATGCACCAACATCGGGGAAGTATATTGTACAATTAACTTATAGATAATTACTTTCCAATTAGGTCTGTACATAATAATTTAAGAGTGCAAGAAATGGTACACATTCACACACTTTTTTGTACAAAATTTACTACTCAGAAGAGTTATAATGTATGTATAGGTAGTCCGCACACATAATTGAATAATTATAGGGAATGTCATAAATGACGCTCTAACTTCTCTTCATACCCCCCATGGGGAAACAACTAATGATGAGTTAGGTAGAAACCTAATAATGTTTTTATATTTTTGACGGTTTTATTTTTCATTATTTTTATGATGTTACGAATACCTAGATATACTGTACCTGCCAAAATTATACCTAATCGAACGAACCTAATCATATGTAGATAAATAAATCAAGTGCAATTATCTTCTTATTTTGTTTGCGTTTTTAATTCGATATGTATTTTAGCAATTCGTATTCATTGCCGGATCGTTATCATTAATGTTTAAACACTTGCTTCTATCCTCTTCCCCCCTTCACAGGGTATTTTTTATTACTAGATTATTATTAGAGTAATGTCAAATAAATCTGCAATACAACACACACCCGCAAGATGTACATAACTATCAAAGTAGTCATTTATTATCTTTTTCAACTGCAAGACACTTTAACAGTGTGTTAGTTAAATTAGTATAAACCACTACCAGATTTTAGGTCTATCGGTTTCGAGACATACTCATCTCTTTGTCAGGACCAACACTACACTACTATGTTCACAACACTTATTTTCGTAGTATGATGCTTAACTATCTCAGATGCTATATTTTTGTACCAATGTATTATTTTAAATTGACACAGGACTTATGTATGCAATAATTTATTATCACCAATGATAATAATTAATAATTTCGAATGTCCGTCCTTAATTAACTTCCTATCATATAGCTGATCTCATTCCGTTTCCAAAATAGTATAATTTCAAAATAATTATTAAATAAAATGAACATATTGAGTTCACGCCTTTTTAATAAAGTTCTGTTAATTAGATTATTTTTTTAAATATTTATATTTTTTTTATATTTTAGTTTGATGAAAATTAAAACCAATAGGTAAGTGAGTCCATTACTAGGTATATCGTATATGTCATTGGTATTAATTATTAATTTTTTATTTTATCTATTTTTATTTAAAATATTACTAGTCCCGATGTCCGTCACTAACGCTATCACATGGCTCTAATAATAATTATAATAATCAGACACATGGAATATATCAATACCCAAAGCGATATTGTTCATTTAAATAATTTTCACCACTGACGTTATCAATATGCTACGCTACTCTAGATGGCGCTGTTTTCACAACCTTAACTGGTGGCCGAAATATACAATAAAAGTACCTAGGTCTTTTTTGACGTGTTTATAGCTAGTCTACATAAATATAATTCTTGCTGTCTGTGCCTACATCATATGCGAGGATATTTAACTGTAACTGATTACGGATATTTTATACGAACCGTATGTTTTTATGAGAAACGATTCTCGACGATTCGTTGAATTCTTATTCAACATCATCAGGAGGACAACCTTTTCCCGCGGATGCACTTTGTTGTATATAATTTATGCCCTCGGAAGTATTAATCAGTCCGCCCTCTACGTCCGCGGGTAAAGGTCGTCCTCTTGATGACGTTGAATAATAATTCAACGAAACGTCGAGAATCGTTTCTCGGAAAAACATACGGTTCGTATAAAATATCCGCAACCAGTTACAGCTAAATATGTCTTAAGACCGTAATAACAATCTTAACTCTTTAATATGCGAGGATATTTCGAATACAATAATAGTACCTACTTACTTGTGTCACTTGTCTGGATACGATAAAAATGTCCTTAGGTTTTCACGGCCGTTCAGAATCTTCTGTGTATAGTTTTCTGGGATATTCTGCCGTGTGTGTGTGACCTCTCTGGCCAACGTTTCGGATCCCATTGCAGGGTCCATCATCAGGGCTGATGTGATGAGTGAGTGTTGAAGTGTAGGTTAAGTATTACCTTGCAATACCGTACCGAAGTCAGGGTGTCTCCAAGTTTGTGTTATATATGTTAAATACTGGATTGCAGTACCGTGTCGAAAGCAAGGTGTGTGTCTTCTTGTAGTGTTTTTATATATCTACTAACGGATGTCGGACTGTGCGGATCGTCTATTTGATTTATCCTGCAGCGCCGGATACCACGATGTTCTTAACTTAAGACCGTCATCCCTATTAATGTTTACCGGGTGCTTGTATATTTCGATTGCTTCTTTGACCAGGCGCGTGTGGTGACTTTTGGGCTTTCCTAAGATTTTTGGCTCAAATGAAAAATGGTGGCCCGTATCTAGAAAGTGCTCAGCCAATGCCGATTTTTCCGGGTGACCGAGTTTGCATGCTCTTTTATGCTCATCAACCCTCTTTGAAATCGTGCGTGCTGTTTGTCCCACATACACTTTGTCGCAATTTTGACAATCGAGCCTATAAACACCGTCGGTCTCAAGGGGATCCCGATCCTTCGCTGGTCTTAAGAGGTCATTAACCTTGTTGTTTGTGCCGAACACTGTCTTAATATTCTGTTTCTTGAGCGCTTTGGCAATCCTGTCTGTTACATTATGGATATAAGGCAAGAAAGCAATCCCTTTGATCTCAGCTTCTGTATTTTTCTCGGAGCTGTTAGATTTGTTTTTAAAATAACTAAAACATATTGACATCAGGCGATGCACTAGGTTGTGTACCAAGACATTTTGGTTAGTTCGTGTCCATATATTTTGCTAATCAGCGGTTATTTCGATCATACGTTAATAAGGCCACTTAGGTAGGTAAATATACACCTTTTAATAAAGAGAAGGATCTTAAGTCATAGGGGAGTTGTTAATGATTTAAATTGGTTGGATTTATGCATGACTGGATCGAACATCGGGAGGAAATGAGAAAGCTCATTAAGAAGAAGAAAAAGAAATACCGAAACTGCCTTAAAGTATGACATCGACAACACAGGACAGCATACAGTCTACAGCCGATAGCCTGCAGCCTTCAGCCTACAAAACTAGTCTACAGCCGACTCTGGCTGACTAGGTAGTACAAGGATGAAAACGTAATGATTCCGTGACGCATTTTCATCTTCTCGAATATCGGCAGTCAAGTTTTCTTGAAATAAGATCGGAATCTATTTAGGATAATGAAAGCAGGAATTAAATATGCAATAAAGCGAACGGTTGAGCCTCGCTCTATATTGAGTGTGGTTCATCGCACACGACCGACCATTTGCTACTTGTCCGAATCGGCGGCGAGATCGAACAGTAACTTTTGTAGGTTACCTTTACCTCACATACACTCTCCGCCGCACGCCAAACACACACACGCCGACACCTGCACTAAAGCTTCATTTCGTTTGCATTCACACACGTATCATTCTATCTGCACCGGATAATAAATAAAAAACCTTCTTTAACACGTTTTTAAAAAGTCCGCATCATTTGTATGAAATTCGAACACACGCGTACGCAATGGTTTATCTTTTTTGTCCACGTTTGCGGTTTTGCTTGACGCGATACTTTCGGAGCGGTTGTCGCGCGGGGCTCGCCCATACGAGACGCTAGCTCCCAGGAGATGGTCGTCCGCGCGAGCGAGATGCGCTCTATCTCGCATAGCGGCATCTCTCTCTCGTGTCGCACCTGTGCCGGGGGATTGTGTGCCCTGTGCACATGTGGCATAGGGGGGATTTGTACGCAAGGATCGTTGATCTTGCCCACGCGAGCTTACGGCCATCCCGGTGAGCGCAGGGGAGAAATTTCTTCTCTCTCAGAACATCTTTGCGCGCGAAGATGGTTGGACGTTGTGTTATCGATAATTTATCACCTTTTATTGATTTTTGATCTCCTAACAATCGGTACTGCGATTGTCTCGATGACCTGGCCGACGGACATATTGAAACATCGAGAAGCGACCGGCTAATAATAACGTCTTTCGGAAAGATTTCTAGAAATCATTTCGTATTTCGCGCCGCCATTTGTAAATAGTGTAAATTAGATTTAAATGTTGTGTTTCCGAATTTGGAATGTACCGATTATTTTTAAGTGACATTTCGTACTGTGTGCTTTTTTTTCGCCTTTGTAGTCGTGTGAAAAATGCATGAACTCGCTGTGTTTATTTGTCGGATTTTCGTAAAACAAATTGGATTGTGATTTGTGGATTTCGTGCGCTTTTTTCGAGACTGCAATGCCGTTCTGATAAATATATAATCCATAAACTGTGCTGTCAAGAATCCAAACATTTCCTATCCGAAAGTCTAGACTGTGAACATTTTTCCAATGGTTGTTGGAGACTTCGCGATGAACATTTTAAATATAATTCACAATCTATCACCGCAGCCATCACCAACAAAAAGGTATTTTGTTTTTTTTTTATTATTTGTATTCATGTCCGTATTGAAATATACACCATTAATACTTGTATTTATTTCCAATGTTAAAAATGATGCATTTGTCTTAGTTATACATGATTGACAATGACAAATATTGATAATAATATTATTCAAAATAACTACCCACTTAATTTGGCATCGTTTAATATCATATTGTCCCGAGTTTTATACGATTTATTAAACAAATGACATTGACATCATCTTATTGTGACACTTTTCTAATGCTTTTCCACTTTTATTAAATATTATTTGTATCGAAATTATGTTGGTTTATATTAAAAAAATATATATAAATAATAAGTGATCTTCGCCCATTGTGATGAACGAATAAATTATTTTTAATATAAATCTATATCAAATAGATTTTTAAATATTTAAAAAAAAATTCCTTTAAATAAACGAACAATTTTCAACATCCTTAGAAGTGATTTTAAAATCGAGGGTTAGATTCTTGTATCCACGAATTAATTATAGTTTAATAGCATTAGAATTTCAAGTTCGAATACGCTTAGAATTTTTTTTTAAATACCTATTCATTATTTTGTACCGTAAATTTTTTTTTAGTATAATTAAAACAATATACCTACATGTTATACCAATTAAAATAATGAATTAATTAAATATTTTATATATTCCATAATGAAAATATGCAGCAATGTAGGTAGGTACATTACATACCTAGTATTTTACAAATAATCTAACTGGAATCTAAAATCTAATATAGAATCTAAAAATATTTGACTGCCTAAAAATTAACTGATAGGTACCTATACCTATTTAAAATACTTAATTAGTATAATAAAAAAAATACTGAACTAAAAACTTATATGCGTATCTTTCACATACCTACAAGTCTTATCTACATACATTTTTCATCTATTTGATCTTATTTGCTTCTTACGTACATTACAAATTCTATTATTGTTGTCTGATTTTTATTAAATCCCTGCTTAAAGCAATTACTTACGGAAACAAAATATTTTGTCAAATTTATTAATGACAATCAAATATAAAATTCCCCGCCGCTTATTAGTATCTGGTTAGAGTTAGTTTTCCGATCTCCGGTTAGCCTGAATCTACGAATTACCTTATCCGCCGGTTAAGGTAGGTAATCACTAATAACAAAATTGAAAGCTCCATTGATAGGGTTACAAACTATAACGTAATCAAGACATTTTAAAGACTAGTCGTACACCCGTGAAAAATCACGAAACATGAAATGGTCACGTCTTCGCTAAGCCCTAGTATATTATATAGTATATTTTTGACGGTCCACAGAGAGGCGTCCGAAGTTCGCGCCCTACTTCGAGAATTCGAACGAAGTTACGGACGTTACAAGAAGTTACGGGCAGACAGACAACGAAATTATTATGTTTGATGTCTCAAAGTGACGAAGCTATTTTTATAGGTATTGGAAAGTAGGTATAGAAGTATTTTTTGGGTGTTCATAAGGCTTACGATCTATCTTACGGCTGGCTTAAGTGATCACTTTACACAATGTAACGTTCACCATTCCACCCATGATACCACATCTATCAAATTTTTGTATGTTGTATACAGGGTTATTTGTAAAACATTAATAACCTTGCAGGACTATATTCCTGCCTTGATTATGAGTCGAAAATGTTCAAGCTATCATGACCTTATACCAATAGTTATGCAGATATGCGACATCAAAGTTTGCATTTTTTTCAATATTTCTGACTTATTTTTTGTAAAACGTTGGATTACAGTAACTTATATGGAATATGAAAAATTCATTCCCTTTAATACAAGTCAAATAAAATAATAAAAACCTTCGAATTCCAATTGGAATTTTTCAGGGTTTTTATCATTTTATTTAACTTGTATTGAAACAAATAAGTTTTTCGTAATCGATATAAGTTGTTATTATTATGATAGTCCGTTTTACAAACAATAAGTAAGAAATATTGAAAAAAAATTTCAAACTTTGATGTCGCATATCTCCATAATTATTGGTAGGTAGGTTGGTAGGTAGGTCATGATAGCTTGAACATTTTCGACTCATAATCAAGGCAGGAATATAGTCCTGCGAGGTTATTAATGTTTTGCAAATAACCCTGTAGGTATATATAGGTGCCTATACGTTTACCTTGCGTTTATCTTGTTTCATACGTGAATTGTATTTTTACTACCGCCGCCTGTGGTCAAATTTGCTATTCCCTCAAACCAGTAGGTACAGATGTCGCCAGTGGTAATGAGATATCTATATTTTGGATGGCAGTTTTTAAAGCAATATCCTTTTTATATATGTACAACATTACTCCGAATTGTTAACACTACAATAGAAAAGTAATAATAGATAAAAATAATGATCAGGATACGAAAGAAAGACGAAATCCCTAAAACCAACGTTCCTTCTAATTCTTCTATTATGTGCGCCGACCATTAACTCAAATGGTTGTTAATTATTAAAACATAATCACTAAGACGCTTGTGTGGAAAATCTTTGGTCGATAGAGTGAGGACAAATTAGACGTGAATGCAATGCTGGCTGTAGTGTGGTAGATAGAATAAAGAAAGGAGTGCTGAGATGGTTTGGTCATGTGGAACGTATGAACGAGGAAAGGATGGTTAAGGAAATATATGAGGCGAGTGTTGAAGGCAACAGGAATAGAGGGCGTCCGCGAAAGACCAGGCACGATCAGATACTACAAGTATTTGAAGATGGCCCCGTTAAAAGCCGCAACAACCGTAGAACTTGTACGAGAAGATGTATGAATGTGGCAGAAACAAAACAAGTTCGCCAGGATAGAAGTGTGATAGAGTGTGGCGTTATCCTCTCTGCCTACCCCTGCGGGGAAACGGCGTGATGGTTAGTTAGCTAGTTAGTTATTAATACATAACTTGTTAATTCTGCGGAAACTTGAAGATAGTCTCTGTGCTAAGTATTTAATATTTATGCGTATCCTGATTTTTATTTGTATCTAATGTTAGTTTCCCGTAAATAAATAAATGTGAACAGTAAATTGCGCATTTTGTAAAAATAAACATGTTCGAAAATGTGCATCTTCGCATTCTCAAATTATTATGCCTCGCAGGAAAGTGCAGACCTAATTACGAAGCTATTAATTATCCGCAAGTTAATTTCACAATATTCTTACCCGATGTTGGTGCTTACTCCAATTAGAGCCCAATAGGTCAATGTTCAGTCTGAAGGCAAACCTAAAATCTGGTTTTGCGTGTGTGCGGACAAATATTCAATTAGGTTCTCACTTTCTTACGTGGCATAATAACTTACGAGTGCAAAAAAATAGTGCTCAGATATTGGATGACAGGCGTTTTAGAAGTTTTAGAAGGGATGTAATGAATAGGCACGCCATAACGGGTAGTGTGCAACTTTTAAACGGACTGAGCGATTGCTTCGATGTATTTGATGACAGCGTTAAAAGCATGAGATGGAAGATCGCTTCCATATAATGTGAGTAGGAAAACGAACGAGGCAGGGTGGCAATTTAGGACAGAATAGTTTGGCGTTCTGTCCTCACTGACTACACATGCGGGGAATCGGTGTGACACCAAGTCGGTTGGTTAGTTTCTGGAAAAAACTTGCTAGAAAAAAACAAGATGATTAGAATTGTCGATTTTTTTTAAAAATGCGCAAACTTCGGGTCCCGACGGTAAATATCCGATCTTGGAGTGCTACGTAAGATACTCAGTAGATTCTCTTTCCTCGTTTAACATTAATTTGCAAGTTCAGTCCCTTACCTAAGAAAGCTGTTTAAATACTAATATCTACGTAAAAGTACACAAGAAAGCAATCAAAATATGAATCACAAATTAATTAAATATATTTTAAAATAACGTAAATAAAAAATATACAAAGAAAATTAATTGAATTAATCACTATAATATATGTAGGGTATAAAAGCAAAGGCAGCAATATCCAAAACAAATTGAATGGAGTCATCGAGGATTAATAATTATAATGTGCTGAATTCGAGTTTATAGGAAACATGATTTTGGAAGGGATAGATAGTTACATAAAATCTAGAATTCGGTACATTTTAAATTAGTAATCCTCAGTGACTGCATTCAAAACATTTTTAAATTTTTTTGTCTATTGCTGCCTTTGATTTTATACCCCACATATGTTATAAAAAAATGAAAGAGTCAACAAACCTATGAGCAAATAGTGGAACATTAGCAGATTTTAATATACAAATACATATAATATAGGTACTCTCTCAGAATCGACACAAGTAGTCAATCTGCCCTACTATATTGCGCAAAAAACGTGAACAATCCATATGATGTTGTAAATTTTTATATGTATTTATTAAAGTAACTAATATCGACACGTTGAGAACTCGTCGTGTCACTGAGTAGTGAGTACATCCCTGGCCGATCAGTATTCAAAAATAATTTAACTCAGCCAAGGCACAAACCGTTTTATTCGGCAATCTCGAATCTGCCGCCTAGTTGCGTCAGACTAGAGTGTGTTACGATTAAGCATTTAAATAATTAAAAAGTAAGTTTTACGAAAGTACTGCCCGCGGCCCCTCTGCACCACCATTGGCCGCGAAGCCGATCGCTTTTTGATTTTTTCACGAACGTCTACACAAATCTTGGCGTAGTAACGCTAAAATTGCGACAAAATAATTATTTACTGTTTACGAGTCGATAAAATTCGATAACACCGCCGATGTATTATGTTTTGAACTATTTTCATGTTGTAATAATTTTTTTATTATGTGTTTAATAGTACCCACATACTTGTGTGTTATTTGTGGAATGTCACAATATTACCTTGTCTTGGTTGTTTATTTGTTCGTGTTTTGATCAACCGATGAACAGAATTTTGTTGATCTCAATCTAGACATCATAGCCACCACTCACTAAACGGCAAAGATGTGATGACTGAAGTATTTATATAGATTTCGATGCATATACTACCTATTGCAGGGGTGTCTCATAAGGCAACGTTTGGAAAATCTCAATGCACTTCTTCGAACACGACCAGGAAAAATCGAAATTACCCTCATGTGTGTAGACACACGTTCCGTTGTACCCTTACGTAGGTAAGGGTACAACAGAACAAGTCCACAATACATATTAATAATTAAAACCTTGTGGTTCAAATTTCTTCAAGTCTTTAATAATCTTATTTGAGTTTATTAAAGCGAATAAATTTAGGATATTTTCGTTTTCGATATAAGTTATTTTAATGATAGTCCAAAAGTTTACAAAAACTGAAGCAGATTCAGCCCTTTTCCTAAAAATGTTTCATAAATTGATCCGAATGCAATATTATGCAAAAGCGCCTAGGCCCTACGACAATCCTAAAATCATAGGCCCTGCCTATGAAATGTTAATTATTATAACTATGACAAAGTTATTATATGCATTTTGTATGCTTATATGCCTATTATTTATTTATTCAATTTATTTAGGTAATGTTCACGGAAGACCAACAGCACAACAAAGAAGCATAGAAAATATTAATAAAATAAAGATGGCCAATTACAGGTCTCCACTTTTATAAATATGTTAACAATGAGAAATATGTTATGAAATAATCTTAGGCGTGTCAAGAATAATATAACAAGAATAAAAATTTAAACAAAAGAAAAAGAGACTTGATTATTAGCAGAAAAACTTAGGCATATTAAGATTAATACAAGAAAGAATAAAAAATTTAAACAAGAGAAAAAGAGATTTAATTAATATGCAGAAAAATGTAGGCATTTTGAGAGTAATAAAAACAAGAAGGAATAAAAAATTTAAACAAAACAAAAAGAAACTTAATTATTAGCAGAAAAACTTGACAGAAACTTGAACAGAAAAATTATACTATACTCGTATATTATATGCCTTTGCCTATGACAAAATTATTAAAACTTTGATGAATCTGCCCATACATTTTCCTAACACCTCTAATATTTGTGTGGATTACATCATCACCTTGACTGTGAAGCGGCAAGCGTATGGGAATTTAGAGTCTCCATTGTTCTGGGGAATATCTGACCTATAACAATTAACTGTTGCACATTAACAGATTACATCGTAATACATCTCTCTTGCTTTTGACCTCTTTACAAATGCATTCACATATTTGCGATCGTATGATAATACATTTAACCGATTGGATCATAACTGACCTAATCGCTTGTCTAAAATCTCAGATACAGGGTGCAACAAAGCTAGTCTAAAGTTCTACGGGCTTAGTTTATTGTCAAGAAAATGGGTGATTTTTTAAACGGTGATAGGGTAACTATAAGAGTACAAGCGTCAATGTAAGGGTCAGGGTAATATTAATTATATCGAGGATAGAAAGCCAAAAGGTCGTTAGTGATTATTTCGAACTTTACAGAAGAGCAAAATAAAGTTGTCTATCTCATTTTGGCATATTGAATTGAAAGTAATCGACAGTATCAATCTGACTAATTTAACGTAATGTATCTGCGGTACGTATGTCGCGACGCGCGAAAGGGCGAGCAGCGCGAGTGAAAGGGCTTTTTTTGCATTATATCGAGACCGATCGCTATTGTTATCACCGTGTCTCTATAAAAAGTATTGTTACCGCCAATAAATGACGAGTCTACAAAAACAAATTTTATTGGAAGGAACCCAGCACAAAAAAGAACAAGAAAAGAATATCACATTTAAGACAAAATGAGCTGAAGTTACTGGTATAAGGGTGGTTGTAACGGGAATATTGAAAGAAGAATTATTGAAAGTAATGTTGTTAAGCAAATTAATACCCGAGTTCAAAATTATTTTAACTTCTTCTTCTTCCTTTTAACACGTGAGGTGGATTCTAGCTATCCTTCCATCTTTTGGTTCAATGAGGCTGGTGATTTAGCGCGATATAAGGGAGTTCGGTGTTGTCCATTCCTTTTTTCGAAGCTTTGTTCTCTGTTCTGCGAGCTCGTCTTATTTCAATTTCTAAAATTTTCAAATAATTTATTTTATTTTCTTTACTCGCGACGGGATAATAATACCTGTATAACTTAAACTTAGTTTAAACAAAGCCCGTTAATGACATGTCGTCGTCGAAGCCATTAGCGAATTTAAAAAAAAGTGTAGGGGACAGTGGGGTAATAACTAGTTCTAATTTATTTTCTCAAGTTGTGCGAATTGTTACATTGTGTACGAGTATACATGATATCATAAAAGTGTTGAAATGGTCATTTCTGCATCATGACATATCTTATTAGAATTGTTGTATATACGTCGAATTAAGTTTTTTTTTTTTTTTAATTGAATTCTTTATTTTGTCCATCAAGATTAGTTATGAAATTATACAATCAACATTGTGTTAATTAATTGCACGTGTTTTAATTACTGCGAATCTTGCGTAGGTACTACGGTACCTACGTGCCATGTGCTTTAGTTATAGCCGCTTTAGTTATAGCCGCTTTAGTTATAGCCGCTTTAGTTATAGCCGCTTTAGTTATAGCCGTTTTAGTTGGAAGCCGTTACGTGCAGCCGTACATTTAAGTACAACGGATGTATCAATATTTGTTTATTGTCTTTATTTGATTTTTTGATTATATTAGTTTATTTCTAAAATTATAGTCAGTATTCAACCTTCGAATTCAATTAACTAACCGACAAAGTACCTAGGTATATAGTAAAAAATTAACCCACAAACACATAGTTAAAAAACCAGCCCTTGTGCAAAGTGTCCATGATTTAAACAATTTTAGAATAGTACCTACCAGAAAGTAGGTAGGTACTTGTCCGAACATCTGAGATAAATTTGCATTTTTTGTATATGTGCGATGTGATGACAAGAATTTTATTTTTCTCCCATCACAAGAATGTGTCATACATAGAATATATATTTTGTTGACTCTTACATTGATCTTCTGTGTTTATTTTTCTGGGATATTATGCCGTGTATGTGTGACCTCTCTGGCCGACCTTACGGATCCCATTGCAGAGTACATCATCAGGGCTGATGGTAATTGGGATAGTGGGCTAAGTTTGAAATAATAATGTTATTTATTTATTTTTATTTATTAGAGACACTAACAGGATAATAGGTACATGATACTCTGATAATAAAACATTATAAATGAAGACTATGCCCATTATCCCAATTACAAGTGTCTTCGGTACCCTCTAGTAACATGTATTTTTGCATTTAACTATATTTTACATGTACATTTGTGTGTATTGTATATTTAGTGTTTGAATATGGATCTATAGGTTCAGGTCATCGTTTAGAAAATGGATATTGTGTATGAGTGAGTTATTATAATAAGGCAAGAATATCAGCATCAATATTAGGGTCAGCACAATACATATTATATGTGCGACACAACCTTGTAATGGGAGAAAAGTCAGAAAAGTAACCAACATTATTGGTATGCTGGCTTATTCTAAAGAACTCTTTCTTATACGGGGTTTAACATGCAAATTTATATCAGATAGAGAAAGAAAGAGAATCAATAGCTCCGCTAAGAATCGGATATTTTCCGTCGGGACTCAAGTTTGTGCATCTTGAAAAAGGCAAGTCGATCTTCGTAACTGTGAAGGTTATTGTATTGACCAGCTTTGTATGACAAAATACGTATAAACTTTTTCTGCACTCTCTCGATTCTCGTAACATGTGTTGTGTAATAAGGTGACCAAATAACTGACGAATATTCCAATTTACTTCGCACTAGTGATGTGTAGAGAATTTTTAGACTTTGAGGATTTTTAAGTCATTTTGAACCCAGTATTCTATTAGTGTCTCGTTATAAATATAATCGACGTATTAGCGTATCAATTTCGCAAAATAAATCATTTCTAATCGTAAACCCAACCATTGATATTCATAAATCTAGAATCATTAACTAGTAACATCACCTGCCTTCTAAATGGTATCATTTTTACACATCATTTAATAACGCAAGATAAATAAAACAGCCCCACGCCAACATCCCGGGGTGGTTTTGACTCCTCGACTCGATAATCAGCGGATCATTTCATCCCCTCGCGATTTGAACCGGGAAGAAGACGCGACGGGGATGATTTCGAGGGTCGAGCCAATCCCGATACGGCGGCGGGGGTAAACGCGGTCCGGGGCCGATCGACAGAACGCTGCGCGCGCCGAAACTCGCAGATCGCGCGTCTAATAAATTGCCGGGAACACGGACAATGGTCTGCGGCGTGGTTTTGTTTGGTTTTTATCGTCGCATCTCGCCGGCGCCATGTGGTATATGAGTAATATCGCAGCCACGGGCACCTCGTGGTGGGTATTTTGATATTTAAAAAAAATTATCCATAACTTTGTCCGTCACCGACATGTCCGTTACTATATCCATCACTAACGCTAACAAGACACTCATCGTTGCTGTGCATATTGGCAGCAAAGTAAAACACTACATTCGGTGCCCTGCATGCTATACTTGTATAGCAGACAATATTTTTCAGATCAACTGGGTGATGCGGCATATTTCAGTGGAAGGAAGTTATAAAACTCAGTGTGAAAAGAAATACAAATTAAAAGTTAGTAAATATGGATTAATAAAATACAAAAATTACTCCATAGAAAGGAATTCTGTGTTTTGATTTGAATATCACTGGGACATAAAAAAAACAATTAACGTTAGTGGGTTGTAGCTAATATACAAATAATTTGTGTTTTCTAATCCAAATAATAAGTTTAAAAAATGACAAAATAAAACAATATACTTATAGCTCAATAAATTGAATTCGAATTGTTGCAATTCAATTACGCAGCATTGTTACTTAGTACTCACTACAAGAGTACTAAAATTTACAGAGAACTAAACCCGCACTTTAGGAAAGGGGCTTGGATCACAGCGGAAGAATGTCGTCCCCCCTCCCCCGCGTATTTTTAAGTGCATTTTTACTGCTTAAGTATTTATTCTTGCATAATTAAATAGCATAGAAAACTAAGCCTATTTTTTTACAAAGACGTTGTTTTATTTTTAAAAAATTCGTTCCAAACCTTTATTTAAGAAAAACCTCTTCTTGTGATAAGCGCGACTTATTTACTGAGACGATATAATCGTCATAATATGCACGATGACGGTATTAAAGAATAAGTGATTAAAGAGAAGAAAATATTTTGAAAGGATTCTAAAAAATGATCCAGTTTTAATATACACATTGAAATTAATAATATTTTCAGTAAAATGAAAGTATAAAATTCCGCAATCGGCCATTTTAACTAAAACACCGACCAGAGCGAATGACGTCACGCCTAAGTAACCATCACGTGTCTCTTGAACTGTTGTCATAGACACGATGCAATGTTTAGGCTCGACGTCACGTAGACGCCGTGACAACTGCGGGCGGTTTCATGCGAAATAAAAATATATAAATTAAATTGCAATTATTTGCGTAAAACCATTACAGAAGGCTATTTCAAAATCTGTTATCGTACCTATTGCTTTAAATTTCATTTAACAGGTTGTGTGCCGATAAATACGTCAGCTCGTGTCTGCATACACGTTTTAGTGATCTGATTCTCGCCGAATTAATATCTGCAGTGGGCTGACGATGGACAGTCTCGAAGGGTCCCTGGATCGATCTCTCGACCTTTGCCTCGGCCGTGTGCCTCGATTGCCGTTCGCGCGACACTCGACGTACACGTCCTCTATTGTCTGTCCACGTGCTCCCTGCGCGAATTAAAGCGCGACATATGCAAATTCACTCGGCCATTTCTCGCTCGGGGTTATTGACGCGTTGGGCATTTGGGTGGGCGCTGGAGCCTCGTTGCGAAATCGGCCAATCCACCCGAGCGTCGCGATCGTCGCCGCAAGAGCAGGCAGAGCCGAGAATGCCGCAATGCTTTACGGGAACGTTCCTGCATTGATTATGAGTAAAAAATGTGTCCTAAAATCAACGGTTATTTATTTATTTATTTTATTTATTTGTTTACGCCCATTAGGCTTTTACATAAAGAGTATAAAATAAATTTCAAAAAGCACATACATTAAAAGTTTCAGGAATAGCACCAAATCATGAGTATAAAAATTAAAAATGTAGAGTAGGTAACGAGCAGCAATGCGTATAGGCTTTTACATAAAAAAATATATCATAAAATTAAAAAGAACATACATTAAACAATATAAATTACAAGTAGCAAATTATTAAAAGTACCAGGAATAGCACCAAAACATGAGTACAAAAATTAAAAATATAAAGTACAAAGCGGCAATGTGTACGAAAAATATATATTACCCACCATTACATATTAACAGCTGAAGTCAGTAACGAAGCAGTATTGCCTCTTTAAGTGTGAACTTTACTTTCTCCAGACTGTCGACGAAAATGTCAATCATGCAACCATATTCATTACAAGTTCCCAATATTCTGTGTATCACAGAATTTGATTATGGAGATAAGCTTCTTCGAAGTTTGCATTTTTTTCAATACTTCTGATCTATCTTCTGTAATATGTTGAACTATCTTCGAAGTAATTTATTTCGAATAATAAAAATTCATTCACCTCAATACAAATCAATAAAATGATGAAACATGTGGAAATTTGAAATAAAAATGCAAGGTTTTTTTGCATGGCGTAGTTGTATTCTAATAACGCCTAATTAATTTTTAACATTCTATATGTTTTATGTCCAATGTTTTACAAAAAAAACATGTCAGAAATATTGAAAAAACTAAAAAAATGAAGACATGCTTTTATTCACTTTCTTTACAGACATCGCTCATATCTAAATATTTAGAAGGTTGTTTTAAAGTTTAAAACAAATTTTCAAACGGCATGCTCTTCAGCCGCTTCCGCAGGTCTTGCTTGTGGGTGATGCGATTATTAATTTTAATCGAAATAATGACCAAATCATGTCAAGGCGGATTTAGTTATGTTCAGTCATCTATTTCACATAAATGTTGAAAGTTTCACAGCTCTAGCTAATCGGGAAGTTGGTGAAAACGCTTAAATCATATTATTTTTCGAAATTATTTTATGACATTGTCGTGGATAGATGTGCAATGTTGCCAACCTTTTTACTAGGCCTGTTCTAGAGAAATCGCCTCACATTTTAATGTATTTTCTGTGTTTTAAGATAAAATACTATAAACAGTATAAAAGCAAGAACAAAAGCAATAAATAGTTCGAAGGAACCGTATAAAGAAACTTAAGTAATATAAGCGGTACAAAATAAGCAGTATTAAAAATATAAAATAATTTAACAGAATTAGCTAGATATACATAAAATAAATAATAGCAAAATAAACAAATGAAGTAAATAAAATATAAACAGTGTAAAAAATACAAAACGATTTAAATAAATTAGGAAAAAAAACTTTATTTATAATTTAAGAACATAAAAGAACAAATTAATATATGATTTAAAAAAAAACTTTTGCCGAATAGTTACAACTAATCTTCTGGTTTGTGTCTTCTGGAGTAGGTATTATGTCGTGTTATTACGACCTTTCTGGCCGACGTTTCGGATCCCATTGCAGGGTCCATCCATCCAGCCCTGATTTGCCCGTTAATATTTTTCCAACATTTTTGCTGTCGAATTACTTTCGCGTAATTTTGAGATAGAAACTCTCACAGTTTGCGCGTCAAATACATATTCCTAGTGGTCTCTAAACTAAAAAGGAACTCGGTTGGGCAGGGCCAAGGATAACGCCCGTACTCTGTCATGTAGAAGTATCTCGTTAATTTCTTTTCAACTTTGTCACATTTATTTATTGAAACATGCCGATGCGGGTCCGCCACTGGGTCCGGCTCGTGCTACCCGCCCACCCCTGCTGACCCGTCAGCTGTTCCCACCTTCCCGGGCGCCGGTGCCCCCGGGATGAATGGACCGTCTCCCTTCTAATCTCCGCGCTAATTGGATTGAGGATGTTCCATAATGAAGCGGCGCGCCGCCTCAATTGTCGACAATCGTTTCAATCAACACCGCACAATCAAATTTTGATTTGCTCGATGCTCTCTTCTGGATGGTGCAGCAGGGCTGAAATTTTGAAAATAAAACTATAAAAAATGTTGTTTGATGCTGGTGAATCGGAATTTTTAACATGCGACTCAAATTAACTATTACAGAAATATTCGATTTTTAGATAGTGAAGAAGAAAAGTAAAAATTATTATTAGGTATCTATGGGTTATATAAAACAATGCGTAATAAAAAGCGAAAAAAATGAATAACATAATATATAACAGTGTCTTTCACTAACGCTGCCAGATAGGGGAAATAATGACGAGTTACATTATACTATGGGATATATATTTTTTAAAATTCTTTATGGAACAACGTCTATCACTGATGCTACCAAGACCCAACACTTCGCTATATGGCATTTTTTTCGCAGTTTTAACTAGTGGCCGAAAAATATATTTATATATAGTAAAAGTACATCTTTTTGACTTTATTAGCTGGTATATTTTGGGAGGCAAAAATTACTAGTACCCCAAAATAAAGCCCAAAATAAATAATATTATAGCTATACAAGAAACAGGTATGCTCGATTCAGTAGATACAATGTTGAAGTAACTCGATACAATAAGCTTAAAATTGATAATATTATTTAATATTATGTTATTTATTTTAAAGTATCAAAAATTAGCGATGTTTTACTAAAAACAAAAAACTCAAATGGAGCTGGACTGGTCATATTATGAGAACAAACAGAAAAACTGGTCATATTATGAGAAAAAACAGAAAAAAACGAACGATGTAATGGAATGGTTGAAATGGAAGAAATGGACAAAGGACGTCAAATCAAGAGATGGGAAGGTGACCTACCAAAAGGATGGAGAAAACAGCGACAGAGATGAGTGGAAGAAACTAGGGGAGGCCTATGTCAGAGGACAACCTGACCAACAAACTGATTGCTGATGAATGTATGCTTACTTAATTAAATTAAGTTATTATTTTATTAAAGTTATATTCACAATATAAGTTAACACTGTACTCTATTTGGACAGTGAATAAAGGCTTTATATTTTATTTTAATTTTAAAGGTTTATTTATTTATTTTTAAAATCCTATCTGAAGAAATATGGGCAGAATTGATTTAAAAAGTGATGTTTATTGATATGAGCGGAAGCGGATACAAGAAGAAGACACAGAATGAGACTGCGGGTACAGTGCCATGAAGATGCATAATGAATGCCGGATGATTTTTCTTATTAGAAAGGAACAAGAAATATGTTTGAAATAAAGCTTAGAATATGTGTGTCATGTAAATTTTAGATGTGTTAAAAATTCATGAATACTTTTTATTTATATTGTCATGGTGACAATGCATTTATTGTATGCACTTTGTTAAGAATAATAATATTGATCATTGCAATTTGCTACGCAGGCTAATAGAAATATGATTACTCTTCGAAAATATGTAGAATATCGATGACCAAGATGAAAAATAAACACACACGGGCATTCGTGGCGCCGTCTTGTCGGGACATTTTTATTATTGTTTTTATCTATGTGTCCCGATAATAAATAAAAAAAAAATAAAAAAAACAGTCGGTTAAAACTGGGCAAAGTATTGATTTTGAATACTTGGTTTGATCAAAAAGTGACATTTTCTTCCAAGCTGGAGTAGTTGACTTTGAACTTTGGACAAAAGTTTACAGGATTACATAATGATAAAAAAATCAAGAAAAATAAAGATTTGTAACAACAGGAGTGAAAAGACCGTCACAGAGTGTAGATTTTTTTTAAATGATTATAATTTTTAAAACACATGACTTAGATTCTTTAAAATATTTTTCTGATAACTATTATGACATGGCTATCACCCGATTTCGGCTTGACGTCGAGATACGGGACACCCTGTGGATATATCTTTTATATACAGGGTTATTTGGAAACCATAAATAACCCCTCAGAACTATATTCTTGCTCTAATTATGAGTCGATGTTGTTCAAGCACCCATGAATAATAGTTATGGAGATATGCGACAACTAAGTTTCCTTTTTTGTCAATATTCCCGACTTATTTTTTGTAAAACGTTGGACTGTCTTTACAGTAACTAAAAAGGAATATAAAAAATTCGTCCCCTTTAATACAAATCAAATAAAATAATAAAAACCTTCCAAATCCAATTGGAAGACATTCCAAATGGAATGCGTGCAGGGTTTTTATCATTTTATTTAACTTGTATTGAAGCGAATGAATTTTTCGTAATCGATATAAGTTACTGTAATGATAGTACCTACAACGTTTTGTAAAAAATTAGTCGAAAATATTGAAAAAAAAAATTGATATTGCATAACTCCACAACTATTGATATTAGGTCATGGCTGCTTGAACATTTTCGAATTATAATCAAGGCGGGAATCCACCTGTAGAGTATTGTGGACTAGCTCCGTTACACCATGTATTTCTGAAAAGTATTGAATTCAAAAAATTGAGTATTAGGTCATGGCTGCTTGAACATTTTCGAATTATAATCAAGGCGGGAATCCACCTGTAGAGTATTGTGGACTAGCTCCGTTACACCATGTATTTCTGAAAAGTATTGAATTCAAAAAATTGAGTATTAGGTCATGGCTGCTTGAACATTTTCGAATTATAATCAAGGCGGGAATCCACCTGTAGAGTATTGTGGACTAGCTCCGTTACACCATGTATTTCTGAAAAGTATTGAATTCAAAAAATTGAGTGCGTGTATTTCTGTACGCATTAGAAGTTATTTTGCACCTTCCTTTGGCCTACATAAAAAACCACGTGCCGTGTTGTACGCCTTTCGTTGGAATATAGCTGGCTGCTTGAACATTTTCGACTTATAATCAAGGCGGGAAGTCCTGCGAGGTTATAAATGTTTTCCAAATAACCGTCAGTGGCCGACTGTAGGTACTATACCACTAGTAATAAACTAACCCATACCTACTCCCTTTCTCATTGAATCAGGTTTCGTGCCTACCGCATGCGTCGGGGTCATTACTCAGTTGTATGAAAAAACCATTATAATTTCGAAAAATCTAAAATTATACTGTAATTAAAACATTTTTCATCATTTTTATCCTCGCCACGAGTCTGCCTGCAAAGTTTCAGCTCGATTGGATCACGGGAAAAGGGTTAAAAATCGTTTTTCCGGCAGACAACAAACCGCAGACGCTACGAGTTAAAAAAAGGGAGTAATAATTGACCCGCACCACGCATCGATCTATTTTCTTATTCCAATTTGAAGTCAAATTTTCTAAGTAAAAAGGTGCGTCTTTGTTGCGAAAAATACAGTAATGTTAGATCTTGCGACGATTATAAACAGTATCGCGAAACATCTCACGCGACAACGATCTTAACAAGTGTATCTACGAGCCGTGTAGTAATTGAATTATTATTATTATTTGCCTAATCGGGTGTACTTACTCATTACAAATTGTTATTACCCGCTCAGATCGCGTGCCGCCGCGGAATCAAATACATTTTTAATTTTCTCATTCCGGTACGTAAACATTACTTTGTGTCGGTACTGGGAACACAATAACGTGGTGTAGGTATTAGAAGTTCCCAGTTGAAAGATGTCGATTCAAATAGAGGCTTTTTGAAGTGCCTAACTGGAATAAGTATTGCCTGTGTAATATACGGGGTGTAACAGAACTTGTCCACTAATACTTTACAGGACGATTCCTGCCTTGATTATGAGTCGAAAATGTTAAAGCAACCACGACCTACTATCAATATTTAAGGAGAAATGCGACAACAAAGTTTGCAATATTTCTGACTTATTTTTTACAAAACGTTGGACTATCATTCATTTCCTTTAATACAAGGCAAAAAAAAAAACCTTCCAATTCCAATTGGAAAACATTACAATTGCAATTTTTTCAGGGTTTTTATTATTTTATTTAACTTTTATTGAAGCGAATATATTTTTCGAAATCGGTATAAGTTACTGTAATGATACCTCAACGCTATGCAAAAAATTACTAAAATGAAATATTGAAAAAAAAATTAAACTTTAATATTGAGAGAGTTTGAAATTTATACGCTCCGGCAGGCGAAGCAAATGTAGCTGCTCCAGCATTGAGGATATCCTATAGTCCTGCCGCACCGTTCACCGACTGAAGTCTGAATCCTAGGCTGTCCCGCATATATTGAGTTACAGTAGTCCAGCCGCGAGATGACGTACACACTAATCAGTGACTTTGCCGCGTCCGGGTAAAGCATTTTCTTACAGACTTGATCTGTTTTAAACCATAAAAGCCAGCACTGAAAGCTTTGTCAATATGATTTCTAAGGGTAAGATCTTTCTCTATGTTGATTCTCAGGAGCACCCTGGGACGAGGGTTTAATTATGATGCCCTAGAGAAAAAAAGTACAAAATACACTCGAACAAAAGGAAAAATCTACCTGTGATGTATTTACGCTTTACGCGTGTAGCTGCAGGCGCAAACGCGGTGCCCCAATCCGCGGGTCAGATTACAGAACACACATCAATCCCGCTATTAATTACCCGTGGGAAATGGCAACAGACGCGCGTGCAAACAATGGACGGGCCCACTATCACTTTTAATAAGCGTCTAGACGCGCAAATTGCCCCCGGACCGATCGGAAACTGTGTCAATTGTGCAGCCACAGATCGGGATTGCGCCTCGCTGTTTGGCACTCGGGTGAAATGTACATGTTACAGTGAATTTGTATTTCTAGTGAGGCTATATTTTCACTAGTAGAAACTATATTCACTATTGAAATAGTGTATTGCGCGTTGGTGCAGTCCCTCTTACAGTATGGTATTATTGGATGGGGAGGGGCTTTTTACAAATAATATTTTATAAATAAATCTCACCCCTTAGGGGTGAAAATAAATCTCACCCTTAGGGATAGAACAAAGGGACAAATAAAGATACCATCTTTAAGAACCACCATGGCACAACATCATTATACATACTTGGGAGTTAAATGGTACAATACATTGTTGTCGCAAAACAAATTTCAAGAAAAGAACATTCCAAAATCGAACAGTTTAAGAAAGTAATCAAATCCTTGATTTTCGACAACGATGAATTGTAACATTGCCCACATGTCTCAAAAGGTTTCTGTACGATAAAAAAAAATTACTACTTCAAAATGGTTTCTGCTTTTATACTTTAATTTAGCTTGTAAATACTCCTCCCATAAGTTCGAGCTTTGGCTCATATTATGGGGAGTATAATGTCTGTAAAAATGTTAAAACATAGAATCAATTTATTATAAAAAATATGTATCTACTGTATAAATAAATATAATAAATAATAAAAATAATATTTTACCTGGTCGGGCAGTGAAAACATGTCAACCAATGAATTTACAGATTCACTGCGCAGTATCGATGAAACTATACTTTGTCCACGAATGCACGCATTTCTCAAAGCTTGGGTTGGGTTAATAATATGCGGTACACAATATTGATATGCACAGAAGAAATGAATAATGCAGTAAGAACATTTATCATTCAATAACTGAAATCTTAAATTGTTATTCTAAGAGGTCAATCTCAATCCGGAAACATACATCTCTCATGATCTGTCAAATTTAATTTTAATGACAGTTCGGAAACCAATATCAGTTAAAATATTTTTCACTGGTTCGTATTAATTTCCATTGGTATGATAAGAATGACCTTGAATATAATTTCACTAAAATTCCAGTGAAAATATATATAGACTCACTAGAAATACAGATTCACTGTAACACATTGATCTTTCAGTTTTTTTATTTTTTCAGGTATGAATGATTAATTTATGCGTTCTGCAAAAGGGGTCCATCTAGACAGTTTATACGGACTGAATAAAAAATTTAATTTATCTTAAAGAGGAAAAATGGAAAATCTGAATTATTTAACAAAGCCCACGTATTTTTTATTACATGCTTTTAATTAGCTCTCTTTGTCTGTCTGTTTGTTTGTTGTTGTGGCGGAATCTTTTACTTGATTAATTTTTCACCAACTCCCCGACTAGCTAGAGCTCTGAAACTTTCAACATTTACGTAAAACGGATGACTATACATTATAATATTATTATTTTCGACATGATTTGGTCATTACTCCGATTAAAATTAATAGTTTAGGTACCATGATTATTGAACATTAAAAGGTTCGAGATTTATCAATATTAGTATGAAGAAATGTTCCGATTTCAATTTTTTTAATTTTCATCTTTGGTGTCGGAACAAAACATCAAATTCGATAAATTAGGATTATGTTGAATTTAGATTTGTAATATCTCGGGATAACTCTGGTTTAGAAAAAGACGGTTTGACAAAATAATATTCAACCTAATTATGCAGCGGGTTCATAGGGTGTTGATGCGCAATACACGCAGCATTTTCTGCAGCTAGTTCCTCACACTCATGTACCATTCCTTCATATTCCGGCGCTGAAACTGCTACCGCGTATTAAAAGCACATCTTCAAAAAAAATTTGGTTTACTTGTACAAAATTTACTGCTCAGACGAGTTTATGTAATGGAAAAATAGAGGGAACGTTGTACATGACTGCAATTATTTTATGCCGTTTACATTTCCGCTGTTCCCGGGGGATATGGCGTGACGTAACACTATCGACCGGATGAGATCACCTTCCCGTGATCTGTGAATCACCCCCCAACCCCCGCCAGGCCGCGTGACGCGCCGGCGTCCAATCAGCGCTAATGGACCGGCGGCAGGTGGCGGGGAGGGGGTGGGTGGGGTGTTTCCAGTGATGTGATGATTATGTTGGACTGCCCCGAACTGATTCAGATGATCACTTATAATATACCGAGACAAACGAGACATCACGAGGTGTCCTTTTTAGGGACCGACCTTCACCGTTAACACGCATGCATCGCCTTGGAAATAAGTTCTCGAAATTCGTTGATATTTTTCGTTGTAGGAGCATACCAGAACTGAAAAATTACGTAAAATTAGCACGTGTCAGTAGAATTGAGTACAGTTTAATGGACTATTTTTTTTTTGTTCTCCTTGAATTAGTACCACATTGAATTTGCTTTTTACTAATTATTTTTATTTTTACTGTGTTATTAATTTGTTGTAGGTTTTTATTATTACTGTTTATTTTTATACTAATCATTGTTTATATATAATTATATATTTTAAAGTGTTTTAATGATTATTCATTTCTTTTTTAAATATGTTATATTTCTATGGATTATTTTATCTTCTTATCTTATTTATCTGATATATTGGTTTAATTGTCTTGATTTTTTTTTAATTTAAAGGTTTTTAACAATTACTGTTTGCTTTTATAGTAAACATTGTTGGTATATATTTAAAGTGTTTTAATTATTGTTCTTTTCCCTTTATTACGTTTTATTTTTATAATTTTCTTGGTTTCTTGGTTGCAACAGGAACAAAAGTATGCTGTGATATTCTTGTCTTGTTCTTGTTTGTGCCGGGTTTATTCCAATAAAAGATCTTTCTGTAGACTCGTCATTTACTGGCGGTAACGATACGTCTTACAGAGATACGGTGATAACAATAGCGATCGGTTTCGATTTAATGCAAAAAAGCCCTTTCACTCGCGCCGCTCCCCCTTACATCCGTTTACCCCCTCTGTCGTCCTCTGTTCCGCAGATCCATTACATATTGGCAAGAAATGACACTGTGTTTGAAGTTTTCTTCTAGAGCAGCGATTCCTTTGTCCTCCCTAATCGGCCCGCAATTAATAAAAATGACCATTTCCCCGGCGCGCGGCCCATTCGGCGCGACACATCATCGCGTTTACAATCCGGCCACAACGTGCCCCGGTGGCGCCAATTTCCCCCATGCAATAGTCATTTCCCTCCATCCCGGCGCGTGCGTGTCGCGCCCGAACGGCCGGCGGGGGAGATTTTTTCCGGCCAGGTAGACGGCCGCGGACTCTATCCCGCTTTTTACGGCGGTGTCTGTCCCATTACCGGCGGCGGGAGGGGGAGGGCGGCGCTTGTTATAATTACGGTGATGAGATGACATTAGCGATAGCAGATGCGCGCGGGCCTGGATGCGAGCGCGCACGCGATCGGGCGCGTCGGTCGTGATATATTCCGTAAATGGCGGCGGGCTAAATGCGTTTCCCGTGGGACGCCGTTTCCCAGTTTTTTCCACCACCAATACATATAGCTCCTGATGAAACAATACCTCGCGTACCACACTTAAATAACTAATAAATAATAATTCTATAACTCAAGTTATTGTTGCTTTATGTTAAAACACAACAGGTTAATTCTGTGGAAACTTGTAAGATGGTCTCTATACTGTTCAATAATCATGTATAATCTCTTTATTTAATAATAATAATAACTGTTAGTTTCCCATAAATAAATAAATAAGTATGTGTCCTTATAAAGCGTGGATATGCGATCTGACAAAGCTTGTATCTTAAAAACAATTATTTGTGTCTCATTTTCCGTTAAAAAAATTCCTCGTATTCTATGTATTGTAAAGAATCTATATATTATGCAGTTTTTATCTGCCTTCTTTTATATGGAGCCTGCCATTGACTGCAAACGAGAGGGAAATATATTTTTTCTCATGAATCATACGAAACCTCTCGCCGGTTGACCTATACCAGGTGTGGCGAACCTAGGGCACGCGTGCCAGAGGTGGCTCGTTTGAGAATTTGGAAGGCACGCGAACGATTTCCACGTTCAAAAATATTTTTTTATATTTTTAAATGATTGAATTTGGAAATAATTGAAAGCGATTGATTAACCAACATAAATAATAAATGTGCAGAAGAAGACATAATGAGACATTGGAACACTATTCCAGAAATCTTCAGCGATTTAAAGAAACTTGCGAGAGCAATATTATCAATTTTCTCACCTACATTGCTTGGTAATCATTATTTTCAGAAATGAATTTCATAAAATGTAATTGAAGAAAAAGAATGACTGATGAATCCAGTTGGTCGTGCGTATTACTAAAAGTATTACCTACTAAAATATGAACCAGATATTAAGAATTTGTCATCGAATGTACAACAGAAAAAATCTCATTGATAAATAACTAATGTGTATGTTTATTGATTACGACTTTATTTTTAAGAAACTATATTGTAATTTTTAAACTTGTATATAAAATTCAGATTTTTTTTTTCTATTTTGGTAAATTTTTTTACTACTTGGGCACGCCACACAATCGAGAAATAATATTTGAGGATTTTTGGCACGCGGACCCAAAAAGGTTCGCCACACCTGACCTATACCAATCAAACGTATAGACTTACCAACATAAACCTCCACGACTGGTTCCAATGCGTTCGACTCATTTAAAAAAATATTACAAACTTGTGAATTTTGAAAAAAATATGAAAAGGTCAAACTAAATATTTTTAAAATTATAATGTTTTAGTAAATATGTCGCGCTTTTTTACAAAAATACGTTTTTACATGAAGAAACTGTTTGGAAAACATAGTATTAAATTGGCGAGGGGATTGGAATGGAGGGGAGGATTGGACAGTAGAAGTACCTATGTCCTTCCTCGTATATATTTATGACATTTTTATAATGCAGTTAAAATATAAGTTGTTATTATTGTTATGTTATATATATATAGGTATATATATATATATTTTTTTTAAATAGAGATGTGAACACGGAATACGTGTCACATCAATATTCTTACTATTTTCAAACTAAGCTAAACGCTTGTACTATGAAAATAGGACTAACTTGTTAGTCTGGAGTGAGGTTCGAACCCGCAACCTTTGGATCACGAGGCCAGTGTCCTAACCACAAGACCAACAAGCTACTCATATTTATTTTTAATTTTCAAAATTTCTTTATTTTATAAAGGCAAAAGTATTGGAACCGGCCGAAAGCTCTCTACCATCCGTGTGACACATAGGTAGCTGGCTTTGTCTCTTATCTACTTACATTTAAAATATAAATATACTAAATAATGTATTAATCTTTGTTATTGTTTTCCCTATCTAAATTTTCATTTTATTTTATTTTCGAAATCAAATAGACTTATTGGTAGTAACAAATTGAAAAAGAAAATGTGCAAACTATGTGGTTTGTCTACGTTACCATGGACTAGAGAGAATAATAAAGAGTAGCAATGTAGAAAAGAAAAGTTTAACAGTAAAATAATTCCAGGTGGGATGCAATGAAAATGGCTTTAAATGTTTATTAATAATAAAAAAAGCTTTTATGGTATTTTATGGTGATGAAGTTTGATGCTTTGGCAGTGATTGTGATATTAAAACAATGAGCTCAAGTTCAAGCAGAGTGTAGAAAAATGAGTTGTAGTGCGGAAGACTAAAAGTAGGATTGATTCCGGTTGATCGAATGGTATGTCTGGGAAGTCTACTTTTGAATTTTGATATTTTATGTAGAACTATGACGTCGAATCTTTATCTTCGAATTTGCGTACGTTTCATTTTAATAAGTAATGCACGCCGTGTTTTAATCGATTCAAAAGGGCAGATTTCTCTGTATCTTTGTATATATAACATAAAATTTTCCGATTTCCTCTTCACCCTGCGTCCCCGGCCCCAGCCGCTGAAAAAACATCCCCCGCTGAAAGGGAGGCTTTTCGGCCATCCTTTGTTCGGGGTGTTTACCGGCCAGATCGATCCAGCGCCCCCGTCCAGCCGACACCCGTAGGGACGGACCGGCATCGCCACAATCTGACGCCGTTTTTAGATTTCGCCAAATCTGACGTCATTTACGTATACTTCCGCTTCTCGCTTACGCACAGCAATCGTGGCCGCTGATAACGACGACACAGCGGTCGAAGCTGTCCGGCGCCATCTGTTCCTGTCTGTACCACTCTTGGCGGCTTCCTGAAGTGAGATATTGACTGCGGCTTCACCAGACCCCGTCCACCACCTAGTTGGTAATGGATCCCTCGACTCAGCTTCTCCACCGCACCCTGTCTCGTGTCATGTCAGAAGTATTTCGGTATGCGTATTTATAATATGGAAGATATATATTGCTGTTGCTCAGCATTTACCCGTTTCTTGCCAAGTCGAGCTGTCTCTTCTCTGAGCTGCCCACTCAGAATTCGGCACACTTTTGATTCATATTTGTCTTTATTTTATTTATTCTTAAAGTTGTTAATAAAATAATCAATATTTCTTTACGTAGACAAAATTACATATAATTAATATAAATTTTATTGATATGTAAGTGAGCGTCACATATTCTTTTTCTTCATCTTAAAAGTTCTTCATCCCTAACGCCCCACGATTGAATTTTGCGATATTGTTTTCTCTCTTAAAAATAATCGTATGTCATGTTTTCTTATTGTGTAGGTACATTAAACATAATCATTTGTCTGAATGTCATTGTTCGTAATTTTTTTAACGTTACTTTGATGTCTCTTATGGATCGATTTCTTTTTAATATTTTTCACAGTGATTTATTTTGAAGTATTGTTATTTTTTAAAACTCTCCTTCATTAGCCAGAAATGGAATACTGCTACAGTAATTGATGTGAGGGACTATTGCGTTGTATACCTATATTTTTGCATTCAAATATTTTCGGATTATTCAAAGAAAAGTTTAGTTTATGACCTATAGTATGATTATTCCAAAGTATTTTATATCGGTTGCTTCTTTAATTGCTTCCCCATCGATGATTATAGTTAGTGTATACTTATTTCATTATTATTGCATTATTCTTACCCACTGTAGTATTAGTGGGAAAATTTATTAGGCTACGGGGGGTAGTCAAATTGTTATAAGAGATTTGATCATCACATTTTTATTAGTACATATTTATGTAACTACGTTCTGTCTTTAAATTTTCAATATTCTGTTAAATGTAGAGATATTTAATTTATTAAAAGACGCGACTCTCTGAGAGACAACCAAGTCGGAGCGGCGTCTGCATAATTGACAGTTTTTGATGGAAAAAATATATATATACGAGTAGATGGTGAAAATGGCTCATCTGTTTACGCCGACTCTCTACGGGTAGCAGACATTGCGGCGTATCTGGGCGTTCTTCCGTTTCGGACACCGGCCCGAGGGTGGAGGGGTTGGGTGGGGGGCGGACCGAGCCGTGGAGATAAAACAAGCGAGTCGGCGGTCGCCTAGCGACGGGCTATCTATCAACAGAGCGGCCGTAGACAAATATGGCCGGCGCGTGGGGAACCGTGTGTGAGCGGGAAGGTGGGTCCGCGAGACGGAATCCATACAAAATCCGGCTCTGGAATAGCGCACATCTCCGCAGATCGATCTCTGACGCTGGGAGACGGCTGCGAGACGAGACGCCCCGTGCGATGATGTCACCACGCCACAGCAGACGCAGCTAGCGTCATCAGCGGGCCGTGAGTCACGTGAGAATTCTTCTTCTTTCACTAGTATTTTCGCTACCTATCCTTTCATGCCAGTTCCGTGTCCTTACCTGTGTATAGTCGTTGCAAACTCCTCCAAACATGTAAAAATACTCGAGTGAACCAATTTTGGACAGAAGAATATTCCATCCATACCACCAAATACAGGTGTTTGAAGTATCTATAACAATCGTCGTTCTAGAAAAGCGTAGCACCTCGCATGCATGTCAATACTTCCACCATCATGTCGTTTTTGCGGTAATTAATTTCTCGAATATCACTCTTAATCGTTTTTGGCGTGGCCTTAAAAAACAATCGAAACATTCGTGAACTCGCATGTAAATAGAATCTGACAGACGACAAGACTTCAATATGGCGTCGTTAGTTCCGGTATCCCACTTCCGTTACATGGCTGCATGCACAAATTCTGTCTGTATTATGTCAACTGTCTCAAGCACGTTTATCATATACCACCCCTGCATAAAGTAGCCTCGTGGATGTCTCTTAGATCCTCATAGAAATCAGCATATATAATTAATTCTCTGTAATGTAACAACGTCCATCACTAAGGATACCAGATGGTGCAAATAATGATGGGGTATAAAAAGCAAAAAAATTCATAATTCTCTAAGCAAACACTGTCCGTCACTAACGCTACCAAAACGCTGCGCCACGCAAGACGGCGCTGTTCTCACAGCCTTATTTCGCGACCGAAATATGTAGTGAAAGTACATCATTTTTGACGGGTTATATAGCTAGTTAAGAAATGTTCTAAATAAATATCACAGATTCTAATTTGAATCCGATGTGAATACTTTTCACCATAAAGCTCATGATAGAGTCTATGTAATTCGTATTGGATTCAAATTAGATCTGTGATATCTGTTATTCTATGTAGCTAACCGCAATCCTATTCAATCAGTACCATGTATTTCTTAAAAAAACATTTTAATGCCTGATACATCAAATAAATAATTTTATTTTGATTGATTCAATTAATAAAAATATTCCATTGTTTCAACGACGCCAAAAAGCCAGCGAGTTGAGTCACCCGAATACCAGGAAGGCATATGAGTGCGGCGGGTTCTCCGTACAATTTAAAAGCTCTAGCGAAGGTACACGCTGTTACATGTAGCGGAGGTACGATCTGTTTTTTGTTCCGTTCCCCGGTGTATCAAAATATCTCCACCCTCTCCCCCTGCCCGCCCACCGCCCGCCTGCCTGGCAGGCTCTGCCGCGCTTATTTACCAGCCTTCCTTCCAGAGAGATACACGCATAATATTTATGTATGTACACACGCAGATACAGAGCCGAATTTGGATTAAATTAATTTTACGGATGGCCCGAATTTGATCGAACCACATAAACATCGAAAGATTTAAGGTTTAAATAGGTATATTACCTAGTCGTTCGACATAATTAGGAATTGAAAAAAAAACAAGAATGAGGCAACACACCTTCACTAAGTGTATAGATACGAAGTGTATAAGGAATTAAGTAACAATCAATACAGGCATTTTCATATAAGCTTGCGACTGAGTTAGTGAGGATACAGTGCGTAATATTGCGCGTATTGCGCTCTGTACCAACACTAACTCAGTTGCAAGCTTATATTAAAAGACCTATCCGTCCCTGACCCCCGTGGCGAGAGGGCACTTTCCTGATGACGATGTGATATGACCAGCGAAACGTCGAGAATCGAATCTCCACACACCCATACGGTTCGTATAAAATATACGATTTATGCCAAAAAATAATCTTATATCATAAAAAAAATAACCTAAACACTCTGTTTATTTCATGTTGTAGGTAGATACTTATTTTAATAATTAATCTAGCTCGACATATCTTAACAACTGTAATTAAGGCTGTGACAACGATTTATTTTCACAATTTGAGTGCCTACCTACCTTCCAAATGAATACTTTGATTACATCATAGATGCAGTGCAGATATATATGTCAATATATTTTATCTTTTCACTATAACTTGCATTAAAACCAGTCACAGGACAGCCGCAAAAAATGCTTGGATACCTGCTAGCATAATTATTTCAATCGAAATATCTGTGACCGTCGTACAAACGGTGAGAACTTATTGTTGATGGTACATAGCGTATGAATTAAATTAAATCGCATTATTAATTGATATGAGACATACTTTTGTGGTGCAATACACAAAGTAAGCTAAGCTTCGTACCGCACACACACCATGAGATATTTCGTCACTAATAGGTATAGTTTCGAGAGGAACATTTCTTCTCATTATCAGTCAAATTAATTTTTCTTTCTTAAATCTTACTTACTAAAAGCACTTTGCGTCTTTTCCCAGAACATGTAGAATGGTCGTTGATCGAATAGGCGAAACAAAATAAAAATATTTTTGTATCGAAATATACAATTTGACTTATGTGAAAGAAAATCTTTGTGCAAAGAAGATTTCCCTAAAAGTCCACGAATTCACCCCTGCAACCCACACGCAAGTGATTCGTTCTCCCCTTTGGGACGGGAAAGTTATCAGGAGTACATAAGGCAGTACAAGGTGTACCAATCTCTCTAGGAGATATTAATAAAGCTCGCTCGCACACCCACACGCGCGGGACGTATCTCCCGCTGCGCGTGTGTGCAGCGCGGTGCGCGAGTGTGCGATTCCCGGTAAGGACGGCGCGCGCCGGTCGCCATGGCAACCGGCCGCACAAACACGCAACGGAAAACCTCCCGGCTAGCCCGCGCCTCGTCGCTCCTCCGCGATCCCGGTAAGGCGGTCTCCCTCTCCGGCGCGCTCCCAGGAGAACAGAGCCCAGAAGATTCCATTTTCAACTCTCTCTCCTTTGTGTCGCAGGTGCGCCCTCCCCCTCGCACCCCCGCGCGGCGGCGATCTCGTTTTCTCTTTCGTGCCTCCGCGGGTTTCCGATTGATCTGGCCATCTCGACTCCTCTTGCGGACGAGACGGGTCGGTTTCGAATGTTACGTTTTTGAATTTTCTCGGAAGTCCTATAGTGGGATAGATTATCCGCGCCGATGTGAGGCGAATAATGGAATAGATTATCGTTGCACACACGAACGAGGCAATGTAACTCAAAATTGATTCCAACGCTACTGAAACGAGATATTAATCTGACGATTTCGACTACTCTTGCGAACGAGACGGATCGGATTCGAACGTTACAATAATTTTGAATTTTCTCGTGTATCTAATTAATAATGCGATACATTATCCTCGCCGATGAGAAGCGAATATTGGATTAGATTATCAATGCACGCAGTAATTGAGGAGTAATGGGATAGGATATTAGCGGATTCGCGGCTGAAACGAGATGAAGAAGTTTAGATTTGGAATTTTTCCCATTGTAATTCGATTGCCTTTTGTTTCCGCTCGCGCACAAAACGTTGGCTCGGTCTCGGCGCGGCGATAAGCGCCCATTTTTGAATAAATTATCCGGTCAGTTGGTCGTGCATATGTCAAGCATTATCTCCCCGGCTGCATAAAATGGTCGTTTTAATGTGAGGTTATGGCATCGCTTTGGCGCGCGTGCGGAATATTGATTCGGGGCTGTGTGTAGGAAGAGAGAAAAACGTTTTGCGCGGCCACAGCTCGCGCGATGGAGTAATAAATAATGTATTCCTTCATAGGGACTCTCGGATTATTCGTACTCTTCCATAAGAATGCATCATTATGCAAAAGACATCTATTTAACTGTTTTCGTTAGCGACGTCATCGGCCATTGTCAATCCGATGCTGGCTAAAGGCCTCCCCGGGAACGATGGAATGGATAGAATCGGTATAAGAAAAAAATGTTACCTGATATATCACTTTTATCTAACATAGTTCACATATTCAAATTATTGGAAGGAATAAGTTACCAATGTTAAAGTTGCACCAGTTTTGTAATTTTTTCCCTAGCGTCGTAATAAAGGGTCCTGATTACATAAATGATGTAAAATTTTGTCGCAAGCAAGTTTAAAGGCAGTTATTCCAATTTAAAAATCGTAATGATTTCCTTAGTAATTTTGACAGATCAGCCATTTTATCTATACGATACGCGAACTATGGACACTTATTCAATGATTCAAATACTTATCCAAAAGATAGGTGTAAAAATTCAAAGGAAAAGGCTGATTTGTCAAACTTACTAAGAAAATAATTGCGATTTTTAAATTGGAATCACTGGTTAAATATTTGCGTGCCGGGTTGTTTTATTGAAATGTTTTTGGAATCAGGACACTCTTTTTCTATGAATAAAACAGCAAAAACATAAATATAATTTGTATGGGCATCTATGGCCTGACGTGTCAAAAATGCACTTAAAATAACTGCTTTTATACTTGCTTGCGACAAAATTTGACATCATTTATGTAATTAGGACCCTTTATCACGCTAGGGGAAAAAATCAACAAAATTGGTGCAACTTTAACATTGGAAACTCCTTATTGGAATTGAAGGGGAAAAAAGACAAAATGAAATAATCAAAATATTTAATTATCTTTGTAACAGTGTTCGTCAAAACGCTACAAGTTAGCGCTGTTAACACGCTAACATTAAGGTGCTTCAATTTCACGTTAAATTCTCTAATCTCCAGTTCACGATCCACCCACCTCTGTCGCTAAAGGGCCTTTAGATTTCCCAGATAAAATGAAAGAAACGCGAGTCGAGCACTCATTCCAGCGGTTGAGATGTCGGCCAATCGCGCGGCTCGGTCGCTCGGCCCGATCGCTCCTCATCTCCGATTTGCTCGCCGGGAAGTGTAACCGGTTCCCTGGACCCCCGCCCGCCCGTGTATCTCTCCTCTCATCTCCTGCGCGCCCGGCAGGCATCTGCAATCACCGCGATCGCGTCATGCCCGCCGCCGCGTGACGAGGACGCGGAACAGGGTGGCCTCGAAGATGAGGCAGGCCGTTTTACAAACACCGATGTCAATTTTTAAAGTTATACTTCTCTTGGCGCATTCAGGGTAAAGTTTTTACTGTAGCGGAAGTTGCGCACGCAGCATGTAGCGGAAATTCGATAGCAGAACTAACGACCCCATATTGAATCCTTGTCAGCTGCCATATTCTGTTTCCACGCAAGTTCACAAATGTTTCGTTCGTTTTTTAAGAAAGTTTTGGTTTATGTAGTGGGAACGGCACTGGGAATATACAAAAATGAAGAACGCGAGCAAGTCGACTAATAAGGCTTTAGAATCTTAAAGAAATCTATCACAAAACATGGTTAGAATGTTGCAAAAACCAATTAAAAAAACATACTTAGAATCTTACAGAAACCTTGTTTTAGAATGTTTCAGAAACCTATCGAAAACACGATTATAATGTTACAAAAACTATCATAAAGCACGCTTAGAATGTTACAGAAACCTGGTTTTAGAATGTTACAGAAATCTATTAAAAAACACACTTAGAATGTTACAGAGACCTAGTTTTAGAATGTTTCAGAAACCTATCATAAAATAAAACCTATCTAAAAACACGATTAAAATGTTACAGAAACTTAGTTTTAGAATGTTACAGAAAACTATCAAAAAACATGCTTAAAAATGTTACAGAAACCTGGTTTTAGAATGTTACTGAAACCTATTAAAATACACGCTTTGAATGTAATAGAAACCTCGTTTTAGAATGTTATTGAAAAACCTATTAAAATACACGCTTTGAATGTAATAGAAACCTCGTTTTAGAATGTTACAGAAACCAATCAAAAAATACGCTTTGAATGTTACAGAAACCTATCAAAAAACCCGCTTAGAATGTTACAGATACCTGGTTTTAGAATGTTACAGAAACCTATCAAAAAACATGAAAACGAAGGAACCCTGATTATACTCAAGTTTGTGGCCACCCAGCATACAAGTTGAGAGGGAGAGACCTCACGAGGCGAGTCGAGGGTCAGAATTTGAAAAGATGCTACCGGATGTCTCGCGTTCCAATAAAAAAAAATATAGCGTCTTGAAAAGGTCATCGAATCGTATTTATTAACAAAAGTGGTTTCAGCAGCGTGGAAGCTAAATTTGGCACGCTTTTTTAGTGATGGCATACACACCCAAGTTATGCGATGTAGCTACTTGCCAGGAAATAAAAAACAAAGATGTAGCAGAACGATTGACTGCTGAGATCAAAGTCTCTATACCACTCGATAAGATTATTTCTTCATATCGACAAGATTATTTCATCTTAATTGCTAATGACTAAAGGATCTGTGTAAAGCGACCTTAAATAAAAATTGTTATTAAAACATGTATTCAGAATATTTAGGAGAGCAAAAGAAAGTTCTGTCAATCTGTTTTTGTCAATGTTTCTTTTATTATTAAACGATTTCCATATTTGTTTATCCAAAACACATATGTAAATCATGAAATAATAAAATTCACGGCCAAAAAAAACAAATTAAACGGCCAGAGATGGGGCTTGAACCCCGGGCCAGGAAACCCGAATCAGCCGCTCTAAGCATTTGGCTACCGTTGCCTCTCCGTGGACCGCCAAAAAGATTCTATACATATATACTAGGGCTTAGAAAATATGAGAATCAATGTTCCGTCATTTTTGACGGGTTACAGATAGTTTTTTTTAAAATATAATCTTCAATATATACCTACTATCGGCTCTACAAACCCCCATGGGTAGAATTTTCCTACATTGAACACTATTACGAGCTATTTCTCTCCACTTATTGATTTTATGACTGTTCTAAAATATGCATTCTGAGATTATGGGATTTAATTTTTTTTTGTTCTGTCGATTCAAATAGCATCGTAAGTCGTAAGCATTAAAATTAATAATTTTGCATGACAAAATATCATTATTTTTTCATATTTCTTTGAAAGGGTGGGTTGTGGTGTGCTGAATTTTTTAATTTCACGGGCTGCTTAAGTTCAAAAAATGATTTCCTGAGAAATAAACGAGAATTACGCACACTTTTCTGTTCACATGTGTGTGTGTGTGTGTGTTTGTGAGGATAGGTATATGATTGCAAATATTTATGCTGTATTTTCTATTCTCTTTCTCATTTTATCTGTTAGATCTGTCATTCCATTTCCACTCCTGGTTACCTTTTATTTTTTGATTCTCCGTTTTTTATTACTTTTTTTATGATTCTCTGTTTTTGTTATCTAGTACACATCAATTCTTACAACTTACAATTCTTATAACTTTTTAACATCAATTCAGAAATGGCAGACCATCCAAGAGCTGAAGGTCATCATTTCGACAGTAATAGCGTAGATTTAATAAACATTTGTAAAAAATGAAAGAAACTAGATAGAAAACTTGGCGATTAATAGTAACAAAAATGTAATTATTATTCAAACGCCTTCTATTACGCCCCCTCTTCTGCGCTTGACGACCACGCCCCTACACCCACCCGACTCTAATTTCCTCCCCCACTCCTCACGTCGTCCTTTAGTCTAAATATTAATAATATTACCGAAGATTTTTCGCTAGCATTGAAAACGTTCAAACTGTTATAAATAAATAGTGAAAATGTATAAACATTTTTGACAAGTTTTAATACAATTCTTATAATTTGTTGACTCTATGTAAACTTGTAAGATGTCGTTAAGTTGGATCATCACTTTATTTACAGATCTACAGTAAGTAGACTGATCAAACCACTGTCTCAGCCATGATGTTCTCCTGATCTCGTACTTCTCTGGATGTCTCATCGCACGTCCGAGATAATTTTTTTGTTTTAATTACTTATTCTTCATCTCAGTTGGATCATTCCCAAGATCCAGCGCTCTTTTATTGGCTAGTAACTGCTAGTTAAATACTCTCGCTGTCGACGGTGCGCGCGGTATTACTGCTGACGCGGTCAAGGCCGAATATAGAATAAAGAATAAAAAAGTGAACATGTATTCCTCCTTCGATAATCATAAACTGTTATTATCGTCCGTTGGTCTTGCATCTCTGACCCCGGCAGAGACGGGCGCTCATTTGGGCGGTCGCCCTCTGCCGAGATAAAGGACGCCCGAAGGTGTAACGACCGTGCGAGCAGGACGGATGCGCCGCGCGGGAGGGCCGGCCAATGGGGGCCCGCCATCTCGCGCGTGGGTCGGCCGGCGAGATGAAGACAGTTTTCGCGGAACGGACCGGCGGATTTTCGGGCATTCGAATACTGCGGGAGGGGAAACGGGAACGGAGGGGGGTTTGGCAAAATTACCTTTTAGACTACTAATACTTTTTCTTTAACATGCAAATTATTTATCAACTGGCTGTAACCCGCCAAAAATGACGGATCATTGGTTCGCGTCTTTGCGAAGTTCTACATATATATTTATCAGGGGTTTGCAGTAGTAAAAGTCAACAAGAAGCACGACTTTACTACGCGTATATTTTGAAAAGTATCAGAAATAAGAAATATGTATTTCGCAATATTCCTGAATATTTCTTAATATTCTGCCAGTAAATATTTAATTGCGATTTTTTTTCCAAATATATGTCAAAATAAAAGTCACGCTTCTTGTTCTCACTGCACGCTCCTGATATTTATAGCACCTTTTTGGCGGTCTACGGAGATGCGAACGTAATAGCCAAATGCCGGCCCGGGGTTCAAGCCCCGTCTCCGGCCGTTTTTATAGCCGTGAATTCGAAACAAATTACGGGGACAGACAGACGGACGGACAACGAAATTATTGTGTTTGATAGGTGGTTCATGATACTGATACATAATTATAACTAACAACAATTTATAAAAATTATGAAAACTCGCAGTTCACACATTTGTGTCCAAGAATCAGAGTGTGTAATATTGGATACCAATACTGACTTCCAGTATTACGTTACATTTTTTTACCTCAGTATTTTAAGGAAGCAGATATCACATAAGCATTTTTATTTTTATTTTTCAGACGGAATTATTACAGATTTTTTTGGGTTTTCCGAAACTACTGTAAATCTGCTCTGATACAAATGTATGTAAGACAAACATACATTCTAAAATATACAGGGTGTAATAAAACTAGTCCACAATACTTTACAGACTTTACTGCCTTGATTGTGAGTTGAAATCGTTCGAGCAATCATGACCTAGTATCAATAATTATGGAGCTGTGCAATATCAAAGTTTGGTTTTTCTCGATATTTCTGACTTATTTTTTACAAAACATTGAACTATAATAGAAGTTAAATATTAATATTTTATATTCAAGAACACATTCTTATTGTGAAGTTGCAATTTATTTCAGTTCTGTGAAATTTAAAACCAAATTAATTAATCGATTAGAAAGACACAGAAAAATCACACCCACGAAAAAATGATTGGCTGCTATCGGGATTCGAATCGCGAATCTCCTCCTATAGGTATGTATATACCTAAAAAGGAGGAGATCCGTGGTTCGAATTCCGGTAGCAGCCAAATATTTTTTCATGGATTTGATTTTTCTGTGCCTATGGTCTTTTTTCTAATTGATTAATTAAATTAATATTTTATTGAGTTAATTTAAAATGTGTAGGACTGCCTTTGTGATTGTTATTTTCGTTACCTTTTTGTGTATTTTTGTGATAGGTACTGTTTAACATGTGAGATTGTCTTTCTGTTTCTACTATTTTTTCAAAGGTGCTATGCGCCGTTCGCACATAAATAAATAAATGTAGATACTGACAAGCACTGAAAAGTAAGGAGAAATCACAAGTTATTTACGGTAACATGAGTACGTACGGATACTTTCTATCACATGTCGAAGGTTATACAATGAAGTCAGCAATTCTCAGTTTTCAACCGACGAGGAGTAATGCGCGTTCATAAAAAAATACGACGATGAACCATCATTACACGTGCCGACGATTTTCGCAGCGCGCGTGCGGCCCACGTGTCAAACGTAAAATAATGCAACAATTAGTAATTATTCCATCGGCCGCGGGTGTCAGCGCGGGGCCAGCGGCGTTGCCGGCCGCCGCTACACGCGTCTCACGACCACTCACCGGTCGTAAAAAAGTGAGGAATGATTTTGTTTTTCCTCAGAACGCAGATAAAGATGGCAATAATTATTGCTGGAGTTACGACTCACGACCGTCCGCTTCGCCGGTGGCCGGAAACACGCGACCCTGCCGGGAAAAGTAGGATCTAAGATGATTTTTCCGAGATGTTACGTGTACGCGTCACCTCAAAAAGTTGAATAAATATAGTACGGCATATGTGAATCCCCAGGTACCCTGAGAAAGGTGAAAGAGAGCAGGCTACAAGACTATAAGTCAAAGGCACAGTGATTGGGTACCCACCACTTTCCCCGGACAGTTTTATGAGCTTACGCTGACATATCGGTCCTTCTCATGCGTCGCCTGGTTGACATTTTTTTTACTCTAAAAGCTATCTCCATGCTAGACAGTGTACAGGGCGGCCCAGCAGGGAGATGCGAGCAAAGCCCAATCACTCTCCCACTCTCGCAGAAGTCAAAGGCACAAATACAAAGACCCAAATCGAGCCAGAGTAGAAAAACCTCAATACACGCCAATGGCATCAATAGGTTCACATAAGCTTCATATAAAGCCAGAGTAGGAAAACCTCAATACACGCCAATGGCATCAATAGGTTCACATAAGCTTCATATAAAGCCAGAGTAGGAAAACCTCAATCAAGCCAATGACATCAATACAAAGAGGCCTCAAATCAAGCCTGAGGTATCAATATAAGAGATGCATCAACGGTATCAGGATAGGAGAGAAGGGCGGGTAATTTAAATGAAAAGATAACCGTATTTTTTTTATATACAAAAATAAATAAAAATAATCGATGTGTGCAAGAATACATCACTCAGAAGAGAATCCAATGATGGCATGATAAAATGATCCTTAATTCTAAAATTGGATTGTTCACTCCAATTTCAGAATTAAGACTCCTGACAAAGATTGGATTGGACATAAAATTTATTTTTTCTCAAGTTTGACCAAGACATGAAAAATATATTCAAATTAATACAGTTTTGTTGACAGTCAATCGGAAAAACTGCCCCGTTGTCTGTCCGAACTGTTATCGTAAATTCATCAGCCTTGGATAGTGAGCTGTTTTATCGAAAACTTTTCTGTATATCTCATAATATGTTAAAGATATGGCAGTTTTGGTAACCTCCTCATCTTTATTCATCCGATTCGGATCTTAATTTTTTAATCATAGGTATCTTTCCAACTAATCTCGAGCATTATTTTTTAGATATTCAAACATTAACTAATGAACAGTGCTTCGGTAAGCGTCCACGTTTTTGTTTCATAAACCTGTCCTGAAATTCTCATTGACAAACTATTTTCAGATGATAATAATAATTATTATACCGAAAATTCGACGTCAAAGATTTATTGCGCAAACCCCATTACTAATATAATAAATATCTAACAAGAACTGGTGAAAAATGTTAGCGATGTATCAAACAAGCCAGCTTGGTTTATGTATCTATACACAATGACTATGTTCCTAGCCTGGTTCGTTCGCTCATTTCCCGAGTCGGAACGGAAACAAAGATGGCGGCGGAGAAAAGCGGCGGCGGCGGCGGGAAGCGCCTTTCGCCCCCAATTCATCATCCGTCCATCCCGTACAATGAGCGGGCGACTCCAGACCAATCACAATGCGTACAAAGGTGTCAGCGTGGCACCTTTGAACCGCCGTTTCTCGTTTCGCGCCAAGCTGAAGGAGGAGGTAATTAATTTGAAAATTGCCGCCGTTGTGAAAAGCGCGCCGGCGGCGGGCGGCCATTCAGGGCGGCGCGGCGGGGAGGGCCGCCATTGGCCGCCGCGGGTTAATGGAGGCCGCATACAAAGGATCCTCAAAGCTCGTACGGAATACGTTGTATCTGCGCGGCATTGTGCTACCCTGGTACCCGCGGTAGAGCCGAATGGAGAATAAACACTTAGGTTATGAAAATATAAAAAATATATTTTGCCTCGCCTTTTATATAAAAATAGGCACGTATTTAACATATTTTTTTCTCAGAAGTGAAAAATGTAAAACAATTAATTTATTTATCATTTTTGTGGAGTATTTAAGACGACAGACGCTTCAGAGACTAGGTGCCTCAATATATTTGATTTATAAAAGGTTTCGGAGGTGCCTTGCTTCGATCCCGGTACTGTTGAAGTTGAAAATAAAACACTACATACGAAAAAGGTTACGAAATTTTCTAACGCGCTATTTCTAACACAGTTTTCGTAACAAGTTTATTGGGGGATCATTCCTCTCAAAAATGACTCAGTCCATTCACTCTCCATCCGCTTGATACACACATATTGGAACTTCTTCAACATTCACAGTTATCGGTTCAGTCAACCAGTTTCACACTATCTGCAGCTGCTCGCTTATTGGTCGGTGACAACGGATACGGATCCATGTACCCCACTTACATACATACCTCACAGTTAAGGAAAAAATAGAGAAATTAACCTAAAAAGATAACGCGCAAGCCTCGGTCTATTATCTTATGCGCTCCTTGCGTACGCTAGTCCACTGTAGTCTATTTTTTACCGATACAATGTCATTTTCAAAGCTATTAAAAGAGCAACGACCAAGGTCCGTAAAAATAAATTTTTAACTAGTAAAGTTTTATTACTGAAGATGATGCAGTAAGCGTCGAAAATGTTTATAAATGTTAATTTTTAAGGTTGGTAGCTTATTGGTGTAGTGGCTATGACTCTCGTCTAGTGATATAGTTGGTCGATGGTTTGAGCCCCATTCCAGGACACAAGCATGTTAGCTACATTTTCATCACAAAAGTATTTAGCTTAGTTTGAAAATAGTAAGAATATTCAGGCGATACGTTTTCCTGATTCGTATCTTTATTTAAAAATGGATTTCCACAAAGTTTATCACGAAAATTTTGAAAGATTATTTCATTTTTATGTCTGTGCTAAAAAATAAATCATATAAAATTAACGTGTTAGGCTTTTGAATGTTATCCCTGAGTATATCTTTTAAGGTTGTTTTTTTATTGTTTCAGGTATGTCATTTGAATGTCAACTTCTGTCTCGAGAACAAGATTATAAATTTGCGATTTTCACAGTAAGTAGCGTATTTTTTTAATTTTCCGAAATATATATGCGAATCATTTATAGCTTGAACTATCTGGAAGATGTGGGAATGTAGAGCGTTGAAGATAAAGTTGTTTATTCGAATCTCATTACTTAAGATAGCAAAATTATTTATTAGTTCAGAATGGGGTGACATGATGAAGTTCTATAGGATTATAGAACTTCTTGCTGTCACACATAATGCTAGAAGGGATGGAGACAGCCTGGAAAAATTGATAATCACTGGGAATATACGAATGCGAAGACGAAGAACGAGAATTTGATTTTCAACATGACTGAAAAATAAGCAAAGCCTCGCCACACAGTGAAGAGTGGAGATCAATGTACCAGGATGCTCAGATATTATTTAATAGGAAAATTCTTCATTGGCATCATAAAGATGCTGCCGCTTAAAAATGGAAATGCTTATTTATTTATTATTTCTACCTATGACGTTTTTTCCGAAACAGCAAGGAAGTGAAAAGCATCCTCTTTAAATTGCTCCTCATCAGCTCTGGTCGCTTACAAGTCCTATCACCTACAAGTTCTGGATCACTAATCAAAGAACCTCTTTGACTGCAGAATAGTTAAGATACGATAATAGCCGTAACGTGATCTTATTGTAATAATTTATTATTTTGAAGCTGTTATTTATTATAACTTTGCTGTATAGTAACAATACTATAACTTTAACTAGCTGTACAGCAACTATATTATAACTTCAGCTAGCTGTAACTATAACTATCACCCGTCAAAAATGACGTACTTTTTATTTTTAAGCATTCAGACCGTCAGCATGTAGTTATTATCCTGGAATGAAAATATTTTTTACATATTTCCTTTAACTTCCTTTGTATTATATAAATTCCTACATATTTTTGTCGATTAAGGCTGTGAGAACATCGCTATCTAATATGGCGTAGTGTCTTGACATCGTTAGTGACGGACATTGTTGCACATGGAATTATGCACTTTTTTTATATATCATTATTTGCGCCATCTGGTAACTTTACTGACTGACATTGTCAAACAGAGAATTATGTATTTTTTCGCTGTTTATACCTCATTATTATATAAACCTCGTTATTATTTGCATCATCTGGCAGCGTTAGTGACGGACTTTGCTACATAGACAAGTATGCATTTTATTTTTTTTATACCTCATCATTATTTGCGCCATGTGGTGGCGTTAGTGGCGGACACTGTTGCACAGAGAATTATGTGACTTTCATTGTTGAATTTGAAATATGATTATTTAGTAATACGATTTTTCTCCAAGACTTTTCAATATTGACAATATAAAAAATATCTTGCTATTAGGTATTTTTAATACACCTGCGTTGTATCCTGATGAAGGGACCATTGGTCCCGAAACATTGATTAATTCAATAAATTGTGGTTTTATATAAAGTATATTTTTGTATAAATAAAAATAGTGTTACCAAAAAGCTATAATGCTTTATTGAAGAACATATCTATGTAGGTACCTTTACTTAATAATACCTTCATTGTCGTCTTCTTCTGTTTCACATGTACTTTTTTTTGTTTGTATTTATATTGTATTTTTTTTGTATCGTATTGTATTTATATTCTAATTTATATTGTAATCTGTGTGCTTATATGGCGGACCAGGTCTTCCACACTTAACTTGATTACGCTGGAATAAACTCAATATAGATATTGTTTTAAGTACTCTTTTCTTTCTATTTTATATTCTAAATTCTCATAAAAATTGAAGACATATTTTTTCCTAATACGAAAAATACAATTGCTCGTTTCCATTTAGAGCATACATTATATATCCATTATCACACTAGTGGACGCCCTCCTGACTGGACGCGAACATCGGACCCGCTGCTGGAAAGAAAGGCCGTAAAAAGCGACGCGAAGGTGATTTGTAAGGCGAGAGGAATATCGGCGAACGTGACGCGATTGCAAAGTTGTTTTTTTTTCAGCCTTTTCGCTTATCACAACGGTAAATTTACGATCGACGCGTGCAGAAGTGTCCCCAGAGGTGGATCCGTTGTCACAATGACACCTTGCACTTCGGTCATATTCTTCGGATTTCACTATAAATAATATTGAAACATGTTGGATTTTTTTGTAAAAGGGTGTTTTTTTCTCAATATGCTTTTGATGCGTAAAAATCTATAATTATTTGATTTGATAATCATATATTTAAAAATGATTATTAAATGGGTGAAAAACATACACAACGTTTGTTTATCCCTACGTGAGTTTAATTATAATTTTATATTTTACTACTCAAGTTTGAAAGTATTAGAATCTCTCATCGACAGGCGAACCATTAAACTGACAATTCTCGTATATATTTTTTAATACATGGATTAGTTGCAAATGCCTATCTTATTCATGTAAAAAAAAGTTATGCAGCCATGAGATGCGGCGTCTTTCTACGCTTCGTTTAGTGTCCGTGCCTCCAAAAACATAACATCGGACCATACGCATTCGTAATTGCAGGCTTAACATCACGGCAAAAGAGCAAGGGTCTCATTCTGGGAACGGGTAACACTTCTTCTTTTTTTCTTCGGCCTTCATCTCTCCACTGCCGGATATAGGCCTCTTCTATACCCTTCCATCCTTCCTTGTTATTTGCTAATTCCCTCAACAGCCGCTATATCAACGGCCTATCTCTTTTGAGGTCTTCCGACGCCTCTCTTATTCTCCCAAGGTTTCCTCTTCAGAACTCTGGGAGGCCATCTTGCACAGGTAACACGGGTAGATACAAAGTCAAAAATACTCTCGAGATGAGCCTCAAGGAAAATAAAGATGACGTATTGAACTGCGGCGCATTCTCGGCACGTCGTGTTATCCATATCACATCTATTTTTTCCTCGCGCTCCGAGTATTCGCCCGTTCGTTCGCCTCCGTCATCATTATTGGACGCACGTCACTGGCCCCGGAGTTGGCGAAATATTTAACAGTACCCTCTTGGGCCGCTCGACGGACGGCTCTTCGGTTCCATCGATGCCACCCGCCGAAGTGACGGGTACCTATTCGGCGACATTTTTTCAGCGGAAGCGCCCATAACGGATTTTTGTACTCGTACGGACGGTTTTGCCGCAAACGGCCATTTTGTGAAGAGAAGGAATTTTGAAACGAATACTAATAATAACATCAGTAACAACTGTGTTGTATACTGAATGTGACTGAGCTAGTCCTCAACACTACACTCCACTAGACTCGTGTCCCTAAATTAGTCGAAAATGATGTACGGAGATAAGGGACTTCAAAGTTATTTATTTATTTTGGGGAAAATTAACAGCAAATCAACATCTTAAGAAGTATAAAATAATGATTTTTAAAATTATGCCAATTACAAATTTTCCACTGAATATAGTACTTTACTTTAACAGCGAGTGGAGAGGGTGGAGGGGAATATGGGACGGGAGTAGAAGGGAAGTTATAATGTACGAATTAGTTTGGGTGCGGTTGTGTAGATATTGTTTGTTTTATGTTTCTTATCGTTGAGTTGAAAATGTCAATGTGGTGATAGTTTGTGTTAAATGAATTTGTGGATCTGTACATAAAGGAGTTTTGTTTTGAGTTGGTCTTACAAAAGGGGAGATGAAAAGTAGGTGAATGTCTGTTACTGCGAGTTGGGATGTGGTAAGATATTCGTTGAAGAAGTTTCGGACTATCAACTAGATTGTGTGTTATTTTGAATAGCATCACCGCGTCAGCTATGTTTCTTCGACGAGTTAGGGTCTGCATGTTAAAAAACTTCGCAGAGTCTTCATTGCTTAAATGAGGCTTAGTAGGTACAGTTGCCGACAAACTTCTTGAAATTCTTTGACGTGGTGGGGGAATGCGCAGAAGACGAAATTTGGGTCTCTTTGGTGGAAAGGTAGATGCGCAAACTTCCCCCCACTACGCCGTAGAATTTCAAGATGTTTGCCGGCTACTGTACACTACTTCTTTACATGGTAGATACGTTCCAACGAAAAACGTGTATAATAAGATGTGTTCCCTATCTTTAATAAAACGTGGAAGTTTTAAAAAGAACCGCGTACCTAGGTATATGGTTTTCTAGAAAACCGTGCAAAAAAACTATTAATGAAAACCCGATATTTAAATTCTAAGAAATATATTCAATGCGTACATAAAGGTTTTTACTAAAAAAAAACATACTTTAATTTAATTAAAATAAATACAAACTGAATCATTTTGATTAAAAAAAATTAATTGCTAACGCAAATAAATTTCAGCTTATAAAATAAATATAATATGTTTATGAAAAATTCAAATTCAAATAAAAAAATTAAAATCTAAATCAGTAATAAAATTATTGTATTTATATTAATAAAAAGAAAACACTTACTAAAAAACTATTTATTGAATTATCAACATGTTTCGGGGTCAATAATCTCTTGATCAGGATACAAGATATAATTCGAAGTATAGATTAACAAAAACATAATATAAATGTTTGGGAGTTATATTAAGAACTAATGTAAAAAAATTATTGTTTCAGAAATAAGTTTATAGAACTCCATAATCACAATAAAAATGTAGAACATAAAAACACTTGTTTTTTATGTTCTACATTTTTAATTTTCTGAGACGCGTTTCACCTTCACCCTGAGGGCATTATCAATCTCAACTAATGTGAAAACAAATTTTAACGGTAACTAGTTGCAAAAATATTATTTGTTTATAATATTTAATTTGCTAATAACGCTTACTCAAATTTCTAAATTCCCATTTATTTTTGTTTTCTTGTGCAACAAATAATTCGTGCTAAAGTAGGTATTCATTATTGCCTTTTTTCAGTATTTTTAAAACTAACTAACCATCACGCCGTTTCCCCGCAGGGGTAGGCAGAGAGGATCGAACGCCACACTCTTCTATCCTGTAACACCACTTTTGCTTCGGCCACATTCATACGTCTTCTCATACAAGTTCTACGGTTGTTGAGGCCATCCTCAAACACTTAGTAGTATCTGATCGTGCCAAGTCTCTTGCGGACGCCCTCTATTCTTGTTGCCTTCAACACTCGCCTCATATATTTTCTCAGTATTTCTGATATCTGTAAAAAGATAGACAGACTATCGTGAATATAACTCATATCGAATATTAAAAATTCATTTGCTTAAAAGTTAAATAAAATTATTGAAATCTTGCCGAAATTTGAACCGAAATATAGCATTAGAAAAAGAGTTTGCAAAATTTAATCTAACATCACAATTTTTTCAAAAAAAGGTGTAAATATATAGGTATGTACATAACATATGAATTCACCTTGAATAAATGGTAGGTAGTACAGCACATTTATTTCTTCATACATGATTCTATTATGTTGGTTGGCTGAGAAATTCGCAAAGCAGTCTTGGATTAACATGTTTCCATATGAACATTTCTCGCATATTACGGTACAGTTTTTCCATTGCGAAACACGTGGATATGGGAACACTCGGAGGCTTACTAAAACCCATTATTATTATTTGTCTCTGTCTCGTTGTGGCAGAGATTGAGTATGTCGCTGAGAAAATAAAATGACAATTGTTGCCGAGTACAAATTGGCTGACATATAATACATTATTCCGTGTTTGCATTTGTCAAATATTATGCGTGTATGTCGATGTGTATTTTTAACGAGTACGCAGCGCGCCTGAATCTAGGCAAAATGACGAACGTTTCGAACATTTCCATCCGTCTATTTTATCATTCGTCCGTTTGCGCTCCTGATAGAAATCTGGATTAGCGAATGAATATTTTTTCTCGCTAATTTAGGCAGAGAGGATGGAGCGCCACACACACATGTCATGATCGATCTCTTCTCATCCACATGCATCTGCTATTTATTGCAATCTCGTTGATTATTGGAGCTTCTAATATCGGTTGCCGGTCATCTGAACATGCCACGTTATCTACAGACGGGTTGTTTCTGGCGCCGTAACGATTCGCGGCTTATATGTTTCTTAACATTCTCTTATATTTCATTCGCTTTCGTTTCCAAAATCAAGGATAGTCTCTCGATTTTTTGGACATGTCACGAAAAGAGAGGATATCCCGGAGAAGGTTGCTGTGATGGGCCATGTCGTAGGCCGTCATAGAAGAAGGTCCCTCAAACGCTTAGACGTTCTTAATTTTTTCCAAGGACGTTTTGTTAGACCTGCATACTTTTATTCTGCCCTGGTCGACGTAAGACAATAATATCCATTATTCTCGGACCTCTAATACCAGGTAGGTTTATAATTGATAGTCTTGATATAATATTATTCAGATATTCCTGCTACCTGCATTGATGATGACCCAACAAAGGATGTATAAACCCACGCAGATGATGGCCACGTCCGAACTGGCTGTTACACTTCTCGTCGTGTGTGTGTGTGTGCGTGCATGCCTGCGTGTGTCGTGGGCAGTAGTTACGACGTCTTCTCGCTCTGTTGGCTTCCCCTTTCGAATACCTCGCCCGATGGCCGCGAATCGGGGCCCTCAGACGGGTGTGTGGCCTTGTGCGGGATTCGGAAGAACAGGGTTGAACATGGCTACTTCTACTTCACCATATGTAAGAAACAAGGGTATTTCAGTTATTTCCCCATCTACAGAGATCCAATGCGAACTATTGGAAAAATAGCGTACTTTTTTATGGTTGAGAAATCAAAAAGTTAAATAGATATTAAACCACTGCGAAAGATCAACAATATCTATCATGTTGTCCTTGGCGTAACCGAACATTACGAATTTTGTTTTATGGTAAGCAGGGGCGCAAAGTCAGAACATTGAAGCGCGAGTTATAAACATATATTATTTCAAAAAAAAAAAAATTAAATATTTACCTGGCGGAATACTATGGCATGCCTATCTAAATAATGAGGTAATAACTGTGATAGGAATATGACAATTTACGTAGTAATTTATTTCGCATTTATTTATTTAATATGTGTTTACCTACAACTCGTACTTCAATATTCTGACTGCACGCGCCTGATGGCAAACATGTCCGAACGACAAATAAATGAGTCGTTGAGTATCAAAATATACCCAACCACCCTTTTGATTTGAAAGTCAATATGTTGTCTTAGCTCATTCCTACATTTCAAATATAAGTAAACTATCGTATTAAATATCTATCTGATGTTATTGTTTGTTAAAAATCGGCTTATTTGTGTTATAAACAAGATGTGAAACTGTTTTCATTTGCCATTTAGATGATCAACTACATAAATATGTTGATTAAATTTCGCTTTCGAACTGAGCCTGAGTCATGAAAAATAAATACATTGGAAAACGCGGTATTTTATAAGATGTGCACATTTTTTACTCAACTGGCGTTTTTCCCTTTGTTTAAAATTTGATGGCATCCCTGACGGGATGCGGTCCATCTCGCGAAGGGGATAGCACCGCGGGAAAAGACCCAACATGGCCGCCGTACAAGGAGCATTTTGAGGTAATGTTGACAGTCGGTTTCCCGGCGCGGCCGTACTAATTTACCATTTCCCGCTCCGTTGCCCGTCCCCGCGCCGACCACCGTACTGCGCTCTCGAGCCTAGATAAGTAAAAAGGTTCAATCATCCATGCACTGCGCAGATAAAATCTTCATCGCTTGTGGGACCTTTTTTTACTCGAGTTCGATATTTTGTTCGACGTAGTTTCGCCGCGTCGGGTAGGACTTGATAAATTTTGTAGTATCGGTCTTAAAGTTCCCTCCTGCTCGCCTTTTATCAACGGCCGCGTTCGAATTTCGAACGGAAGTCATCTTTCTTTCCCGCTCTTTTTACGACCGAAGGTTCCATTTTCGAAAATTGATTTTCATTGTTTTGTCAAGGATGTGTGCTGCCGGCTTATCGCAAAGTGCTCCGTAAATAATTTAATTTATGTCCATTTTTATATTTTTAAAACGGGGCGAGTTGTGTCATATTTTTAGCGACCCCCTCTTTCGATTATAATTATTTATATTTATTAGAATATGCCCGTATCTATGTTGAACTAATCATATTAGTTTGCGTTCGGATATCAGACTAATAAATACGAATTGACAATATTTTTATTAATATGGGAAGATTCATAAGTGAAGCATGACCAGATAAATCAAATATTGGAGGATGGCCCTATTAGATATAAGCTTTAACGTGCCAGGACAGAAAAGTGTGGCGTTCTATCCTCTCTGCCTACCCCTCTTGGAAACGGCGCAATGGTTAGTTACGTAGTTATGTTCTAAGAACACAATTACCTATTGGATTCTTTCCACCGAGGGATAATCTTTAATTAAGATAAATTATAAATGTCTCACAGAGACGAAGCTATTTATTTGGGATAGCATGTCTGGTTGGGCGTCAGTTAAGCCAGCCTCAAAGTAACGTCCTATGACATCCATATATTTCTTTCTATATAAATAGCTTAACAAATAGATCTGTGCAACGTCTATATATAATTTACCTTAGTTTAAAATGAATTGATTCATTTTTACATTTCGATGCGCTAGTGACGCCCCATGGTATACCTCAGTTTCCCCTGTCTGGATCAAATTTTACATACATCTTTACTTTTTAGGGCATGCGAAAAACAAAGGTATCCTTCCCCCCTCACCGCTACCACCGCTTACGTATAAATCTGTACAGTAAACTGTACAATATGTAAGTATCTCGATGCGCGTACCCTAATTGCTGATGTTATTAAGCAATTATTTTCGTAACATATGTAGGTATGTTCAAGTAGTGTAATATCCTCTCTCTTCTTCGCTCGTACTCATCACAGTCGCTCACCATCTTTCACCGTCCTCATGGGTTATTCATCATCTTATCAAATATGTATAATATCGCTTACACCCATGCGTTAATTTGACACACCCACTACCTACAATACGAGAACAATTTCGGTTAAATAATATTATTTAAAAAAATAATCTATTTATTTCTATCTATACTTATAAGACTCAATGTCTGTCTGCCTGTTCTCTATACAAATCTACACCGTTTGTCCGATTCGACTCAAATTTTGCATACTTATGCTTTAGGACCCGGCGGGTAACATAGGCGACATTTCCTCCCTCTTCTTTACCTCTTCCTTTCCCCTGATATATTTTCAATGCATATATGCACCGTTCGACCGATTGGACTCGAATTTTGTAAACTTATTCTTAAAGACTCTGCGGGTAACACAGGTGACATTTCCCCCCTCCCCCTACACCACTTCCCCCTGATATATTTTCAATATAAATCTGTACCGTTCGACCGATCGGACTCAAAATTTGCAAACTTTAAGACCTGGCGGAATACACAGGGCACAGTTCCCTTCTGGACATCCCATCCATACCAGCCTAAATTAAATGGAAACAATGTTTTTATTAAAGACTTTGCAAAACAGTGGAACCTTTGTGTTCCCCCACAAACTTATTTTTAATTAAATCCTTAACCCGAACAACTCCGGGTATGAACAGCTAGTTTTCTATTCAATCTAATTCCCTCACATATTTAAACCAAATTTGTAATGTTTGACACTGCGCTATCCTATGATAACATAGCATTATAGTGTTCTCTTTCTTACATTCAAATTTATGACGAGGGAAATTAACTTATTTGTAGAGGTATCACTTGAAAAGTGTACCTTCAGAAAAAGAGCTCACATGGCCACGTTATTTATATATTTTCAAAGAGAGTTATTTCTTGAGAAGAACTTAAATAACTTCCCGTGATTTTATTTTGATAAATATCTCTATTCTCAGAATAACATGTTTTTTATAACTGGTATTTACTCGGCACAACAAAGACTTGCATGAAATGTATGAATGTGGATGAGGCGAGAGTTGCTTTATCATCTCAGCGGCGAAAGTTCATGCGCTAACCCATCGATTTCTACCAGGAGCACAAAGATTTGAAGATCAACTTCGTATAAAGATAAATTGAAAAGTACTCGTCATTAATGATTGTAATCATATTCGCATGCTTGACTCACCATTGCCTGCCTCGGACGCGCACATACACACACACAGGTATGCCTGCAAATAATAATAATAATAATTCAATTCTTCACTTTCTCCGAACGAACGATCTCGTAAGCACTTCTCGTGATTACATATTTATGCATGTCCATTCAGTCGCCATTTTGCGGACGGGCCGAAAGAATAATACAATCATTATTCTGAATTAACAATGTTTAGTGCGTTACGCGTCGAAATCGGAATGCAGGCAGGCAGGTACCGTTGACGAAACGAAATTAATATGAAGACGAAGATATTACCTACCGCCATTTCCTGTATTGGCTGTTTTTTGGATGTGCTCCAATAACTCGCCATTTTGATGGCAAAACAATCTAATTCTCTGTTGATATTCACGTGTATTGTCTTTGGTATCTTTTTTGATTTATGGTCGTTTTTTACTAAAATTTGTGTATAAATATTGATTTATGAGAGTGTTTTCTAATTATTAAATTTTTTTGCCATTACTCAAGACCATTTTTATTATTTTACGTTCTCGGATCGCCATCCATGAAATAGATTCGCTCTTTATACTACATACAAGAAATCGATCCGTTTCATATTTCACCTTAAAAAAATGAAGTAAACTGGACGTGTGGAAAATTTTTGGTCGGCAAAGTGAAGAATGAACAATTTAGAATGGAGTGTAATGCTGGCTGCAGCGTGATAGACAGAATAATGTAAGAAAAAGCCGAGATGGTTTGGTCATGAGGAACGTATGAGCGAGGAGAGGATGGTTAAGAAAATATACAAGACGAGTGTTGAAGGCAGTAGGAACAGAGGGTGATCAGACAACAAATACGGAGGATGGCCTTGTTAAAAGCTACAACAACCGTAGAGCGTGCATGAGGGGATATGAATGTGGCCGAAGCAAAAGTGGTGTACCAAGATAGAAGAATCTAGCCATCTATTCTCCCTGCCTACCCTTTAGGAGATACGGCGTGATGGTTAATTAATTAGTCATTTTACATTATTTTGTAGCTCGTTAGGTTAACGATTTTTTTTCGCTGAATGCGTTAAGTTCTAAATAAAACTATTAATTCAAATACTATTGGTATTTTTGACTGATTTACTCTCAACTCACATCCCCACTAGAGAAAAGATGTGACATTTCACGTATACAGGTCTTTTGTATCGTTGAACCTCTTGAAAAATGTGCTCCCCCGGTATTTTTGAGAAAAGGTCATAGAGCAATCAATAGAAATGGAGAGAGGTGGATAATCTCTAGGGACATGGATTCTGTACGTATGCATGTAAACGTGAAAGTGTACGTACGTCATTAGTTTGCCGATTGTTGTTGACCTTTTAGAATACTTATGATGCTGCCCTGGTACGCTATACAGAAAGGGTGCAAGTACAATGGAGGAACGTGCGGATCGGCTAATGGAGTAAAATGGTAAATGCGAACGATTAGCGAATTTTGTAAACTACCTAGGTCTGATCCCCCGTATTTCGTTAGACCCTGTTAGTCAGAATAAATATAAAAATGTTAGTTTCATGAGTTTTTTCGTCCAAGTCCTTTTATTACGATTGTCGTTAACCTCCCGCCTTTCATGTAACCCTGGCATTTCTGAGAAAAGGTCACGCCGCCTACGGAGAGTGGAGGCGGCTCGCATTATGCTAATTTCTCGAAAACAATTTGTTCGCAGAAAATATGTGTGTGCGCTGCTAGGAAGTCAATTAGGTTTTAGAGTTTGTTATAATATCTAATAATAATAATAATTCATATAATTTTTATTTTAACTAAACTAAACTTACTACACAAATGTTGAGTTATTTCCTTACCTAACTATAGTTTCGATAGAAACATGTCCTTTCATCCATCAGGTAGGTATAATTTATAACTTAACGATATTAATTACCTACGGGTGCGTTGTACAAAATTGTTACTGCGACCTATTGCATCAATTAATAATACTAATTATTGTTTTTTTTATGGTTTTTGTGTTTAATTTGTAGAACTCTATTTTTTTAGCTAAATTTAAAATAGATTAAATTTTAATAATTATTATTAATGAAATTTAAAATGAATTAAATGTACATTTCACTATTAATGATTAAATTCATTTAAAATTTCATTAAAAATAATATTTCAAATTCTTCTTTTATAATTTATTATAATGCCTATTGTATAATTATACAATTTATAATTTTAAGTCCGTCAATGTATATTGTATAAAACTATTATTTCATTGAATTTTTATTTTATTGTTTTATATACTCTTTTAATAATTTTATACATTTTTACGTCTATCTTTTTATATTGTTCTTTTTTTATGTTTTTAAATAATTAATGTTTAAATTTGTCTATTGTTTATTCATTTTGTACAAATTTTAAAGTAAAAGGTTGTAAAGCCGTATACATACATATAGGTATATGTAAAATAAAAAAATAATAATATCTAGTTAATTATCTTTTAAACAGTGACATTTACATATTTCATGAAAAATAAGTACCAGGGCTATATACGCAGAATGGGATCAATTTGTACATAATCCCGAAGCTAATCACGATGATTGAAATCAACATCACTTTTCTAGCGTCGAATCAATCGTGTTTCACCTGCATGGTGGCTTCATGGTACCCCAGAAATAAGCTTACCGAATACTGCTTGATAGGTCTTAAAGTGACACGTTGAAATTGAACACGTCATATTAGAAATATCCAGGACGGGTAATGAAGTCAAATTGGAAGTATTTTCCGAAATAATCAACTTCTGTGACTAATATTGAAAACAACGGATTTTTTCATCAACAAAATTTGACTCTACTAATACATGTATGTATAATAAACAGTTATAGTTACATTATTACCCCATAAGGGTTCTTGCTCCTTCCGCCCGTATATCAGTCTCCAAATTATATAGAAAGGTACGTGTGCTCGCACACTCAAAAATTATCACTCAATCTTGAAATTACAGTCAGCGTTGCAAACGAGGTGGCGACACTCGAAAAAGTCCACAATAAAAAGTCGTCGCCGACAACTACGAAGTGCAGCTGATCGATCGCTTTGTGTAAAGTGGCCGGGTGTTTCGTGAGCTGGATCGATCCCTCCCGCGCGGGAGGGAGGGGATAGACAGGTAACTAACTACATTCGCGGAGCTCAACGGAAAACGTATGAATAATGAATCGGTCGGTACTGACATACCTACCGATAGCACCTGTCACCCTGGTATTAGCGGCTTTCTGCGCAGGGCTGAAAAACCCCGAAATACACTCTAATCAGGAATGTTTAAAATGTGGTTTCCTGCTGTCATGCATGGGAACACCAACCAGCCTAATTACAATTTTTTAAATCAAACTTATGAATTTGTTTGGAAAAATTAAATTTAAATGTACATTTTTTGGATGGATAAGAAGAATTAGGATAAAAATGTTTGTCTTTTACAATATAACGTAATAATACTAGATCTAATCTATTTTGTACATTTTATAATGGGGATTCCCTCTTCAATAGTGACCGAAACATAATCAAAGCAAAGTATCTATGCCACGTGGCAACTTGACAAAAAATCTTCAAAGCGATCCTCCAAAATTTGTAATCTCCGCAGTCCATACATTCTAATTAATTTCCTACGAATTTTCATCTTGAAATCCAACTTTCAACCACAATTCTTTAATTAAGAATAAATTATAGAAGTCTCACAGCGACGAAGCTAATTTACATATGAGTAAAGTGAATGGAAGTCTCTTATACGACGGCTCAGGGCTAAAATATTTACGAGCTGGTTCAAGTGATTACTCTACACAATACCACGTTCACCAGTCAACATCCACACATTATCATTTTTTTAAGTTCTATATATATGTTCGAATCAAGAATCATTCAGATATTACTATGGTCTCTGCTAGGAACATATGTCGATTTTTTCTCATTAATAAGTTAGTATACATAGTTTTCATTTTTTATTTTTTAAAGTGGAGTTTTTTTAGCAATATTCCTTTAGACTTATATATGATATTTTTTCAAATTATTAAACATATCTACTAGAATACGCCTTATAATCAATATTTTCAATTTTTAACTCCTATCATGCATCAGCATATATTTTTAAATAATATTTGTATGAAAGTATGTTCTAAGAACACAGTTACTGGATTTTGTCCCCAGAGAAATGATTAATTAATTAAGGATAAATTATATAAGTCTCACAGAGAAGAAGCTAATTTATATATGAGAAAAATGGATGAAAGTCTCTTATACGATGGCTCAGGGCTTACAAACTGCATGAGTTGGCTTGAGTGATTCTTTAATTATTGTATGAGTTGTGCTTGTGTTGTATAATTAAAAAAATCTTCACTCGATGCCATCTTGATTGATTACAAAATATCTATACTATTTTGCATATGTTTTAAATATCGTCACTAAATAATATTAAATTTATCGTCCAGGCTTAACAATCGAGCTAGAAATTTTTTAAATAAATAAAATGGCAATATTTTTTCATATCAAACAACGTGACATTGCGCTATTTTTACGAGACAATAAATTATTTAACTAGCAGTTAAGTAAGCTTGCTGCTGACCTGCGGGCGGCTAAGTGCCCCTACGTGCCCGCTAGGCGGCCATTGGTGCCTGCAATTGGCTATCGACTGTACTGGCCGCAGCGCGGCTCAAAGTGACCACTGCGCGTTTGTTTGTGCCTTGTTTTTTGAAACTGGTAATGGCAAATCCACGCACTGCATTTGAAGCGATAATAATATTGATGATACGTCGTTTTGTATGCGTTCGAGTATGACACATTTCCATTTTTATTCTAACCCAACCTTGAAATTAAACGTTTTAATTATTTTAATTAAACGTCAAAAATATACTTGCCTGCAGAAAAAATAAAATTTACGTTAAAAAATATAAATATCGATGTATTTCGCCTTAAAGTGACTCGAATGTTAATTAATGTAATTTTAATATTTCTACACATAAAATAATATGTTAATGTATTTTAAAATATGTAATCAGTTTTACCTCGTTTCTTAAAATAAAATCATACGATTTGAATAATTTTTGAAGCTGGCAATGATAAAACAATGCACTACTATCTAGTAGTGCATTGCATCGCTTAAAACCCATCTGCGTTTTAAGCGTAATCATAATATAGATTATTTAATTCCAAATAAACGCGTTTTTCTCTTTCACATTGTATTGCATATAAGAAGATAAAATTTTCAATCCATCTTCAAGCGATTCAAGATGTCTTACGACTATTTTATATAGCAAAATAGAGTTGGAATTAAATGACGAATTTTATTTCAAACTTTGGGATTTTAATATTTGTATTGTATTATTTCTTTCAATAACTTCTTCAGTAATCTTCGCGTTAAAGAAATTTCGCCACATTTGTATATATTTACTTTTACAATTCACCTTGTGTTTTATTTTCATCTTTACCTACTCCGGAATCCATACCGGGCGTCTTCAAAACCTTCGAAATTAAGATAATTTTGGCGTATTAAGAGAGTAATGTTAAATTTCGTACAAGTTTATTTTAGTCTTATGCACTGATTTATATTTTTGATATACCTACTTTTATTATTTATATGTGTATGTATATTTGGCCGTGCATTCGTAACATCACATTTAAATACTGTATTAAATTTGTTTAAAAAAATAAGCATCCCTATTGAACTTGATAATAAGAGGCTAGATAAAAATCTTAAAATTGGTACAACATTATGTAACGTCTTCGCCCTCCACAATAATATGTATATTTATTTTTAGCACCCTTATGAATTCTTAACTTTTCCTCGAACGTTTTCGCAAATTGAAGAATCATCACCTATTGCATTATCTGCGACCCGTGCGTCGCGCTTCCCTGGACGTTGATTTCCGGAGGTTGAGGACCCAGCTCGGCTGCGGCACTCTGTATCGATCAGGTGGTCAACTTCATAAAGTCGCTAAAGTACGTACGTGTACATATTTACGTACCTCCGCCAACAAAGTTGGACGTTACGCGATCCTTTCTCCGATCTAGCCTCCTGGCAGTGTGCATCAATTTCCGATTGAAGTACACAAAACCTTCTCTTAAAATATTTTCGACCTTTGTACATCGGTCACACTTTTAAAACCAAATTCGAGTGAAATATTGGAAAATATTGCTCTCGTGGTTGTCCATATTTTATAAATGAATTAATTGTGTGGGGTATAAAAGCAAAGACAGCAAATATCCAAAAAAATATTGTGGTCATCGAGGACACGTAATTTTTATGATGTACTGATTTCGGGATTTTATAGAAAACATAGCCAATAAATCAATAAAAAACATGATTTTGGAAGAATTTTAGATACATAAAATCTAGAAATATAGAACGTTATAAATTAGTAATTCTCGATGACTGCATTCAAAACATTTTTAATTTCTTTTTTACCACAATTAAAATTTAAATAAAAAAATACATAATTTAAAATACATGACATTTTCTTATCCAACACAAGTAAGTTTTCGTGTGTTCAATAATTAAATTCGGAATACCTACGCTTAAACCAAAATTTCGTTTAATTCAAAAAACATTGTCAAGATGTTGCCTCTCACCCTGTAGGAAGCCGGGCTTCCCCTCTCTTGTCGTCTCTCAACCGGAACCATTCCTCCCTTTCTTCGTTCATATCCGTTCTGGGCGCACCCATTTCATAATTTATCCCGCCGACGAATTACGATCATTGTTTCTTTTACTTTATTACTTTTGTGGAATATTTCGCACTGTTTCTTTCTTGACTTCCCTCAATTGATCATCAGCGTCTGTTTATTTGAGTGAGAAATCAAAGGTAGTAGACATAGTTGGCCCATCTAACTATTACAATAAACATATTTTAAATTCTAGGTTATCTGTCGCTTCAATGCATGACTTTCTTGCAGTTAGTTAAATGAACTTGAATTTTCTGTGTTTTAAAGCCGTTTGGGCTTGTTTCATTATAGATGTTTTATGCTAGTTGAACGTAATCCTTTAATACGTATTTTTGTTCAATCGAAGTCTTGAAGCTACCTAGCCGCTTGCTAAGGACCAATATATACATCATTGAATTATAATGCACCGAACGGCTGAAAGCCCTCTACCGGCAATAGAATCCTCCAGTTCTTCTCGGCGTCAGACATATTTATTCTTTGTCACATATTTCATTATTATCCTCAGAATCAAATGCAATTAGCTGCGAATATCACTAAAACGCGATTTGGTCTTTTAATTTTGGTTTGATTTCTTATCAACCACTGATAGAAAAATCAAAAATACATTCGACTGCATAAAATTGTGTGCAAGACTTCTCCAAATACTTAAGTCAGCAGTCAGTAAACGTGCAATTGTATTTTTAAAATTTACTATCACATAAAACTTTATCTCACCAAAGTATCGGTGATATCAATCACCAACCTTGTTTTGTGTTGTTTACCAGGAAATTCGTTACAAAATCAAAAATCATTATTTACAAAATGTTTAACTTTAATTTTCGCGCTTATTGTTGTGGAATCAACTCCCTTGTGTCAATCCCTTCACCCTCCGCACAACCCTTGTCCGCCACGCTCGCCTACCCCCTGGGATATTTGTATCTGAAAACTTTTAATTTCCTGTCGCGAGGTATGTACGGTTGTATTGTGTTGTTTGTGTTGGTGTGTGTTGGTGGAGTGTCTCTAATCAAAATTTTGCAGGTGTATGAATCCGATTCAGATGCTTGCATTTGATCAGGGGTAGAGAAACCAAGCATGCTATGTGAAAATTTCGTAAATAAGCCGTCGCTTGAGCGTTTTTATACTGAAATACATATTCATTCTTACATTTTCTGCGCTCCTAACTTGATCCGGTGGAGCTTGGACTGGACGAACTAGAAATCACTGTCTGGATCGTTTTTATAGTGTTTTTTTTTTCACCTAGTCTTAGAGGTAAATAAATAAAGATAGAAAAATCAAAATAAACATTTTTTAGTCAATAATGCAGAAATATTAAAAGCATTATTAACTAACTACCTGGTCAAAAAATATCATGACTCTAAACTCTAAACGAACTGTACAACATTCGTAAACAAAAAATGCAGTCTTGATTACTCATAATCCATTATCCGTAATTTTCCAGACAATGCTATTTTTAGTTGATGTAGTCTCGAATTTTAATAAAATTTAGTTACAATGTATTTATATTAGCAACAGAAGACATAGTCTCAAGAGAACTTCAATTTCTGTTATTTTGTAAAATAGGATATTTGAAAAAATTATATCGTCTTTCTTAAGTTCAATGTTCTCTTTAACAAAATTATCTTGTTCTAATTTTATGTAGGGTAGGTATTACAAAAATGTTCACGGTGAATTATCTCAAAATTGCTCAATGAGAATATTTGTAGTTTTAGAGATCTCAAATCTCTATCTCAAAAAAACTATTAAAAATACAATTTCCACTCATATTATACTATACATTCATTACATTTAAAAAATAAATTATTAAATATGTTATGAAAAAAAAGAAAAACGTAATGGTTTACTACACACATTCTTTGATTCCTTTCTGAGAATTAAAACTTTGATTCCAATTATCTTAGAATGCCATTTTATGACATGAAACATTTTTTGACAATTAAGACTAGGGTTGCGTATTCTGCAGTCCTGACTTCACGCAGATGAAGTTAAACTGAACGAATTAGAAAACACACAAAAGTAGTATGACAATGCGTCTGACGTGAAATAAGTCACAGTTTAATTTGACAATAATTCATACTGATGTACATTTTCACCCTCAAGCAGTATGTGCTCCTGGCTTGATTCGGGTGAGGTTTTGGGAAGGAAAAACCAGAAAAATATATTTATTGCATAAAATTTTCTTGTACAATTATTGAGCTAAAATGCTAAAGTTATTCATCCCCTCACGTTGTATGCACTCCTGGCTTGATCCGGGTGAGGTTTTGGGAAGGAAAAACCAGAAAAATATATTTATTGCATAAAATTTTCTTGTACGATTATTGAGCTAAAATGCTAAAGTTATTCATCCCCTCGCGTTGTATGCACTCCTGGCTTGATCCGGATCCGGATTCAAGCCCGCACCCTCTTACCCGGACACTGGCGGCGTGCATCGCGCCCAGAACCGTTGGAGCTACCGTACCGTGACGTGCCCGACGCACGCGAACACCTGCAGCACCTGAAATATGTCACTATTATTTACAACCGCTTTTAGTTGTGCAATTTTAATAGGATCCATTGATTTACATAATTATACTATCGCTAAATAAAGTATATTATTAATCCCAATTATAATAATCTGTCCGTCCGTCCGTCGTAACTTCATGTAACGTCCGTAACTTATTTATAGTATTTTTTATTTTTATATATTAATAAATAAATTCTTATTCCTTAGGAACCGACGTGTAAAAGTACTGTCATTTTTGACGGGTTATAGCTAGTATAATTTGTATTATGTATTTGTATGCAAATGTATGTATGTAATTTGTATGTAAAAGTATACTTTGTTTTCACCACTTATATATTGAAAATATTAACATGTTTCAGGATCAATGGACGTATACTAACAAATTAAAAATCTAAAATCGAAGCATAGACGGTTAAAATGAATATATATATATATATATATATATTATATATATAATATATATATATATAATGGAACAAAGGAACTTCTGGACTCCCTCGCGTTTTTTTGTAGCTAGTCCGCAACTTTTGAGGCCTTTTAGCCTTGACAATGGCACGTGATACCGTGTCGAAACGTCGGCCTTGGTCTTCTCACGGAGACCATTTACAGAAAACGCGAGGGAGTCCAGAAGTTCCTTTTGTTACATACAATAACGCCGCGGAAACCTCAAGCAAAACAATATATATAATATATATATATATATATATGTTAATAAATCAAAGGCTTTCACGGGTACAATATGTGTTAGTTCTAACTACTTTGGGGGTAACCCGCGTCAAATTCTGGTCGTCAGGACCAGTCGTCTGCCGACGTTTCGAACAGATCTCACTGTTCATCTTCAGGGCGCCTTGTCGATGAGCTGCTTCTCCAAAAATCCGGATCCGGAGCTCATCGTCAAGTGAAAGTTTGAAAAATTCTGCGTCAGGTGTTTGTGGAGGAGTGGGTTTCTCCACAAAATGATTTTGCTCTTTTCAAAGAAGTATATTATTAATTTTGTTCGTTCACCGAATAATGTCAAGACACGCCTTCATGGATTAGGTAAACGTCCAGCAGGGTGGACCACAGAGGCAATGTGAAGGGATGAATTGTGGTATATTGTGACTGTACATTTTTCTATTTAAAATAGCCAAATTTCTAGTCAACTTCCCAGACCTACTCTCAGATCAGAACTGAGACCTCAACTCGGATCGTAATTGGCGACCAAAGTTTAAACTGTGAATCTCGTTTATGCCGGCGCGCACGCGCACCGTGTCAGATTTTTTATGTTTGTCGTTAAAATCATTTTTATTCAATTATGGAAATTATATACGCAATAGCTGTAACCCGTCAAAAATGACATTACTTTTACATATGAAAAAAAAGAAAGTACGGACGTTACAAGAAGTTACGGACAGACAGGCTGACGACAAGGAAATTATGATTATTGGGATATGGCTTATTTCGTGACGTAATTTACTTAAATCTAATCTTGTTTTGCGCGTACTATCTACTGAGAAATCGCGCACACTTTTATTTGGCTATATCCGAAGATTTTAGGATAACGTGGATAGATTAGTGGTCCAAGGCGTATTGGACAGATTAGATGTGGCGATTGCCAGGAAAATCACTCCAAAGTGTGCGACAGAAATGCGTCAAGTCGAAAAATGACGTCAAACTTTTTCTTCTCTGCGTTGAAGACACGACAAGAAATTATAAGGCGACGTAAAATTTTATATAGAAGAGTACTCAAAATAAGCAGAATGCATAAATTTATGTATCAAGATATTGTCACGTGTCGTGCCCGTTTTCTTCTCATAATTTTGCTTGCAATTTCATTTTGCTTGACATTCTTATTTATTACATTTATTACATTCTTGTTAATTTTTATAGTGTTTTCTATTCTTTTTTTCCATATTATTTACTCTAACCATGTTATCTTTCTGTTTTGTATCTTATTTTGTCAATTGTTACGTTGTTTCTCCTGAACCGGTGTCTTACCAGTGATTCTAGCCTCTTCTGACACAAACGCTACATGTTTTTATTTTTGTTTTGTCCCTTTCCCTCCAAGGAAGGGTGTTGGTCCCGTGCGATGTCTCCTCGGGTGTTCTTATACTGTATTTTCTAGATTGTAGATGTTCTTACATTATATTTTTCTTTGTATAAGCTCTTTTAAGAAATAAATACTTTTTTCGCATGGGTACATTGAATCTTCGTTCTTGCGTTGCTGGGACGGCCGGCCGGGCGGGGAGGATGCTTTAGCATAAAATAATGCCAACCAAGCGGCGAACGTGTTGGGCCGTGATGGGTCACCTTCAGTGCCGTGTCTTCGGGAGGAATGAATGAAAACACTGGAAAATAGTAGCGATTTATTAATTAGAAGGTGTCTTATTTGTGTCATGTGCTACGTGGGGGGAGGGAGAGTTGGTAGAAGACAAATGTCCTAGAGGCGCAACATGAGAGAGTTGATCGGAATGAGGCAGGTGGAGGATTTGTTGCGACACAAAAAGAAGAAGAAGAATGATTATCCCTCTGTGGAAAACTATCCAGTAATTGTGTTCTTAGAACATGCGTATAAAAATATCCATCGTAAAATTAATGATACTCAAAGACTGTCGAAAGGAATAATTACGAGAGGAATAAAGTCATGTCGAATTACAATACAACAAGTTAACGGAAGATGAAACACAATCGTCAACAATGTGAGTACATTTATAGAGAGTACGTTTCGTTTTCTAAACGATGTCCACCGCCGGACGCTGTGAGGAGATTTCGTAATTTTCTCCGCGCTCTCGGCTCCAAGGCGAGTGACATTTCGCAAGTTTACCGCGACCGCGCAAACTGGGCAGGCGCGTTGAACAACAGTGTGCCGATTCAAAGAATTTGAGAGAAGTGTCGACACCATCGGCCGTATTCCGAAAATACGATTTTTAGGATCTTAACATTGTTATACCAACACTTAATAGGCGAGAATAAAAATAAAAAATAAACGAGACGTGGTTGTAGGTGTACGTCGAGTTCTGTGTTTGCCGTACTCGAATAAGGAGATTTGTATATTTTCACACGTCTCTCTCAAATTTGCGGTGTCCGATGTCTGCAAAAAGGTGATTTCTCCGGTGCCTTTTTATCCAGGCGGTCTGGTCTGACAGAGCTTCAAAAGGATTAACGAAGTACCTATCTATCGCAAACGTAACCTCACAATTCTCATGTTTTGATTAAAAAAAATTATTTATTTTTATTTATTTAATTTATGGTACAAATACAGTTCTTATATATAACATATCAGATTTAACATTTTTATTAAATACTTGGTAGTCATGTAGATCTCGTCAGTGAAGAGAAGCTCTTGAGTCTGATGAGGGAGCCACAGTTCTTATTCCTTGTTATAATATATAGGAACATAGTGTATACAAGTTACTTATTAATACAGTAAAAAAGGTAAATTGATAATGAAAGTATAGGAGTTATTTTGAAAAAAGCTGTAGGTTTAAATGATTTATGAATTTAAGTTTGATTTTAGGAAAATTTTAATTTTTTTGATTTGCTCTGAGAGGTTACTTTTGCATCGTAACTCGATAGGTAAGTTATTATAGTAATTAATGGCTTTATAAATATAGTGATACTGCATTTGGGTTGTTTTACATTTAGGCATTATTAATTGGTTTCCATTTCTCATAAGTTTGAAATATTCCTGGTTTTCTGTAAGGTCTTTTCTTTTTCATATTTTTTAATATGGAAACTTGCTTGAAAATATCATCTACGTTTACATGAAATAAAAACTAATGCTGTATTTAATGCTTATAAAAAAAATATTTTTTAATTTGCACTTATTAATTACTTCTCCCGCAGCGTCCTGACGTAAAATTATGGCAAAATTGTCATTGTCGCGCTGGACTCGTATTTATATTTTGACGTTTGACGGACAACCGTCATGTCTCGCGTCGCATTGCCGCGTTGTCACCCTCTCTCACAAGTAGAAACTGAAAGAAGCAAACACCGACGTATCGTTTATTCTTTCTTTCTATTCTCGTCTATTGAGTGTTGGGATATCAATCTTAAGATCCCAATATTGCTATTTTCAGAATACGGCCGAATGTGTGCGTGCCATAGATAGTACACACATCATTGTAACATTGATGAGTGTGTACTTTTACGTTCGGTAGCGCTGCCACCGCACTGATATGCCACCCTGGTAGTTCTGCTCTAAATTTGTGACGTGGACACACCGAGAACCAACTTTTCTAAAACCTTGCCTGCTCTCTTAACATCTCAGTACTCCATATTCCTTCTCCCCCGTGTCAATTTTCAATTTAATTAATATATATACCAACCTCCTCCCTGGCCTTATGAACTTTTGTTACATATACAGTACAAATAGAAATACCACCTAAGAGTAGGTATAAACAGTACCAAACACTATCTAACAGTACATTAAAAAAATAAACATGGAAAAAAGGTAGCTACATTAGCTACCTAATGAGAAAGAAACGTTTTTTTAAATATGTATACAAAAATAAGCAATAATAATATTTTTTTAGATATACTTATAAATAATGATTAGTAAAAAAAATAAAAAAAAATAATTAATAACAAAAACAATTTAAAAAAAATAAAGATATTAATAAAAACAATAAAACTAAAAACACACATTAACAAAAAGAGCACACTAACTCAATAGAACATTAATAATTTAAACTATTAATAATCTAAACTAAGTATATTCCAAGTCTAAATATCTCCTTAATTTAGGTAGGTATAGGTATGCTTCTACAATGAAAAATTCAAAAAATTCAATGCAATTCAAAAAAACAACGTAATTCGAAATCCTGTTACCAAGCCGGATGTTATTGCCGTTATTAGTGAGTTTTTTTTTTTTTTAAATAGAGATGCGAAGACGGAATACGTGTCACATCAATATTCTTACTATTTTCAACTAAGCTAAACGCTTGTGTTATGAAAATAGGACCAACTTGCTGGTCTGGAGTGAGGTTCAAAACACGAGGCGAGATTCCTAACCACAAGACCAACAAGATACTCTTAAGTTATTCTTCTCTAAAGTTAACGGTATAGTTATTATTACTACAAAGAACACTTCGTGTTTGTATGTCGGTGTATTAAACGAAACCATCTGAATTTAAATAAATAATCTTAAATATCTCGAAAGCCTGGATCCTTGCTCTCACTCTCTCCGTCAGGATCCAAATTTGATGGTCATATTGATATTGACGGGAATCACTGATGGACAGAGTGAGAAGTGCTGACTTAAGGCACACACTCGGCATGGAGCTCCTACTACTACACATAGAAAAATCACAAATGAGGTGGCTTGGACGTGTGCTAAGAATACCAGAGGAACGAATACCAAGAAGAATCCTCCTGGCAACCTCGGAAGAAGCTGGGAGAAGCAACAATAAATGTGTATGAAAACAGAATGGTTGACTCATGCAAGACAGAGAAATATGGAAATACCTTGTCGAGTCGAATCTTAAACATAAATAGATTTCTACAGTCCAAGTATTTAGAGCAAGAAGATAGTGATTGCTGACGTTCGACAACCGGCCAAGCAGTAGAAGAAGACGATTATACCTATATACATTTTTTGAGTGTCTTTCGCAATTCGAGATTAGCATTATTTCCAAAAATAGCTACACTCACGAAGGACTTATCAGAGAACGTATTGCAAATACATGAAGTGTGCCGGCAGGGTGTGACATACGATTATAGTCTATAGGTACATAGCACTGCGGTTGACTCAAGGATGAAAATGGTAATAACTTCCCAGCCGATATCCGCCCGCCGGGAAGGTGGACCCGTATCGCGAGCAAACACAGAGAAGTGTGGTACTGCAATCATGGGTGGGTGTCGGCTGACGCTTAGTCACCCGCGTACTCCAAATGATAATTGAGAAATGCGAAATCTTCTTCTTCCAACCTTCATCTCTCCACTGCTGGATATAGGGGTTTGGCGTTAAAACACCACGCTTGCCAGGCGGGTTGGTGAGTTTTGAAATCAGCCGCCCTTAACATAGGGAACAGGCGCTGTTTGACGCCCATTATGGATCAGGCGCTACGGTAAAACCAGACATGAGCCTTCTGTGTATAGTTTTATGCGATATTCTGCCGTGTATATGTAACCTCTCTGGACTCTGCACCTTGCCACAAAGTCAAAACTGCGACAAAATTCCTCCAGGATCAACGAAATCTGAAATCATTGGCTGAGGTTTCGGATCCCATTGCAAAGTCAATCATCAAGACTGATGTAATGAGTATGTCTTGGTGTTAAAGTTAAGTATTAGCTTGCAATACGTGCTGAAAGCAAGGTTAAGTATTGCAAGCTATTACATAACCTTAACATCATCACTTGCTCGTCACATTAGTCCTGCGATGGGATCCGAAACGTCGACCAGTGAAGTCAGATATACACGGCAGAATATCCCAGAAAACTATACACATAAGATTCTGAAGGCCGTAAAAACCTAAGAACATTTTCATACATGACCTTTAAAAGCAATTGCGAGATCTTGAAGACTTAGACATCTCAGCAACTTGTATGGGGCTTTTTCCTTGTAACTACTGATAAAATGGAGAAGTTGATGGTACGTATCACAGTCGAAGGAATCTGTCCCAGCTCATCATCGTCATTATAGATGTTCGGATCTGGCGAAATAACAAGAAAAACGTACGGGCATATATATATATATATATATATATATATATATATATATATATATACCTGCACGCATTGTGCCCACCTACTATTATCGGAAGCAATCCGGCCGGCGGCAGATTGCTACTTATCGACATCCGACATGGGAAACCTTAGATTCGTCTCTTGTCACTGATCCGACATTTTGTATGGCTTTCCGGCCTCGCGGTACGTGTGTGGGCACCGTTACGCGTCGCTCGCCAGAGGGACGCGAGGTCACCTACCGGATGGGGGTAATATCTCTCGCGTATCCGGTTCGTACCTACTTCCCGCCCCGGCATTTATTTATTTATTCCACTTCTCACTCTTGTCGGACCAGTCGGTATCCATTTGTCACTCTGCCCAAGTGTTATTACCGAAGAAAATTGCAAAATTAAAATCTTTTTAACTCGGAAGTTCGTGACATGTCCATTTCCGTGGAGCTCCTCCGCCGATACTGAGCTAAAACTTTCTCCGGTACATAAAAGGTCATCTACTTATTTAAAAATTAAATAAAAATATCTTAAATATAGTAGGTATATCTAAATTGAAAAAATACTTTTTTGTAAAATTGGGAGCAAATTGGAAAAAAATCCAAATATTATTTAAAAAAAAAAAAAAAATTGAGATGCGTACACGAAATACGTGTCACATCGATATTCTTACTCTACTAAAACTGAGCTAAACGCTTTTGTTATGAAAATAGGACTAACTTGCTGGTCTGGAGTGAGGTTCGAACCCGCGGCCTTTGGATAACGAGGCGAGAGTCCTTAACGCGAGACCAACAAACTACTCTTTTGTTATTGACAATTGGCTTATAGGATTAAAAATAAACGTTTGCAACATTTTAGATATTTAATTTCTAATTAGGTACGAACGTCACCTTTTTTCTGTCTCGGACGAAAGTGCGCATGGAATATGCATATCGATCAGGCGGAAGAGGTCCACGGGAATGGACGTGTCGTGGCCAATAAAATAATGGTTCAATATGTACCTTAATAAGTCGAAATAATAAAATGATCATTATCTTGTAAAAAGTCACCAAGTTTCATCCTGAATCTCTGGCTCCCGGGGCGGTGTAAATATAATTTCCAGACAATTTTTAAAGATTTATTTATTTTAAATTACAGATACCAATAGTAGACAAATAGCTTTATATTGTTTCTAAACTCCAATAAGAGATTATCTCATTGAAGGAAAATGGCAAATCTTAATTTGTTCTTCAAAATTGTTATATAATAATTATTTTAATAGTCTAGATCTAACAAGCAGCACTAGGCAATGCGTAACATTTCATCGCGATACCGTCAATACGAATTATCTGTACAATCAGAAGGCTTCACAGATTGGGAAATGAATATTGGTACATATCTGATATTTTTTCTGATTCACTAATCAATTTTAAGCAGTCTATGTCAGTCTGTAATATATTTTATCTTTTGTCTTTATTACCTGAGTATGATAATTGCTGTTAATTAGTTACTTATAATTTTACTATGGCTTTATTTTCTTCTATTCTACAATGTATAAAATTTGATTTTTTTCTTTCTATTTTTAGTTGGTAATTATTAACATTATATTGTTTTTTTACTACTTGATTTTCGATTTAATTTGTATTATTTTTCTTTTGTGTAATCATTTCTAGCTGTAGGTATATTTAAAAATCACTTCTTTGTATGTATTACTTTGTATCGCATAAGAAATTAAATACATAAATGTGTCTTTTTTCTTCAAAAACCTGAAAAACACTCGCACAACAGCAGAAAGTAAATAATTCTCACATAGCTTGTAAGGACATGTTGCTAGAGTTCCATGAGACTGAAAGTAATATTATTTTTTTGAAATTTAAATAAAAATTGCAAATGCAAAAGAGATTACATTTTTTTCTTGATTGCTGGCTTGTTGCCAAGACACTTAAAATATTATCGAATCGAATATTTGGTCAATAGATGTGTCCCAACGTACGCACATATCATAATCTTGTTTTTGCCATGTTTCTCCGAAATATTGGCTCCAATCTTCAGGCAATCTTTACAGTGGTTTAAATTGCAGATATATATTTGAGATAAAGTAATTCATAACACTGTATATAGGTAATATTATAAGATTCTCGGAACTGCTGTATTTCATTGATAAACTTTTGAGGTCTCAGGGTTGTCACCAATTTAAATATTAAAATCAAAATATATTCTGTATGAACACTGTTGCTTATACAAGAGCATATAAATGGTGAAAGAGTCTTGATTTTTTTTAAACTTCTTTTTTTCGATGTTTTCTACCAATGATTTTAGTTGTTTCCTTCATTTTTTTATTAATATTTTTATATTTATTAATGATAGCAGTGCCACTCACTAGAATTATTCTGCGTCGATGTGGGCATGATATAAAACAAAAAATTTTACTTTATTTTTGTTTTTATTAAATAATTCGTCGTTAATTCCGTTAGTTTTTTTTTTGTTTGCCTGATGCTTTTGTCCATTTTATAATATTATTCTTAAATATTGTCCCATTTTAATTCCATTGGCAGTCTGTTACACATTTTATTAGAGTAATAATTCACGGATCTCTGCCCAATTGTAGTTTTAGTGGTCGGTATTAAGTGATTTTTATTTTTACAGCATCTCATGGGCTTTGATAATTTTTGGAATTTTTATAATGGTGGGTGAGTAAAGTCTTTGCACATATTTGCCAGAACATTCGAATTCTTTGAATATTTATTTTGAGCTCCATCAAATTTGCATTTTTAGAATTACTTTTATTAAAGCCTTTTGTGTTCTGTAAGGTTTTTTAACACATGTTTAGGCCGCACGTTCCCATCCAATGTGCCGTATTATTTTTTTATTTGGCAGAGTGCATAGTTTTCAAATTTCGTTGTTTCCTGTCTAACGCTACGTCTGAAAGTGCACCACTGCCATTCTGAGCAGTTCGACGATGATTAAGTTTCATTGACTATCCCATATGTCCGAGGAAGAGCATCCTCCAGTAATATGGATCCTCAAGTGACTGAAGAGCTTAATTCTAGAACCACAAGTATTCGGGCACCTTGTATACGGAAAACCACTGGCCTGTCCTATTTTTTTTTTAATTTTAATCCTCCCGATTACAGCATTGTTTTTAATATTCTGCCTCGGAGTCTTGGTTACCCATGTATACCATTTCCCACCATCTAGACCAGTCTTCTGCAGCTAGCAACATAGTCAATAATCCTGGCGTTTTGTTAATACGCGTTCAGTCTTTCGATGGAATGTTAGAAGCGATTTTTTACCATTGTGTACATGTCAGGATAGAGGAAGATGGAGAGGAATGTTGGAGAAGGCCAAGGCCCACAATGGGCTGTTGAACCATTGATGATGATGATGTAAGCTTTTATCCTAGAATGCTATGCTAGCGAATTATCTGAAATAAGGCTGCCTATCCAGGACTCAGTGAACTAAATAAGACAAGAATTTTAGGTAGTCAAGCACAATTCTCAGACAAGAATACACAGATTTTTTTTGTTAAAAGCCTGAAAATCTTTAGGGAGTGCCATAAAAAATAACATTCATAAAATGAAACGTTTGATGAATTCTTTATAAGTTTAATACTTATTTCTTTAAGGTATTGTTCAATTATCAAGACATTCTAATAATAATAAGAAAAAAAAAGCAATTTTCAGACGAGTTAAATACAAATTTTCCACCATTTATAAAATTTGAGTATTTTGATCAGATTTTTTGTATTGAATGAAATTTTTAAGCTCTTGATGATTATCTTCGTTTAGAATATTTTGAGTTTGTTCAAATCTTTCAGAACAGTGCTGGATTTATGTCACAGAGACATTATTAATCAATTAGTGTATATTATAGATATCTCACAGAGACGAAACTGTATTAATTATGGGAAAGTAGGTATAGAAGTCATTTGGGTGTAACAGGACTTATGACCTGTCTTTTGGTAGGCTTAAGTGATCACTTTACACAATTGTAACATTCGCCATTTCCACCCATGATAGAATATACCATGCTTATTCATTTTTTGGAAGTTGTATATATGTTCAAATTGCGTGAAGCTTTCATATATGAGTTGTAAGCGCCTTTTCCATGCGGCCTGTACAAAGCCATTTTCATTCCCCTAAATCCCCACAGATGTCGCTAATGAGAAAATCTACAATTGATTTTACGGAATTTAGGGAGCAATATCCTTTTATTATGTGTAATGAAATTCATCCGAATACTTGCCTACCAAAAGACAGGTCATAAGTCCTGTTACACCCAAATGACTTCTATACCTACTTTCCCATAATTAATACAGTTTCGTCTCTGTGAGAAATCTATAATATACACTAATTGATTATCTTCGTTGTTCATTACGTAAACCTTGGTGCCGCTTGGAACTGGCTTAAAGTAAACATGAAAATGAAAACTGTATTTATCAGATAATTCAGATAACGTATGTAGCTTTTCTAGGAAGATGAGTAACGTGGGAGCGGCAAGAGTCCACCGAGATTGTAGGCTTCGATATACAATCACTTTCACGTAGGTATTCAAATTTTGCAGATAAGCGCGGCCGGCTAAAACCGCGACTGAATAAACAGAAGCCCTAAAAGAAGATGGCTTCTGCTTCAACTTTTCCGTCCTCGTGGGACTAGAAAGTCTCTACACGCCGTCCATTCCTTGACTACACCGTCATCTAGTATGCTACCATACCTCTTGCAGGCCATCTATGTCTCGGTCTTGAAACTGTTAGCTTTGTCCTCCTGGTCAGGTTACTGGACTCTTCTATTATCGATTCCCTTGCCGCCCACTGCTTTTTCCTTTCTTTCGCCTTTGTCAAGAAATTTGAGAAACAACCCTTTACCTATTTTTCAACTTTAACTCCTTTCATTCCAGGCCTAGATTTTCATGTTTTGGCCATAAAAAATTATAGTTATTTAGCTTATATAATCTCTGCCTACTTTCTAATATCTATAATTTTATAAGACATTAGATTTATCAAAATAGGAAGACTTTGGTTGTTGAATCATGTGCAGATGAATACCAAACCGGGACCAGCAGGGATAAAAATATCTCCAAATTGGGGTCAATAGAGGAAAATTCTCGAAAAGGACTCGACGGAGGAGGACGAAAGACCCACTAGGTGTCATAGAACCAATAATGATCATTTTTACCTCTTTTTGATCAACTTGACAAGGTTCATCGCTGTATAAATAAAACTCTTATATGTATGATAGAAAGTCATCAAATTTCATCTATGTGGACCTTTAATATATGATTACCTTTAATACAGCAATTTTTGTCCAATTAACGTTTTTTAAAATTGATTTTAATCATAACTAAACTGTGTGATTTCGTCAAAATTATACTATGACATCTTTGTTGCCCTTAAAATTTTATATAGTGCTGTTAGACTTGTAAAAAATGCGGGCAACCGAAGCGGAATGCCGACTGCAAGATATATATTATTTTAATACCCCGCGCAGTGACACTCGGCGGCGGTGCTGGGGTGGTGCCGGGCGGGGGCGAGTGGCGTGGGAGAAGAGGCCCGAAGGCCGGGGCATGCAGCATTACCGTACGCGGCACAGCCAACATCACATGCGACCTAAATATCGTCCACGGTGTACATTCATGCTGCCCGTGTACATCTCATACCACCACGTCACGACTGGAGAAAAATTATGGACGTAACATTAGGAATAAAACTCTAATTTTACGTTCTATCTTAAATATACTTGCATTTTCGTGACCATTCTTAACTTCTTTCTTCGTTAGCCGTGACAGTGGCATAGCCGATATTGCAAAAAATAATTCTTCATATATTTCTCTCTCGTTTGAACTATGTGCCATTTGCTACATATAAAAGGACGAGACAGATGATAACAGATTGAGATGAGTCATACCAAAGCTCTCGGCGGTTGACCAATAGCATTTTTGATCTTGTCGGTCCATCAAGTCTGAGATCGCCCTTCGCCTTTCTATCACTTGCTGTTAATCTAATACTAGTATTTCCAAATTAAACAAGGAATTTGAAAAAGAACATGCGTCTTAAATTGAACGCGTTGTAGATCTATTTTTCCGAATTCATCTTTGACATACATTTAAGATGAATTCTTCCGATAGTGGCGATAGAAGTACGGCTCATCGTACTTCTACAGCATCGTCATGCCTAGGCTCAGTATACCGATATTGGTGTCGATTCCCGATTCACCTTATTAATATTAAATCAGTTTTAGATTTAATTGTTTTTAAATATTTATTATTTTCCTTCACATCTATCGCGTTCGTGACAAGAGACATTATGTGTGTTCTCTTGTATGCTTAGAATGGTGTATTATATTATTCGGTGATAATAATTATTTATGTACCTACCTAATACTATTTCTTTAACCATTTATTTATATTTATGTCTTATTCTTACACACACATGCATAGGTACAGAAATATAATTTTATTTACTGTTAAATCAGCTAGCTGAGTTCTGTCAAATAGATATGTGCACGCATACTCGCATCCATATTTAGCCGTAGTAGAGAAAAACAGAAAGTATTAAACACCACATTTTTTTGTCGTTTTAAAGGTTAAATAATTCATACTAGCCGTACGTACACCCGTGAAAAATCGCGGGGAATAATTATAATAACGATAATTATAATAACCCTTGCATGATTACGCAACATGAGCCGCGCGCTGATTGCATGTCGCACAGACTGTATGTTACGAACAGACAGCGAAATTATTATATTTTGATAGAAAAAATAAATATTTCATACTTATTGATTATGATTATTATTATTCATTATACTTATTATTATTTATTATTCACTCTTATACGCATACTTCTTAATTTATTTTTGACTCTTGCTGGGATAAAAAGCCAATCTGAATTAAAGGAAATGTTTTAAAAATTTATAAAATTTAATAATAATGATTATGAAAACTTAAATTTATATTTAATTAAAAATTATAAAAATAACTCGGATAAAGTTTATTTACCTAAGTTAGTTAGTTAGTTTTCCTACTTTTTCCTCCGTTCAGCCGCCAGGAATGCTGCGCAGCATGTCGCGGTACCAGGGTGGCAGGAAGCCGCGGCGGCCGTGGGGGCGGAACGTATCGATCGACCCGAGCCTCCGGTTGCCGTGGAGACGAGCGCGATGCGCGCCCTCCCTTGGCGGCGCTTCCCCGCCCCGCGGCCGCGACGCCCGCGAGCTTTCCCGAGACCACCGCTCATCTTTGCGCTCCTGGTAACTGAGAACGTGGTTTTTCCGCATTCGGGGAAGAAGCGCCCCTCTCAATCAATTTAAAATATAACCTTTATACATGTTATATTTTTATGTTATCTTTTATATTATGTTAAGTTTATATTAATATTTTTTGTAAAATGAATTGAACGATATTATATAATTTTTGTTTATCTTTTATTTATTTATCAGTCAACTCGAATTTTATTCTGTTTTCAAATTGGCATTATTTATGTATATATATTTTTTCTTATTATTTTCCATTCCTAGTATTTGTTCCATACAATGTGAAATCTTTGTAAAAAAACTTATTTTATTCTATAATATCAAAATATTATGTATCTACATACTATAAACTATACTTAATAAATAAAAAATAAAACTATACTTAAACATTTGTTACTACCAGATAATAAACCTGCGTTATGTCATTTAATTTAGTTAAATTTTATGCTGAGTTTTTGAATTAAATTTAAAATTGGATACTTTCAGGTTGCATATATTATTCAGAACACGTACGAATAAGTTTGCTTCGAAAAAGAAACATCTCTCTATATTCATGACCGCCTGGAATATGAAATCGTATAATTAGAATGAAGTAATTAAGAACTCTTGTTTTAATTTTCGTACCTACCTACCTTACCATACTGCCACAAAATCTTTCGTATTCATATTTCCGGCACTTCTCTATCTATATTTTTTTTCCCTCGCATAGACTAACATATATAGTACAAATATTTCTATCTTTTTTTGCTCTTAAAGTTTAAGATAATAATAACCTTTATTTTAAAATGTAGTTAGGTATCACAAATGGGTGATATTATTTTTTAATTAAATGATTTATTGTTTTATTGGTGACTTTTCGATTCTTAAGAACAAATGAGCAAATGATAAAGAATTCTTTAAAATGCAGGATTCATAACCGGAACCTTTCTTTTACCGGTAGGGTGCTTTTTTAGCGATTAATCTTTGTTATGTTCATAAAAAGATCTATGTAATGTATGTGTAATGTACCGTAAACAAAAATTATAGTATTCAGTTATTATCAGATGTTTGTTTTAATAAGTGACAATTTGTTCGTGTTTTTAAGCGTCGTAAAAAACAAATATAAGTATGTAGCAATTGTGACTAAAATGAAGATTCCTTAAAATTTTCTAACTTATACAATGTCTTCTTTTGTTTCAGGTAAGCCAGCAATATTTGAACATCCACTAACCACGTAACCATAGATTCATGCATCCGCTGTTTGCGAGGTAAGCGTACCTTAAAATATTGTGTCCGTATTTCCATTTCCCCAGGGCAGACTATCGCGGGGCGTGTGGTAGGTACCCGCCCGTGCACATAATATAATATCTTCCCCACGCGATCGCGTCCAGAAGAAAATGGCGTCGCTCTGGCGCTGGGAAAATTCCCACTCCGAGATACGGCAACCCCGGGGGGAGGGAGAGGGGACAGACGAACCGAGAGGCGGGAAAATCTATGCCCAGAAAGAGATGTGCGAGCGGGGTCCGCGCCGAGCGAACGAGATGGCGGATCGGTGACGGGGGGATGGGGAGAAAAGATCGCGTGTTGTTGCGTTGGAGAGAAATGGGAGATTCCATCCACGGCGGCGGGAGATTCGGAAACGGAGCGCCGCCATTTTGAAAATCTTAAACCTACCTATTCTAAAACACCTTATATCCACAATCTTGTATATAACGTTTTTTTGGGAAATTATATAGATACCTACTAGCTTACTTGCGCGGCTTCGCACGCATAGATTTTTAGTAACTTTTAGTCATATTTTATCAATTTGTGTATTAACCTTAGCATATAGATGTATGTCGTCGCGGACTTTTTTTAGAACTTTTTGAGTTCTAGAACTTCTCTATAGAAAATATTTAAATATCTCTTACCGTTAAGGCAGCTTTCGTAAAAAAACGCATCGCTAGACCATTTTACTTCTTCGACTTTAGTTTGAATAATAGGTCCACACGAAAAGCCATTTTATAACGGAATAATATATAGGTTATGTCCACCCTGAAAGTCCAATCTAAATAATAGTAAAAGAATTTTTACCTTTTTATTACCTCCGTTACCTCCTACATCCAAACTTACAAACTTTACCTCTTTATATATTAGTATAAATATAGGTACCTACATATAATTGGCATTCTGAAATAATTGATTCAAAGTTTAAATTCTCAGAAAGAAATCAAATAATGTGTGTGGTAAACCATTATATTTTTCTTATTGTGCGCCATATTTTGTATGTTTAATGTAATATTTTATAACGTAAAATATGAGAAGATAATTGTATTTTTAATTGCTTTTTTTGAGATATCTAACTCTGAGACTTGAAATACTTACTTACAAATATTTTCATCGATCTATTTTGAGATAATTCGTTGTGTACATTATAATTAAATTGAGATAAACTTATAACTAGATTAAATTTCTTTAAGAGAGCATCGAAAATAATAAAGGAAACATTATTTTTTCAAAAAAATTTTTTTTTTGCTAATAACAGAAATCTAAGGACCTTTCTCTTCGAGTGGGATTACTAACGTCTTCTAATTTCATTTTGGGTGTGATCATATATGTATGCAAATAAATATTTATTAAAATTTTAGACTAGATATATAATTGAAAATATCATAATATTTTATTATTATTATTATAGATAATGGGCAGGCAGCTTAAGCTGATAGGCCCATATCACTGTCTCTCATTTGAATATCCAGCCTATTCTTAAATTGGTTGACACTGGCTGCAGACACAACGCCCTCAGGCAAACTGTTCCACATATTGACCACTCTATTGCTTAATGCATGCTTTCTTGGGTTACACGAGAACCGAGACTTGTTCAACTTCAGGTGATGTCCTCGAAGGCCCACATTAGTGTTAAATGCAAACATATCTGTCATATTAGGAATATTGTAGTAGCCCGATAGAATCTTGAATGTCTCGATGAGGTCACCTCTTGCTCGTCGCTCCTGAAGAGTGGGCAGTTTCAATACTCTCAGCCTTTCCGCATATTCCAGGTTTTTAAGACCCAAGGGCAATTTTGTGGCTCGTCTCTGAACATTTTCCAGTAAAACTATATCTTTAACAAAATATGGATTCCAGATCTGAGAGGCATATTCGAGGAGAGGCCTCACATATGTCTTATAAATAGTTGTGAATAGTGGTACTGTCAGATGTTGGAATGATCTTCTCACTAAATACAAATTCTAAGTTAGCCTTCTTAACCACACTCGCTTGTGTTCACACCATTTAAAGTCCTTGGTAATAGTAACACCCAGATCCTTCTGCGAGACCACTGACTTAATCAGGCTTTCGTTTAAGGTATACTCAATATTTGGGTTATTCTTGCCGACATGGAGAACACAACATTTGTCAACATTAAGACATATGAGCCACTGCTTTGTCCACTCCGATAATTGATTTAAGTCTCTCTGTAACACCTCAGGTCATTTTGGATTATAAAAAATCAATACTGTCTTTCTCTTCGAGTGGGATTACTAACGTCTTCTAATTTCATTTTTGGTGTAATCATATATGTTTGCAAATAAATATTTATTAAAATTTTAGACTCGATATATAATTGAAAATATCATAATATTTTGGATTATAAAAAAAAAATACTGTATTTTTTATTTTAATGTTTTGCCCAGTTCGCTTAGAGTTCAGTTAATTTTAATTAATGGCCTGTCGTATAATTATACATGTCAATTTTGAATTAATCCATGAATTTAGGAGAATCGGTCCAAAATGACTATGAAAATGTACAAATACATTAATCTTAGCTCTCGCTCTTCTTTCAACTCTTTCGAGAAATATAGATATTTATAATTCCGTTGTCTTTCTGTACGTCATACGTAGGGAAATTTAGTATTTTACTAGAGGAACATGTCAATTACCTTTTTAAAATTAGGACATGTTTGAGAGACACTGTTCATATACTGCTATTTTCTGGGTAGATAATTATTTAAATTAACACTATTTTTTTTGGTACGAATGTTATGTTCCTACCCAGGTAAGTTTATATATATATATATATATATATATATTATATATATATATATATATATATATATAAATGTTGATTTCTTAACGTGTCAATATGTTATAAAAAGACACAATGTTTTACACAATGACAAATCTTTGGTCGATAGAGTAAGAAATGAACAAATTAGACGTGAATGCAATGCTGGCTGTAGTGTGGTAGATAGAATAAAGAAAGGAGTGCTGAGATGGTTTGGTCATGTGGAACGTATGAACGAGGGAAGGATGGTTAAGAAAATATATGAGGCGAGTGTTGAAGGCAACAGAAATAGAGGGCGTCCGCAAAAGACCTGGCACGATCAGATACAACAAGTGTTTGAGAATGGCCCCGTTAAAAGCCGCAACAAACTTAGAAATTGTATGAGAAGATGTATGAATGTGGCCGAAGCAAAAGTGGTGAGCCAGGATAGAAGAGTGTGGCGTCCAATCCTCTCTGCCTACCCCTGCGGGGAAGCGGCGTGATGGTTAGTTAGTTAGTTATGTTTTATGCTCCAAAGAACTCCCAAAACGCCAAACAGGTTCGTTCTGGTTCTACTTGAAATCTCCACAGCTTCTTCTGTCTGGTATTTCTTGGTCGACGAGACTACTTTGAATCACGAGATACGAAGCGCTGAAATATTAAATTCACTGCCAAACGCCTTAATGCTTCTTCGATATTTTTTAATGAGAAAAAGAGAATGGAGAATTTGAATTTGTTGAGACACGCTTTGAATAAGTAATTTGGGATGCTTTGATTTTTTTAAACTTTTTTCTTTCTTGCAAGCATATTTAAACATATGAATGTAAGAATCCAAATAAAGGATAGTTGAGCCACAGTATAATAAATACATACAGTATGTTATCTTGGCAGTGTCCTTGAAATAAATACCTACGGCCGCTTGGTACTTAAACTTGGTTAAAAACGCACCAGGGCTGCTCATTGACTGATTCTTTATGGTTTGGGGTGCCATAAACTGACCTAAATGTATGCGTGGGAGCGTCTCACCCTGCTTGCGTCCGTACGTTACTGCAGCCCTGCGGCGACTGAGCAGTTCGAAGTATACCGAGATTTCGAAGGGCGTCGTTTCGGCTGTTTGTATGAAGATATAATACTGTATGCTTTACTATACTGTGGTTGAGCTAGCATTGTGTGTGGGTACGAGTGCATTTATATTGCTTTCTACCTGAGCGACCTTAAGACACCTTAGGCACAGTATAATAAATACATACAGTATGTTATCTTGGCAGTGTCCTTGAAATAAATACCTACGGCCGCTTGGTACTTAAACTTGGTTAAAAACGCACCAGGGCTGCTCATTGACTGATTCTTTATGGTTTGGGGTGCCATAAACTGACCTAAATGTATGTGTGGGAGCGTCTCACCCTGCTTGCGTCCGTACGTTACTGCAGCCCTGCGGCGACTGAGCAGTTCGAAGTATACCGAGATTTCGAAGGGCGTCGTTTCGGCTGTTTGTATGAAGATATAATACTGTATGCTTTACTATACTGTGCCTTAGGCTTCTTACCTAGGTGTCATCAGTTGCAGGTTGCATTTTGACCTGAGTTTCTTCAGTACATCCCTCATTAGACAATATGCACCATACTCCACTGGAAATTTTGGTAGAAAGTGTTCGCGTAATCGTTGTGCGTTCTCGGAAAAGAAATCGGCAATTATCTCAAATATGTGGAGATTACTTTTCTTGCCGCCCGCATAATGTTTCGGCCAGCTTAATTGATTTTGTCATGAGTGTCGCCTCGTGAACTGACTCGCGCTTTCTAGCAGCTGGTCGTGTGAAGGTCGCTCTCCAACGGTGGTGCATAAATCATCGATCAACAATTTTCAAGACTTCGACGATAACATTCCTGGAAGTCAATCTGTTCGCCGTGCGCGCGTTCTCCTTGGCTTTCTATACGCTGACGTATTTACCTGGAAAATGCCATTTTCGTTTTTTATTTTGATAAATATTATATTTTATTTCGTTTACAACCGTAGCAGCGAAATACATCGATAAACACCCAGGCTTGATAAAATCACATAGTTTATTGTACAACCTCATCGGGAATCGATTCCAAAAACTCCGATCTGAGAAAACAGAGCCATGCCCACTGAACTACGAAGATCGATATTGTATGGATCTACATCGTTCACCTGTAGGGAAGTGTAAATTTCTTTTAAAAAATACGAATTAGGTAACGGTTTTTTCTTTAGAAAACAAACAGATTTTAAATGTGAAATAGTGTATGCTATTCGTGGAGATTATTAAAATTTTTCAAGGAAAGTGTCCTATGCTTTCGCCTCCGTCCTAGGACGGATTTTAAGTGATACGGATGTCTGATCGCACTCCTCAAAAACAATAATTGATCTTATATTCTCTATATTTATTCTAAATAATTATGAACAAATATAATATACTTCTTCAATAAATGAAAAATGATTTTTTGGTCACATTTTTGATATATATTTAACAAGAACATACATAGTTTACACCTAATTTGTTGAAAATACCAACATGTTTTGGGACCAATAGTCCCTCCATCAGGACACAACGTATAGATACTAAAAATTAAAAATCTAAAATAAAAAATAAACATATAATTAAGTATAATTAATAAAAATGTAATAATAATATATAAGTGATGAAAGCAAAGTAAAATTTTATTAATTTTTCAAAATCATTTCGCTCTTTTTGAAGAGTATAATTAAGTACCTACCTACTTAATAATTTATTCATCTCCCGTATATTCATATTTTATTTTGTTAATGATACTTTGATTTTTAGTTTTTAGTAGGTATACGTTGTGTCCTGATGAAGGGACCATTGGCCCCGAAACATGTTGGTACTTTCAGCAAGTTAGTGATGTAAACAAAGTATGTATATTCTTGTTACTTATAGACATGTAATTATTATAAAAACTGTGCCTCGTAGGAAGGAAATTCTATAATTCTGGTTGATGAAGGGACCATTGGCCCGGAAATAGTATTTTCAGCAAATTAGTGATGTAGAAAGAATATATTCTTGTTAATTATATACCTACATATAAATATAATATGAACTCGTAAAGAAGGAAATTCTGTAATTCTAGCATAATTCTTATATTCTAGACAATTCCAAGTCATTATACACGAATGATACATTGTTATAATATAATAGGCAACGAAAGACAGCTAGCTCGGCACTATCCTTTCTTGGGACCAATTTCGTTAGAAACAAATGCATTCCTCTTTCTAAAAACACTTCTGTCGGAGGCGCTGTTATGTTTTGCTATACCGGTTAGACCTACTCTGTATACATAGGTGTAGTGTTATGTATGTAGGTACAGAAGCAATGTTTTTTTTCGATTGGTACATATACACGTGCAAACGTATTGTGTATTTGTAAAGCGTAAAACGGTTTTAATTAACGCATATTTCAAGCTATTATAATGAGACGAGTGAAAATGGCGTAAGCAGAATTGACCACATAATAACTGGTAATACCTACGTGTTAACGCAATAGCCTTGTTTATAAATTATAATAAATTAATAACTGTACCGCTATTGAGAATGGGGGAGTTTTTCCACGTTGGATGGGTTTTCACGTTTTGGAAATAAGAAATGGAATTTTTTTGCCATTTTCAGTGAATCAGTCAATAATCTTTTCTACGCGCGTGTAGATTAGGTATATTGTTATAATAGTTAGACATTAAAAATATATTAATCCAGAACTACCTACTGGAGGAGGAACCAGCGATCGCCAGACATACTTTTCTGTATCAAAACTGAATTATAGAAATTATAGAACACATATACCTAGATTTAGACATGATCAATTATATAAATATTTATACTTTAACAAAAATTCGCCACACCGTACAACATTTTTTATAAATGACATTGAACTCTCTAATATGTTTTTAAAATGACATTACAATTAATTTACAAGAAATATATATTTATAGTCGAAACATTGAAATTAATATCGTTAATTTCAATGTTTCGGCTATCAATATGAAAGTATCGATCATTAAAAATTGCGTTAAAAATGATATCTATTCATCTGAATTCTAGTACCTTTACGTGTAAATTCATCCAAAATGGTGATCAAAATTGACTTGAACTAAAAGAGGCTAATTAACTTATCATTATTTTCATTTGATAAATGTTTGAGAAACCGATAATTTACTCACCATTATTTTTTCAAGTTAAAAATAATGACTTGACCCAATATTATTATTATGAACCAGCTTTGAAAAATCAAAAAATCAATTGACTTGTGCCACTATTATTCCGGTGTATTAAAAATTATTGAATTGGGCCTTTATAATACTGAACATTTTTAAAAAACTGCCAAAATTTAACTGACTTGTACCATTGTTGTTCTGAGGTTCCTAAAAAAATGACTTACCTCGTTATAATTTAAATGTAGCTATTTCAAAAATATTTATTTTTTAAATTTTCTACTTAAGTTAATTGTCTTGTATACGACTTTTCATTTAAAGCCGGGTATAAACGCCAACACAACGAAACGATGTGCCTCTTACACACGGCTTACACATACTAATTCAATTGTCTTTCTTATAATTTCCCGGTTAATTAATTAAAATTAAAATCAACTGCAACGTTATTTATTTATTTAATGAAAACACACTCTTTGATAATTATAACAAATTAGACGAATCACATAAGTACAACAATATGCAAAGATATACTTAGGTATACATTTTTTGTAAAAAAAACTATCCCGAACAATTAAATTTGCATATGTAAGATTGTTATCGTATCATTTTAATTAACTACGTGATACTACAACGTATTTTGTTATAATAAGTGGAAAAATACAACTGTTCCTCATTTTCAATATCGCTGCAAAAATAAATGATGGATACAATACAATACAAAACTCGGCCATTTTTTATTGATGTGTAACATCTTTCCTCTCACTTTCGTAAGACGCGCGCAATTTCATATAACCAATGAGCGCGCGCGCAGCACGCGCGATGTACAAAAAAAGCATCGTTTATAAACAAATCAATGTCCAGCAAGTGCCATCACAGCGAAGACGCATACTACCAGCCAATGCTCCTGATTTCGTATATATGTTGCGAGACTGGTGTCAAGCGTGTGGATGTTGTAACTTTGATATATTTTGGCTTATATCTTCGAAATTTTCCAATAAATACTTATTTTTTTTACATTAATGCAAACAATAACTACCGTTAATGATCTACATTCTTAAATTTTATGTAATTTATGTGATTATTTTTAAATTTTTATTCAAAGTTTTCACGCAATATGTATGGCGGCACACTACCGCCATCTATGAAAAATAAATGAAAACATGTAATTGACCAAACACGTTTCTAAACAAAATGCGTGTGTCGATATGTGTGCGGCAAAATTCAATAATAAATAAACGCACATACATTATCTTTACTTGTATTTACTAATTAATAAATAAATAGGTATTAGCTTTTTTAAATTTTGATGATAATTTCTGTCGCTGCTCACTTGATATTTTTAATTATGAGATGTCAAATGTTACACAACATATACGACAACTGTAAGGCTCGCTCGTTTTTACTCCCTTTCTTTTAACTCGTAGCGTCTGCTTGTCTACCGAAAAAACTTTGGATCGATTTTTACCCCTTTTCCCGTGATCCAATCGAGCTGAAACTTTGGAGGCAAGACTCGTGGCGTCGATAAAAATGATCTAACAAATTTTCGTTTAAAAAAATTAATTATAGTATAATTTTGGATTTTTCGAAATTTATCGGTTTTTTCAATTTGGAAACCATACAAATGAGAAAGGAGCCCGATGCGTGGAGAAGGCGCGAGACCTATTTCAACTAGTCTGACTCGAGCTACGGGTCCGATCGGACGGTTTCGCCGACGCCGTGTCCCCTTGTACCAATTATTACGTTTTTAATATTCTATAAGTTTTAAGGATAATATGGAATGGATTTTCCACATGAACTTAAAGCAAGAGGAATATGTTGATAGAATATCAAATTGGACGCAATACAAATGAGAAAGGGAGCATAATAAAAACTTGGTTTTTATGGGTTAGTTTTGTTATTTGTTTGATCACTTGCGCCATTAGTAGTGTGAGCCGCGATAAGACCTCGGTCCCGAGCCGCTCGAGTGGCCAGATCCAATCTAGATATTGTAATGGGCGAATCGATAACCGGCGCGCGGCCAGATATGATGGATTCGTGTGTGCACCACTTTTTTTCTCTCATTAACCAATGAAAGTGAGAATGCCCATGCCGGCCGGGGCCCAGTGGCGCGTCGCATTGTTGCATCGCTGGTTACGCAAGTCGAGAAAATGACGAACGCCGCGCTCGGGCCGGCCGAACGACAGGACGGTCCCGGCGCCTGGGCTCCGCGGTCACGCGTCGCTCTCCGTTTTGACAACCGTTCCCGTACCGTTATTTTGCGCCCACTTAGCGGTGTCAGAGTCGTACTTGGCATTAAAATGACGGGAATTAGTGAGAATGTTAAAAATGGCTCAAAGTTAACAAATAAAAGTGTAAAATGAAAATAACCAAAGGTACCTTGATAGGAAATGGAAGGTGCAAAAAAAAATAAAGAAGAAATAGAAAAAGGGGATGCAATACAACATTTGGGAATAATCAAAATATATATGCAATATGCAAAACGCTTATTAGGCCAGTGCTCACGTACGCAGCCGAGACGCGGGTACTAACTAAGAGGAATGAGTGAGCACTGGACTTTTTCGAAAAGAAAATTTTGAAAATATCTTCGAACCGGTTCTAGAAAATGGACTTCGGCGCAAACGTTACAACAATAAGCTCTATACTCTGTTTAAGGAGCCAAACGTCACAACATTTATAAAACTGGGAAGACTTCGGTGGCTAGGTCGTGTGGAGAGAATGTCCAAGCATCAAGCACCAAAGTCCCTGCTGAACGCAGGGCCAATAGGGCGAAGAAGGTTAGGAAGGCCAAAATTAAGATGGAGTGACAACGTCCTCAAAGACTTCTCTGCCTTGAGCTTGGGAACTGGAGAGAGCTGGTACTAAACCGAGATGAGTTGAGGAAGATTCTTGAGGAGGCCAAGACCCACCAAGGGTTGTAGTGCCAAGAATGATGATGATGATGAATCATATACCCTAAATTATCATTAAAAAAACACGCTGAACTAAAAAAATTACAAAAAGGAACGTTCTTAGAAAGAATAGGACAGAAATTGACTGAAGAAACAGCCATTACAATTTACAAATCAACAACTGCTCCTCATTTTCAATATTGCTCCATAAAAAAATTATGGATACAATATAATATTTAGGAATAATCATGGACTCTAAATTATCATTTAAAAACACGAAACAATTCATAACAGAATACATAACTTAAAAGTCTAATATTTTGAGGGATATAATTAATTTCAATATTTTATACGGAGAAAATAAATAAATAAAAACATAAACAATAGTATTTTGATGTTTCTAGCCAAATTACGTCTATTTAGTCAATTGAGTGTCTATTTTTGGCACCAATTGTTAAAAATCCAATATTTAATTATTTACCCACAGTCTCTAGTTTGTTTATTGTTAATATTAATTTTTTAATCCGAAGCAAACTTATAAATGCGTGTTCCCGAATTTCTTTTTACTTTTTTCCGCCTATCTATCGAAGCTTTGGACATCCTGTTGAAAATTTACTGTCCCTCGGTTGTCCTTAAGCCTGCCGATTCCGAATTATACTTTTTAACGGAGGCAATGACGTTCTTCAATTTTGTCTACGTTCAATTCCATGTATTTCTTTGTCGGTCTCATTTAGTGATATCCAGCATCCTTCTTTCCATACTACCCTTGCCACGGTTGCCATTGCACCATCCTCCACAAGACTTGGCGTACAACCAGCACCCTATTTACTTAACCCTAGATTACTAAACATTAGTTTCACAGACTATCTCCGATGTATTCGTTGTTTAAGGTGGAATCCCGCCCCATACCGCTCAGTACCTTCATAAATGAACAAATTAGTGACCCACCTATACTATTCCTAGGATTCGCCGTTTAGTAGTGAATATTTTCAATAATTAAACTACTCAATAGGGGCATTTTTCTAATAGTGGGACGCCAAGTGTCAAATGGAAGACTAACCGAGGTATTCGACGGATCGTTGATAGAATTACTCGTTGGAGATCACCGTCAGCACTTCCACCCTACGTATTATAACCTCTGTTCTCCAACACCGTGCAATGAATTACTTTAGTCAGCTTTAGAGTAGTTTTCAGGGAAATTTTACCACATGTTGTCTAATATAAGACACCTTTTTTTACTAATAAATGTGATAATTAAAAAAATATTTAAATTTCCTTTCTTCAGTCTGTCAGATAATAATTTATTTAACAATTTCATTTTACAAAATATGCGGTAAATGTAATATTGTTTTCGTCTTAGCCTCTCTGGTGTGATTGACTTGCTAGCCTTGCTGTATTAAGCCAATATTAAAAATAATTGTTATTTTATACAAATTTCTAGTTTCCCTACTTCATTTAGCCAATTATATATTTATTTTGTTACAATCTTGTTTTATTTCCTGAGGGATTTTGTTGTATATGGATGGTGCTAGAAATTGTATCGTTTTTTTGCACAAAAGTTCATTTTTCTCACAAGTCTCACATATTTAGTGACACTGCAACTTGAATGTGTAACTTGATATGTTTAGTGATCTAGAGTTAAAATTCTATGAGTCTTCGTAAAAATTATCTTAATACTAAACAGAGGAATATCTATTTCAATTTGAAGTGTACTATTTACTTTAATTACTACAGAGGGTAGTGAAAACCTGACATTCTACCACGTTCTTACAATTACAACCGAATCAATTGTGCGAATATTACTCTTAATCTAGTTTGCGTTTAGCAAGTTGAATGCCGACCGGTTTCGCTGTATCGCAACGGACGTCGATCATCGACTATTTCATAGGCGGACTAACCTGTTCGGGTCTGAAAGATGCCAACCGCGCGCAGAACACGAACGTCCAACTGCGAGCTGTGCACCATTCGAGATTTCTCTTAATTACAAAATTTATCGATGTAAATACGCGATAGCATCGTAACATACCGCATCATAATTAAAACTCTGCAGACAGTTCAATATCAAACATCTAATTAATTACAACACAACCTGTCGTGTTTACCCGCGAGCTGTTGAAATTCAGAGGCTCTCCAGAACTGGATGGACCAACCGTCGAATTGATTTGTCTAATTGTTTATTTACTTGTCTAATATCCCAAGATCATTTGAAAATCTTGATCTTGACTAAACTCCTCAAATTATCTAAGCTTCCAGCAGATTTGATGACGGAATGGATTGCAGATTTTCCTCTTTACCTCAGTTCTTCGACGTGACTAACCATGCTTCTTATCTTGTTGGATGACAAAAAATTTTTGAACCCAATAAATCTTCTTTTATTTTTCAGGAATTCAGGCCACTTGAAATATTGTACAAAACAGTACGATTCACAAACCTTTCTCAGTTTCTTTATAATCGTCTAAAATACTTATTAATTAAATTAATTATAAAATATTTAGAGTTTTCTTTTAGAGGCATGGACACTACTCCAAGAATTAATCCATAATGTCGACGCCTTTGACATGTACGGCTCTATAGAAGCATAACGAAAGATGGGTGAATAGAATAACGAATATTGATGTTCACCGGCGTAAGAAAAATGCCGAGATAGGACAGCTTGAGTATCTCGGACATTTATTATGACGACAACAGTCTTAACCAACTCATCGTTCAGTAGAAAAAGAAGCGTAGAAAGACAACGCATCTCATGCCTGTGTATCTTGAGGGACTGCTACTAACTTAACTCGACTGAGTTGTTCAGTGCATCTATCAATAGAATTATGGTCGTCAACATGATCACCGACATCCGATAGGAGATGGCACTACAAAAAGAAGAAGAGAGGGCAATATAAGTGATTCAAGAAGTGATCAAGGCTTTGGTCAATGTGTAACAAAATCGCTCGAAAACACAGTGATGTGGTAAAACAGTGATGCCACTGGAATATGAGATCTTATCTTCCTACAGGAATTATACTTACCAGACAATAATCATGATGTTTGGGATTAAGCAGGCATGACGAAAGCACCTCGTCGCATCACATCATTCAGCATTCGCTCATAATTGGAGAATTATCTAGAACGGAAGAGATAAGATTGTCAAAATAATACGTATACAAGGATACGTGTCGTTCGTCTCCGCCATCTGTACTGTACCTATTGCGAAATTAGATTTTATAATGATGACCCAATAATAAAGTTTTGCCTCTCAGCGTGATAAGCAGATGTCTCGTATCGCGGAGTGAAGAAGAGTGAAGATAATCCTTTTTTTTTTTGGAATCGATCTTCATTTTTAGATTATTACCGCTTAGCAACCAGGAGATGGATTTATATTCAGGGTTTCCATATTTAAATTCTTCTCGATTATCATTTTTTTACACGCTCAGCCCTTTATTACGAGATTTATTTTTATTAGATTGAGGATCGTTACTGTTCCACCAACCTTGATAAAACTCAATCGAAAGCAGATTGTTTTGCCAAAAATTCCAGACAAACTCCACTGTTGGTCGCTACATCGTCTAGTCTAGATGACCTTCATCTCTTTCGTGTGCCCGTCAATTTTCCAAAGACCGCAAGTCATACTCTGCGATGGCGCTACAGCTCAAATTTACTATTAATTACTATTCTCAAAATAAGCTAAACCACCGACCACCAGATCACTAGCGAGCGTCATGACCATTATACCAACAAGCTCCTCATTTGCCTCAGCCACTGTCCTCCAATTCGCCACCTGGAGTTGATACCTATTGTTATTTACATCTTTTTATACTGAAAATGACATCCTTATCTGCCCTAACCATTTTAGTTCTGTCTCGTGGTAACGCCCAGCACTCTTTCAAAAATAGGCTGTATCGTGACGTCTAGAACGTCTAAATTAGCTCTATAATCTTTCTTCTCGCTCTTCTTTCTTTTCTCTTGAAGTCTTGAGGTTATAAAAGTATGTTATTCACGTCGTTGATTATTTCTTGTTGAATGACAGCCGACAATTCTTAATTAAAAATGATGTCTGAAAGCCAAACCAACCTGTTTCTTTATGTATTTTCCAGTGGTTTCTAGCATACATTTTTCGTCTAGAGTTTCTGAGTTGGAATTCCAGAATTTAGTGTACTGAAGGTGTCTCACTTAATTGTATATTTTTATTTGTGTGATTCTATTTTATTTTTATTTATATGTCGTTTCCATCAATTGTAAACTACAATGAGAAATATGTTTACACCGTTACTTACGCACATTAACCGTAATAATTTTATTTTTTGTGAAATTTCCTAATCATGGGACTCCCGGTGTTTTGCCTTTTTATTTATTTTATTTGTATATTTTGCAAACAGCCTCTTTGGTTAGGTACTTATATATGAGGAGATATCGTGGTTTATAATTAATGTTATCGCTAATATCATTACATGATGCATCATCTTACTGTCGTTTATTTTAATTTGATTTTGAAATCCATTTCGTATCCTTGAAAAACCCATCGATTAGTCCCATGAATCAAACTGGGTTTTTCCAAGAAAAATAATGCTTGTTTGTCATTTCTTCGCTGAACTTTAACCTGGTGTTTTCTTCATTTCCAATTTGCAATTCTTTAGAGTGTAGAATAGAAATGTCGATACATGGTCCAAACAGGTGTTTAATGATCCTGATGGATATTCATAGAGTGAAATAAAAGTACAATGTAAAAGTAGAATATTTTTATAGGATTATAATTACCCTAGAATAAAAAATTAACATTAACATCGCCCAAACAAAAAATTTCTACAAACAATGAGCACTGTCAGATATTAAAATTCCCAATTCAGTGTGTTCTTATGTTCAGCAGACCCTCAATATTCATCATTCAGAGGGTAGGACTAATATCAAAAAGGACGAATATTAAAAGAATTTTTCTCATCGGAATTTACTGCTAAAAATCGGTTCCCAACTCCTATTTTTTCCTATCTATTATTTTACAAAAAAAATCACCGAAAATCACTGAAAAAACACGAGTTGTATACAATTCATATACACGTAGATATTGTATCTAAAAAAGTTGTTTGTGGGAACAAAGCATAATTAATTAATTAATTATGTTAGCACAAATTGAAAACCTACATTTAGAATAACGAAAAATTAATATTCAAACTTTGATGTCGCTTATCTCCATCCTTCCTGTCGACATTTCACCCAAAGGGTAAAGAATATTTTCTATTCAAAATAGACTCCCCTAAAGTTTTCATACGAAATACCCTGAATTATACAGGTGTACCAGAGCTAGCAGCAGAAACATTGCCGGTAGATTCTTGCCTATGTTACGAGTATAAAATTTTCAAGCAACCATGACGTAATAAAAATACACTTTAATAAAAGTCGAATAAAATGATAAAAACCTTGCAAAAATTGAAAAAAGTTTTTTTGTACAAGGTTTTTGTCATTTTATTTCAGTTGTATTGAAGCAAATGAATTTTTCATAATCGTTATAACTTACTGTAATGATAGTTCAACTTTTTGTAAAAAATAAGTCAGAAATATTGAAAAAAATGCAAACTTTGGTATCGCATATCTCCATAACTATTGATGTTAGGTCATGGTTGGTTCTCTATCGGCAAAGTTTCTGCTGCTAGCTCCGGTGTACCCTGTATGTATATCATTCCCTGGGCCCGAGAAGTTACCAATGTATAAATCACCGCACAAGCACAGAGTGCGTGAGTTTCAAGGTCACCGAAGCCCATCACATTTTCGCTTTCCAACTTGTTTTAGACGATTGTGTATTGCGAAGTGTTGCACTTTTTTTTTGTTCCCAACAGCATTATGATAGCTTCCATAATTCTCCATTAATCGTGTGTGTGCGCACCATTATTACACTTCGCGCGTGACGGAGTCAGCTTTCGTCACACCAGGGCCGCAGAGCGGCGGAGGAGGCGATTCCACGTGGTGCAGTCCGTCTCCATATTGTACTCCGGACTGGCCTCGCGTACGAAAGCGCCTCGGAATAAATTTAAGCCAATTTAATTGATGAATTATGGAGTTATTAATAATTATTTTACGTATTTCGAAAAGTCGGCGCGCGGAGATTTCCCAATGTTCTCACCTAGCGGCCAAAGCAACTAGAACTAATGTTACAGATTGGATAGATGTAACACACGGGCGTGCACGCCACGCAAATAAAAAAGCCGTGCAAAAATTAAATTACATTTATTACTCCCTTTATATTAACTCGTGGCATCTGCTCGCTTGCCGTCAACAAAAACTTTGGATCGATTTTTGACCCTTTTCCCATGATCCAATCGAGCTGAAACTTGGCAAGTAGACTCATGGCGACGATCAAGAAGATCTATCAAATTTTCGTAAAAAAAAATTAATAATTATAGTATAATTTCGGATTTTTAGAAATTTTATTGTTTTTTTCAAGTTGGAATCATTAGAAAAGTTTGATTACTAGCATAGCGGCCCGAAAACGTCGCGGAATATTTTCTAAATTTGAATTACTCCGTCGGTATTCATAATAGGTACTTCACTACGAATGTCGAAAATCTAAATTGACTGACAAATATTTTTAGAATTTAATCTTCAAAGCATGAATTGTCTTATCAAATCTCAAAATGTCCGACATTTTAGAAATATATTAAATTACTGTAAGTTTAGTTTTATATTATATGTTTTAATTCGTCTTTAATTTTTGTTATATTTTACAAAGAAAGGGAGTATAATAAAAACTTGGTTTTTATGGGTTACTTTTTTTGTTTCTCTTTTATTGCATATTCAAGAAACTATATAAAAACTAGATAAAACAAAATAAAAGAATTATCATGAACTTTTTTTAACATATATGAGAACACGGAATACGTGTTGCAATAATATTATTACTATTTTCAAAATAAGCTAGAGATATCTAGCCACGGCGATCTGTATAACGAAATCAAAGTGCAGACAAAGCGGTTATCTCTGGATGCTTAAGAAACGCTGTATGGGCCAATAAGCATATGCTAGTGGAAAGCAAAATCAGAATATATAAAACATGTATAAGACATACGGTATCGAAGCAAGACACAGTGAGAACTAAACAACCCCCCGGAACTACCGAGATGAAGACCCTCAGAGACAGAGCACCCAATGCGGAATCCGCAGAACCTGCGACATACATGACATTGTAAGATGGGGCAGGCAGAGAAGGCGTTTCTGGAGGGACCATGTCGAGATAATGGACCAGATAAGACCACCAAAGAGATGGAGAGAGAGCTGGACGTCCTCGTCACAAGACCAGGACTGACCTGTCAACACAGAACAAGGATCTTACAAAGGAAGAAGAAGAAAATAAACTAGATGCTTGTGCTATAAAAATAGGACTCACTTGTTGATGCCCTGGAGAGGGGTTCGAACCTCCGAACACTGGATCGCTAGACGACAATCATAACCACTAAACCAACAAATTAATCTTGTTGATTTAGTGTTAGTTGCATTATAAAAATAGCTGTCAGTTAAACTACACCGCACTGAAAATATCAGTCAAATAAAATTAAATACTAAGAAATCATAAAATAGACAAGAACATAAAATGGAAAGCTCAATTTAGCAAAACTGTCATCATGATAAGAAAACTAGACTTCAGTTTATTACGCTGCAGTGCAAGAAAATCTCCGAACGCCTGTTTTCAGCTAGGAAGCGGCACATAAAAGTGTACAACGCCTAATAATCAAAATCTAAATAATATACAGAAAACAAATGGATTATCCAACATACCTTGTATTCGAAAAGCTATTATCTAGTCCAGAGATATACACTAATAAAAGGAAGACAAAGCATAGTTTTATAACTGGAAATCTCACACAACAATTAAACATATTAGTACCACAAAATTGTATCACATAATTTGCATTCACACCGAGGAAAAAAGATTTTAACACATCAAAAACTTTGATACGTTAACATCTTTCCTCTCGCTTACATGCAATCTGTGGCAGTGATTTCGTGAAAATGGACGGAAATGCGTAACAGGAAATAATACTAAGGGCACAATGTCATTTAACCAATGAGCGTGCGCGATGGAAAAAAATCATCGTTTATAAACAAATCAATGTCCAGCAAGTACCATCAGAGCAAAGACGCACACTTCCAACAGTCAACGCTTCTGATTTTGTATATATGTTACGCTACTGGTGTCAAGCGTGTGGATATTGTAACTTTGATATATATTTTGGCTTATATGTATCTTCGAGACTATCCAATAAACACATAATTGACCAAACACATTTCTAAAAAATGCGTATATAATTATACGGTACCTACCTTGTGCGGCAAAATTCAATAATAAATAAATGCACATACATTTTCTTTACTTGTATTCACTATTAATAAATATATAGGTATTAGCCTTTTTAAATTTTGATGTTAATTTCTGTTGGTGCTCAATTGATATTTATAATTGTGATTGTCAAATGTTTCACATCATATGCGACTACTGTAAGGCTCGCTCGTTTTTTTTATGTCTTTCGGATATTATTTTATTTCTTCTTGTAGTGTCTATCTAAAACCGTTTATTTTAATTATTCAAAACCAGATTAGGAACTATACATAATTATTAATCAAAAAATGTTTTTTTGTTAACACCTTTCAATATGTTAACATTTTACAAAAAATACATAACTTCTTTTACATCAAAATGCTTCTTTATCATATTTTCCATCCCGTCGTACCTCTGTTTAGTTGGCAGCTTTAACTATGCCCGTGTCTAATGCACACCACTGGTGTAACATAATAACTGTGTTATTTTAATAATAACGTAATTCAATTTGTTTTACATAGAACAACAGCTAATTAGCAATTTTGTTCATTGCGAAACTGGTAATCCATACATATAACACGACTTCTGCTTTTCTGCGTTGCATTATTATACATATTATTTACATAATTATGTACAAAACAAAAAATTGCCAACGCTGGCAAAGAGCGGGAGTCCTTGACCGTATCATCATCATTATGAGTCGTTTTCTATCCACTTTTTATAAAGGCCTCCCCAAGTGATACCCACCTTTCTCCATTGTTGTTGGCTGCCACGTGTTTCCGTAGAATTTTGCGATTTCGTTAGTCCACAGGTTTTAGGGCGACTTGTTGTCTCGGATACCACTGGATGACTACATTCGTCCAGCAATTGTCTTTCGAGCGATATATTCAATTGTCTCATCTACACTTGTGGTTTTTTCTTACTACATACGTATACTGAAATAAACAAATAGATAATTTCTTTAATTAGAAAGATACACAAAAAATGTGGTCTTCTCCGAGATTTAATATTACCCGTAGATAGCTCCAACAAATCGCTTTCAATTTTTGTCAAATTTAATTTATGCACATGTTTTAATTATCTATTTTTCCCCATTCGAGTCCAAAATGAATAATGTAACATATCGTCATAAAAATCGGTTGAACTCTGTTGATCCGTGACTCCATATTTCACGAGTGAATTAATTTCACTCGACCTGGGGTCAATAAATAGGGGTCTGGTCCCTTTGGAGACCCGCTTCAACCCCGAAACGGACAATATTTACGACATTGCCTTTACATAAGCGTAATACTATTATCAAATATCTGTATCGATCAAAGCCAATTGCTGTATTAAAATAACTACTAATAATAATATGTTTAAAAATATTTTGTTATGGAGAGGTATGTTATATATTATAGAGGTAAGTTAGAGGATGACATATTACGTATTTGGACAGGATCAGAACATCAACTAACATCATTTTTACAACTAATCGATTCATTTCATAATAACATAAAGTTTACTTTAGAAACAGTAAATAATTCGACACTTAATTTATTAGATCTAACATTATTTAAATAATAATAAAATTGAATTTAAAATTTATAGAAAGCCAACTTTTACAGATGCTATAATACATAGTACATCTAATCACCCGGTATCACACAAACACTTGGGTTTTCATTCATTGATAACACCGTCTTGTCAATGTACCTTTGTCTCACTCTAATTTTCAAATTGAATTAAATACAATAAAACAAATCGCATTTAATAATGGATACAATACAGAATTAATTGATAAAATTAAAAAAAAAATTAAAGAAAAATATAACTGATCAATTTTTACACTATTCACACATAAATATAAATAATAATAAGGATTATTGGCGAAGAATTCTATATATTAATACATTTTCCAATCAAATTTCAAAATATCTACCAAAAAATATAAGACTTGTGTTTTATACAAATAATAATATAGGGAAACTCCTCATAAATGCAAAAGATTAAGATAATATAATTAACAATTCAGGTGTTTATAAACTGTCGTGTAAAGATTGTACAGCATTTTATATTGGAAAAACCGGTCGAAATTCCAATGTAAGAGTTGAAGAGCATTTAAGATGTCTGAATAATCGTGGTTTTTCTGAATTTTCAAATCATTTATTAGAAAATGATCACGGTTTTGATAAAAATTTATGACTTTCCATTTTACACATAAATAATTTTGGTCTGAAATTGAATAATTCAGAATCATTACAAATTAGTAAAGCGTGTAATAGTAAACAAAATATTATTAATAATCAATTGAGTTTAACTACTAGCCCACTTCTAAAAATTTTTCCAATAATTGCGAGTAATCAAGAACTTCAGTAATAATATTTAAAAATAAGACATTTCATTATGATATTTTGACAGTTGTACAACACCCCGACGATGGAAAGTTTTTTCTGAAACATGTTGGTGTATTCAATCAAATAAAAATAGTAGATATATACAAATAATACAATCAATATTTTTTTTAAATGTCAATCTACAATGCTGCTGAATCAAATAACTAGTTTTGGTGGTATTCCGGATATGCTTCCTTTCCTGTACCGGTCCTGCGAGGAGCGTCCTTGCCAGGAGCGCCTGATGAGCGGAGAGGCTGACGGCTGATGTCACCGGTGTCCGCTCTGTTTGGCACGGCACCAGCCAGCGGAGTGATTTCACTTTTCCTCTCACGACGAGGAGTTGAGACGCTCGGCTTCACGCATGTGTTATACGGTTATTAATGCTGAAATCGCGTACGATTATTATATTTTTATTCATCATATTGCCGCCAGCACCGGCGCTATTTGTGCATTCTTACTTTCCATGGCATAATCAGCGGCATTAGCATAAGTGAAAAACGCACACATCACAGTTATCTGAATAGATTTAGATGATGTATGCGGTGCGGGTGTTCTCTCTTCCGCATTCGTGGTCTTCCTTCCGCGTTCCCTTTCTTTCTCTTGTTCTTCTTCCTTTCTCTCCTTCGTTCTCACGTCTATATTTGTGTTCTTTCCTTTCGAGGTTATGTTAATTCTTACAGTTTTACCATTCTACTATTTATACAAGTCGTCATTATAAATGTTCATTGATTGAAATAATTCTTCTTAAGATTTAATTTACATTATTAACTTCATTTTAAAAATGTTCGGGGGGCTTTTTTCCTGCGTTTAGTTTCTTTTTTCTACGTTTAGTTTCGCTATGTTCTGCAATGTTGCGATTATTGTGATCCACAGTCTGACTTTTGAGCCTTGTGAACTTATTGTACCAAGGTTTTCTTTCTTTTTCCATGCTTTTATTTAACTCTCTTTGCCTGTTTGTTTGTGGTGGAACCTTGTAATTGATTTTTCACCACTTCCCGACTAGCTAGAGCTCTGAAACTTTAAACACTTACGCAAAGTGGATGACTATACATTATTAAATCATTTGCGCTACGATTTGGTCATTATTTCGATTAATATTAATAATCACGTCACTCACGTTAAATTAATAGTAATGAAAATGAAATATTTATGGACCCCACGGGTGTTTCATACCTAATTTATAATTTAAAAAAAAACATTTTTATATTTTGTCTTATCTAATGCCGCGTGGATCTTTCGCCGTTGCACCAATTGTCCGTGGATCTTTCGTCGCGTCTCGCCGTTGCCCGGGGACGGGCCTGCTGCGCAATTTCTCCATCGCGTTCTCCGCATCTGCGGAATGGATCTACGATCTGGTTTGCGCGGTAAAAAGCGTCCCGCGATTGGTCAAGAGGCTGGCACGGCCCGGCACGGGAGCCAATGGGACCGCCCCGCCGTATGCAGATGGTGAGTGCGGCCGCGTGTCTCGGAGCGACAAGCTCGCGCTACACAACCGCACCCGAGATGGCGCTCGGCGGGGTGGAGGGCGACTCCAGATGAGAGCCAGCAACGGGACGGGTGCATGCAGCCGGTGCATTGCCGCGTGTAAATATTGTTATCTCTCCATAGTCGGACCCAAACCAATTGAGGACTGCGACCATAAATCTTTATGTAAGTAGGGATGCTTTTACTTTCTGCGTATGTACTCGTGAAGATTGGGTTAAGCGCGTAAAACATGCCGTGACACATTTTACGAGATCAACATAAATCTTAAAAAAATGAATAAAAATACTAACCCATAAAAACCAAGTTTTTATTATACTCCCTTTCTCATTCACTAGTTGAAACAGGTTCGCGGCTTACCCCACGCGTTGGGCTCGAGTCGGGCGACGCTACGAAAGGGAGTAATAAAAAAATTCGAAAAATTCAAAATAATACTATAATTATTAAAATTTTTTAAACGAAAATTTGTTAGATAATTTTTATGAGTCTACCTGCAAAGTTTCAGCTCGATTGGATCACGGGAAAAGGGTTAAAAATCGATCCAAAGTTTTTTCGACAGACAAGCAAGCAAGCAGACGCTACGAGTTAAAAGAAAGGGAGTAAAAACAAAAGAAACGTGTAGATAATAATAACATAAAAATATTCTACTCATCACTAGTACTGGCGCATAAGTGCGAGCGAGAGCTGTCTTGGACTTCTCTTTAAAATGTTTTAGAATCTCAGTCGTCAGTTTTCCCAACTGTAGAGCCTTTTACTAATTTTAGACTGAAACTTCATAGCAAAGATAGTAGTAATTTCCAATTATCTAAATATAGCAATAGCAATAATCTTCACTATTTGGCAGCAGACAAATCCGAATTCAAAAGTTAAATATTTATTTGTATAGGGAAAACTGAGGTGGCAATAAGATGTAAACTTCCGTAAGTAGTGACAGGTTTTTTTGTAGAGATGTAACGAATATTCGGTTACTATTCGGTATTCGGCCCCTTTTTGGAGTATTCGGCCGAATACCTAAAAACAGGAAATAATAAAAACCGCTGTAAACCATCATGTAACTTTTATTAATGCTGAACATATTTACATTTTAAGTTCGAGAAAGCGCAATTTTTCGCTTATGTAATATAACTAAGTTATTTTTCTAAGAGATTAAAAAAGGTAATCAGATCAAAAAAGGTCACAATCCTTTTAAAAAAATCGATTGCAAATAAAACAACTAAAAAACTGTTTATTTACAAAGCGTAATTGAACATGTGCACAAAACAAAATAGTGTCAATTCTCGATCAGGCCGAATATTCGGCTATTCGGCCACGCGCCTGGCCAAGTATTCGGCACTCGGCCTGAGGCCGAATCTACTATCCGTCGCAATACTACTTTTTTGTTATTATCTCAGAAACGCTTCAGTGGGATATTGCCGCCTTTGCTTTTATGCCCCTCGGTTGATGTGTGTAATTCCACCTTTCTCATGACGGACAGTGAAAGGAAATATTCGTGTGGACGGGTCGTGTGGTGCCCGATTGTCACGCCATCGGTGATCAATGGTTTCGGATGGATTTCTTCATCATTATTCCGCTCCATCGTCTCGTGACTGCTCGGACAATCTCTCGAGGGCTCGTCGCATGTCGCACGATGTATCGCTTTTATTTACGTTTTCTTGCTGCCATCAGAGCTGATCAACGAAAATACAACGTAAGCCGCGAATCTCTATGAATCTTCCCGAGTTGCTGGAGGTATTCATTTTCTGGTCATCATATTGTAAAAGATTTACCAATAAGAACGGAGTTATTTTAATACGAAACAAAATTACTGTACGCGACGCGACATCACCGCGTACGTGGGGAAAAAATTGGAATTATGGTCGGGAAAAATGGACTGTATTTGGATCGAGAAAGGAAAGGACGTTTCGACTCACCTTTTTGTCTCTTGGCGTCCTTTCAGATGTCACTTCACCAAACAACTGTTTCACTCGGTTGGCCACCAACGTGCGTTACTCCCGAAGTCCGACGGTGACGAGGTTATAAATGCACAATAATTGAAACAAGACGAAAATTGGCGCTTTTAACAACGGGACTTATCGAAACGAAAGGCAAATTGGTACTGGTTGAGGGTAAGAAATTTTTCGATAGGGACCAATCAATGTTGCCACATAAAAAAAGAACAATATTTCGTAAACAATCGATTTCCGTGTCAATGTGACGTCACGAATATCGAACAATTACAGTACGAATAAACACCGCAATAACGGAGGAACTCAATGTTGGAATAATATTGAGACAAGGTTGTCCACTCTTGGTTGCCAATCCTGTCCACCCTTTATATGGACAGGATAAGCCGGAAAAGCCAAACAGCAAGGACCCCGAGAGTTGGAGATGTGGAAATAGATTCTTTACTCTTCGCGGAAGATATAGCGAGCCAACAAGAGTGAATAAATTCCTTCAATGAAGAGTGCACTCGAGTTGGGAAGAAGATTACTATTAAAGTACTGCCAAAACAGAAGTTTGGTCTTAGGGAGAGACCAAGAGCAGTGCTCGATCAGCATGCAGGGGACCCAGCTGAAGCAAGTCGAAAGATTCAAATACCTTGGGGTGGAATTTCCTAGCGGCGGGAGGCAGGAAAGTGAAATAGATAGAACAATCGGTGCTGCAGCCGGTGTTTTACGTTCTCTATATTTAGTGCGGTGATAAGAAAATCCGAGTTTAGTGTAACGACAAAACTGACTGTTGGTAGGTCATGGCAGGAATATAGTCCTGCGAGCTTATTAATGTTTTCCAAATAACCGTGTATATATTATTTATCACGATTACACTTTTTACACTTAGCTTATAACACCCCACTTGGTGAAACCTACCCTGGAGCAGTTATAATTAACAACTTAATACTTTTCTTATTCTTGGTTAAATCAAATTATATAAGAGAAACACTGTAATACAAAAGAAAAAATGTATAATAAAAATCTGAAAACAAATCTTTTTATATGGAGAACATACATGGAAGTCTTTATAGGGTGTCCCAAGGCTTATAACCTGTACGAACTGGCTTAAGTGACTACTTTACATAATGCAACTGCAATTTTACCAATTTGACAGTAAAAACATCCACACATTATTAATTTTTTTAATGTTGTATACATAATATAAATCAGTTTCTTTCATGTATTCGAGTGAACTATGGTAGAGATATCTATAGTATTCCCATGGCATAGTATACATAGATTTCGCAGCTAGTGAAGATACATCTATATTTTATAAGTTTTTATTTAAAACGATTACGTTTTAAATAAAACGTCGTCTAAATGACCGCGCTACTGTAGAGCTATTGTGGGCCCCAGTAAATAAAGTTATGACAGCCAACGTCCGTTGAATGGATAGGACTCAAGAAGAAGAAGCATGCGACGTCTTTCTTCTGTTTAATGATGCATATTTCGTTGATGCAGGTCTTATTAGTACTGGGCAGTGAAGGGGGACCCACCACACACCCTGGGCTGTGTTATGCGCAGAGCGTCCACGTCGGCCCAGCGCGTTCGCCGCCTAGTTGGCATTATTTTAATGCTAAACGCAGCCTCCTCGCCAAGCCGCAGGCAAGGCAACATGCACTCCTGCTACCTGGAGAGTCGGCCGCCCAAACCCTCCACTGTCTGAGCGTCTTTATTTAGAAAAATGTACACAATTATATAACAAAGGCAATAAATACAAATAAGTAAGAACAATAAAATCAGCATAGTAAAGATACATGTATAAATACAGGTCATTGGTAGAAGACATTGAACGCTGAAAAACGTAAATATAAAAATGCAAAGAAAATAACAGTAGATTATAATGGAAAAAATAATTCTAATGATATAACATAGTAAGTCAGAAACATTTTATCGGGCGTTAAGCGTCTGAAATTTTGCATTTTTTCGTGACAAAGGAACAAACTTGGGAAAAACTTATTTCCACAGCACGTCAAAAATTCTGAGCCGCGCGTTATCTGCAAATTAATTAATAATTTTTTCTAGAAATGCGTTATTTTTTTCTCGAGAAATGAGATACGTGTCCGTGTGTATCCAAGAGAGTTGTCTCAAATTAGCTTATCAGTTGCTAGATTTGTGTTACTTCAATCACCCAAATGAGTAAACTGATTAAGAGTGGAGCAACAAACACAGAACACCAAGGTCCAAGTACTGATGAAATCTTGGCTCAAGATAAAGATGTTTTTGTTGGCAGATTTCTGAAATGGACCCACATATTTTCGATAATCATGATTATTTAATTTGTACACAACATGAATAAGAGGTAGATACAATATGCTAGGCTTGACATTCTTTGGAAGAATAGGGGTTACTGTGTCATTAAGTTATTGTTATGTCCTAGTTTACTTATACTACACCTTACAAAAAGAACTAATTCACCGTTTCTGTTATTCCAAACGATCTATGTAATCCGAATTCAATTTGCTTCGGTTTTTCACAAAATGCCAATAAAATATTAACTTGCCCAACAAATAAAATTATCACGAAATCGTAACATGTCCAGTTGGTTAATATCCATTTCGGCCGCAAGCTAAGGCTGTGAAAACATCACCATCGCGGCGTAGCGTCTTTGTAGCGTTAATGACGGACATTTTTACATAAAACTATGCACCTTGGACATGTTGAAGTGTAACATAACTAGTCCACAATAATCTACAGGTAGATTCTTATCTAAATTATCAGTAAGAAATGTTGTGACAAGTATTTTTTTTAGTGGCAAGTCTCTAAGGGTGGGTCTCGGGATCTTCATCTCGGTAGTTCTGAGAGTGTGTTTAGTTCTCACCGTCTCCGCTCTTGCTTCGATACCATATGTCGTGACAGGTCTTGTGCGTGTTTTATATAATCTGACTTTGCTTTCCACTAGCATATTACGCTTATTGGTCCATACAGTGTCTCTTAAGCACCCGGAGGTAACCGCTGCTTTGTTTGTCTGCTCTTTGACTTCGTTATGCAGATCGCTGTAGCGAGATATCTCCAACCCAAAGTACTTAAATTTGCAGGCTTTTTATTTATGTATAAATATAAATAAATTAACGCTAATTTTAAGTGCATTTTGTGGTCTCGTATTTTCGCTACATGCTCCGCTACAATACGCACGCTGCGTGTGCGCAACTTCCATCACAATGATAATTTTACCCTCAACGCGCTAAAAGAAGATAACTAAACATGCAAATTTTGATGTCGCTTATCTCAGTAACTATTGATATTGGGACATTAATATCATGACATTTTCGACTGATAATTTAGGCAGGAGTCTGTCTACCTGTAATGTTCTGTAGACCGGCTCTGCTACACCGTGTATTTTTATTTAAATATTTGATGATGTAGTTTTCCTACCATCAGGAAACCCTCGGATAAAAATTAAAGTACAGAACCGCACGCGTTGAATAGGCTTGGCAACGAAACAAAAATACTTTTCCACATTGTGAGTAGAAGCATCGCGGCTAGCCCATCGATAACGGGAATAAACATTTCAGGGTTCGACACCTGCCGATGCAAACTGACGGCATTTTATCTACGCTTATACAGTGGGTAGGTGTAGCGGTTGTATTACGTTGTTCTTGTATTATATAAATAGACCAGGTTGTAAAAGTAATTCGACATTTAATGTTTTATCTATATATGTATAGATGTCCAAATATATTTGATAAGGAAGTGTAGATTTATACTAATATGTAATAATCTATAAAGATGGTATCAGATCAATGATGTAACAAAATTTTCGATTCATAATTAAGACGGGTAGAGTGTAAATGATTGTATACTAGTTCTGCTACACCATGTACCTACATTAATTTAAATACTTATTTTCGTGTCATTAATATTGGACGATAACAGAAACCACAGTTTGAAGGCTGGTGACATTTTAAATGCAACTAGAATAACTAACCATCGCGCTGTTTTCCCGCAGGGTAGCCAGAGAGGATAGAGTGCCACATTCTTAAAATTATATATCGACAGTCCTCAACCATTAGTACGTATCTGCCCGCGTGTTTTTGCCTTGGAAGCTGCAGTCACTAACTGCTTTTTAAATTCTCCACTGCAAAGACTTCCTATACCAACAAATAGATGCGAGACGTATTTGCCAAAAATTAAAATATATTTTTAAAAATATTTTGAAATATAACTAAACTTCGTCTATACTTAAAGAATTAGAGTTTAAATTTCAAGGAGTCGTTTGTAGAAAAAGTTCTACCTATCTCCTCGGTAACTCCCAACATGCCGGTTATTTTTGTTCTCGGTGTCAATAATTGTTTGATGAAGTTTAAGAAGTGTTCTTGTGTAAAACATACGAACTACCTTATATAATTTATGTAAAAGCCCTAAAGGGGCGGTAAATAAAAAATAATAATTACACAACATTCGCTCTTCTTCATACATCTTCTTGCAAATTTAAGAATTTATAACTTTATTAATATTAAACATTATTAATAATTATTAATTATTAAATACAGTTTATTATCATAATGCTAACTTTATAAATATTCAGTAACTATTGATGATTTCTAAGAAACTGAAAATGATTTTTTTGGCCGCGGCCTGTCGATTAATGCTTATATTTTCTTAATAATTGCGAATAATGTTCAGTTTATTTCTTATATATAATAACAAAGGTTCTATTTAAGTTATTGTCCTAAAATAATGCAGTCTAGCGTATAAATTCTTATATAAATAAATGATAAAAACCCACATTTTCGAAGAAGAAAAAAACTCCGAAATGTGCACTTGCAGTGTACGTCCAGCCTTAAGTAATTAGTGATGGACCTGATCTTTGCCGAAGCAGAGGCGCTCTGCCCAGCCCAGCGGAATAGTCGAGAAGCGGGGAGACGCGACGGATATCCAGACGAGGTGTTTATCTGCTGGTGACGGAAAGATAAGCCGTGTTTACACTGAGACTGAGGCAGGTCCGATACAACTATTTCTCGATAATGTGCACACAAAGGCTTGGCCCCGTATACTCCTTTATTGGGTTGAGATTGATTCTGACGGAGAATGTCGAAATTTGCATCGCGACCGCCGGCCATAAAATATGTACAGAAATGATATAGTTAATGTATGTATTTATTCTTGCGTAATTAAATCCCCTAGTAAACGAGATGTGTTTTTACTCCCTTTCTTTTAGCTCGCAGCGTCTGCGGTTTGTTGCCTACCGGAAAAAATTTGGATCGATTTTTAACCCTTTTCCCGTGATTCAATCGAGCTGAAAGTTTGCAGGCATACTCGCGGCGATCATAAAAATGATCTTACAAATTTTCGCTTTAAAAAAATTAATAATTATAGTATAATTTTAAATTTTTCGAAATTTGAATGTTATTTTCAAATTGGAATCATTGCAAATGAGTAATGACCCCGACGCGTGCAGCAGGCACGAAACCTGATTAAATGAGAAAGGGAGTATAGTAAAAACTCGGTTTTTATGGGTTAGTTTTTTTAAATTTTGTTCTCCCGAGTTTCTACAGGTAAAAACGTCTACTTGTAATAAAGCGCGACATATTTACTGAGTTGTTATACGTTTTAAGAACATTTAGTTTGACCTTTTCATAACTGTTTCAAAATTTATAAAATCGTAGTAATTTTCAAAGTTTTGAAAGGGCGGAGAGAGTAACGGATGATGAAGTCCTCCGGCCTATGTAAAAAGACCGAGAAGTGCTGCGAACTATCAAGACAAGAAAGCTGGAGTATTTCGGACATATTATGAGAGGACCACAATATAGTCTAAATCAACTCATCATCCAGGGGGAAATAAGGAAAAAGGTAAAATAAAATAAAATAAATAATAAATAAGGTTAAAGAGGCGTAGGAAGATGCCGCATCACACGGCTGCGTAACTTGAGGGACTGGTATAAGTGCAACAGTTGTGTCGTCATCGTCAGAATTATCGCCGACCTCCGATAGGAGATGGCACCATAAGAAGAAGTAATTTTTTTGAACAAGACGAATATATTGGTACACAACGTGGTGCCACCGCTGATCCCAACGTTTAGCTTATTTAAAAAAATTTATGATCTTGTAAATTTGGCATGTAATGAGACATCCAGAGAAATATAACATAATATAAGGGACTTGGAAGAAGGAAAAAAACGTTTATGAGTAGTTGAGAACCTGAGGCAATGGTTTTGCCAGTCTTACATAGAACCCATATGGGCCGTAGTAAATAAAGTGATGTTACCCAACGACCAATGAACGGATAAGATAATAGAAGAATTCTCACGAATTCGTTGCTAATTTATTCAACAGCCTTCGCATTAAAACTATATTTACATTCCAGTTAATCTCGAGGATAAACAGATAAATGAAAAAAAAATTAAAGACATGATTTTATACGCTTATTTTGCATGCATTCGTAATCGATTTTTTAACTTCACCCAGCAGTATCCAAATATTAAACAATGTTGTTAAAAAATGATTTAATAATGTACAGTCATCCACTTTTTCGTAAATGTTGAAAGTTTCAGAACTCTAGCTAGTCGGGACGTTGGTAAAACATCAATTACAAAATTCCACCACAAACAGACGAAGATAGTTAAATAAAAGCATTTAAAATACCTACTCATTCACATTTTATCGATAGTTTTATATAATACTAGCTGTTATCAATAAAAGATATCGGTAAATTGGTTCGCGTCTTTGCTAACTCTAGTTTATATTTATAGTATCTTTTTGGCGGTCCGCGGAGAGGCTGCGGCAGCAACATCGCTATCGTTGCCGCCTTCGGGTATGCTGACCCGGGGTTCAAGCCCCATCGGACAGACAACGAAATCATTATATTTAGATGAATGTCTTCTTTTTCAATTAGTGTATATTATAGATATCTCACAGAGACGAAACTGTATTAATTATGGGAAAGTAGGTATAGAAGTCATTTGGGTGTAACAGGACTTATGACCTGTCTTTTTATGGTTGGCTTAAGTGATCACTTTACACAATTGTAACATTCGCCATTTCCACCCATGATAGAATATACCATGCTTATTCATTTTTTTGGAAGTTGTATATATGTTCAAATTGCGTGAAGCTTTCATATATGAGTTGTAAGCGCCTTTTCCATGCGGCCTGTACAAAGCCATATTCATTCACCTAAATCCCCACAGATGTCGCTAATGAGAAAATCTACAATTGATTTACGGAATTTTGGGAGCAAAATTTTGTTTTGAAAGCAAAAAAAAGCAAATTTTGTTCTGAAAGATTTGAACAAACTCAAAATATTCTTCTTTTTCTTCAACTTTATTTAGACTGAAGAGTCTGTTTGTGCAGGAGTTTCCTCTTGTGATGCTGAATTCCAGGTGTCTCTCCACCGCTTCGGGGGTCTGTCTGGTGGACGCGGTCCATCTGGTACGCCGTGCAGAGCCAAGTGTGGTAATCTTATTGTCCTATTGTCCTAAGGTTGGTACCAGTATCGTCGCCCCCGTCTGACCACATCTCGAACCTCGCGGGCCTCTTGGATCGATGCATTCCTCACGCGATCATGCATAGTCTTCCAGGCAACAGATGAATGTAAGTAAAAATATTTTGCGAAAATACTTATGGCCCCCAGATTGTTAGTCTGATCGACTTGTATGCCCCATTGAGGTCATCAAGACACAGTGCATTATTCTATTATAGTGGAAATGTCAGAAATAATGCATTAGCAAACTCTATAATTCCCAGATTACACTCATTAGGGAATGAACATGCAGAGGCGGCTGACATTTTTGCTGATAATGTAACTGTGTTTAGGACAAAGCTGATACAATTCTTTACATCTCAACGAAATGGAAATGGACAATTAATTTTTCTGTATTATTATTTTACCTTTTAACTAACTAACTAACTAACTAACCATCACGCCGTTTCGCTGCAGGGGTAGGCAGAGAGGATAGAACGCCACACTCTTCTATCCTGGCACACCACTTTTGCTTCGGCCACATTCATACATCTTCTCATACACGTTCTACGGTTGTTGCGGCTTTTAACAGGACCATCCTCGAATACTTGTAGTACCTGATCGTGCCAGGTCTTTCGCGGACGCCCTCTATTCCTGTTGCCTTCAACATTCGCCTCATATATTTTCTTAACCATCCTTTCCTCGTTCATACGCTCCACATGACCAAACCATTTAACTTTTAACTATTATTATTTGTACTTTTTATCTGTATTATTATTTTATCTGTCTCGTGATATTTCTTTTTAAATATATATTCCGTATTTTTGTAAAAGCCCATAAGGGCGTTAAATAAATAAACTTAGTCCATGCTCCGGGTGGCGGTCCATTAGCTCACCACCGTTTGTTTCCCAGAAATCTTCCCTCTCACGCTTGAGAGTCGTTAGTTTGCCATGGCGAGAAGCTGTCGGAGAGCCGCTGGAGAGCCCACAGCGAACCAAATCCTGAGGAGGTGCAGAGTGTTGACATTACCGCGATAAAGGAAAGAGTTATCTCGAAGACCCTCAGTACGCGTATCAATTTACCTACGCACTCGTACATTTGTTATTTTCGGCTATCAGTTTTGAAATTACTAATGATCGCGATGATGCCTTCTCCCTTGTCGACAACTTAGTGAGCTAATGCTTTCATTATGTTGATCTTTCCAAAATTATCATATATCGTAGAGACGATGCTGTATTATTATAAGGGAAAGTAGGTATGGAAGTCTTTTTGGGTGTTCGTGGGGCTTGCGGTTGGTTTAAGTGATCCCTACATAATGTAACGTTCGCCATTTACACCATGATAGACTACCACATCTCTAAATTTTTTGGAGATTGTATATATATTTTTTTAAATGGTTCAAAAACAATGAAAAACACATAACATGATACGCGTAATACAATTAGTTTAAATGCTTTTCATCACTTAAATGTGAACACAGCAAACATAGAGATAAAAGTAAAGGCTAAAACATATACAAGAAAGATCGGAAAAAAGTGATTTTATAGAGTGAGATTGAACAAAGAGACTAAACAGCTAATTTCGCGAGTTTGGTAATAGTTTTCTTATTTTCGTGGAAACTGTCACGAAATATGTCAATGAGGACGTTATGGTTATTTTCTATTTTGTTGTATGACCTCAACATTCTAGATATAGAGTTATAGTGGGCCATATTGTTATTGTAAGTTGAAAGAGAAAATGCATTATATGTCCTAAGTCGGCAACTAGGAATCTTCTGTGTATAGTTTTCTGGGATATTCTGCCGTGTGTGTGTGACCTCTCTTTTTTTGGCAACTAGGAACATTCAAAGTTATATTTTCGACACAAAATTCTGAATCAATATTACCATGTATTATATTATATGGGTATATTTAACTTACACAACTTGTTTCGTATATGGGTTGTATTTTTACTACCGCCACCTGCAGTCGAAAGCTTTTTCATTCCCATAATCCAAAAAAGATGTCACTGTTGATTTATTATTTAATTCTCTTTATGTCATAGAGCTGTCTGACCAGCAAATCTTGAGTTATAATTTATTTATTTATTTATCTGCTGTGTGTAGTTTTCTGGGATATTCTGCCTTATATATCTGATCCCTCTGGCCGACGTTTCATTGCAGGGTCCATCGTCAGGGGTGATGTGGTGACGGACCCTGCGATGGGATCCGAAACGGCGGCAAGAGAGGTCAGATGTACAGCAGAATATCCCAGAAAATTACACACAGGAGTTCTGAAGAGCCGTGAAAACCTGAGAACATTATAGCAAAATGAGATATCTTATTTATTTATTTATTTACTTTTTACATTATTACACTGACGGGTTGTCAGTTTCTTCTAACCAACTGTTCAATTGAAATATATTTCCGGTATACAGTGTTACATTTACAAGAGTAGTTCCATGATAACGAGACCCGTAGGAGATGGATGGGGTCAAGCAAGAGTTGAACTAGATTTTGGGCAAGGTAAAATTGCCTTAGGGTCGGTTGTATCAACATGGATAATAGTAATCTTTCGTAAAAGCCATAGATTTTTACGTAAACGGATTGTATGACTGGTGGAAAACGAATAACCGAAAGATGACTGTAAAACAAGTGGATAGATCCCTCAGTCTGCTTCTGAAGATAGTAGGGGCTGTGATATGAGCATGGAATGAGGAGCTGAAGAATTCACTATAATGGATGGGGATGGATAGTGTTTCAGCTGAATGGAGTGAAAGACTATGATTAAATTGAAAGTTAAAACTGAGGTGAGTAAGGATTGAAAAGGACACCATAAAGTAGAAATAAAATATGAATGTTACGGCCATTTCCTTCGGCTAGTCACTTCACATTAAAACAGTACCTACCAGAAGGAGACAGTCGCGCTGTCGCGAGCAGAAAAAGTTCGATGGATTTGAGCAGTAAGACCATTAGTGAGAAATGAAATCAAAGAAAATGGTTGGGATATAATACATGATACTGAAATTTTTAATTTTATTTATTTATTATTTAATCGACGCCCTAGTGGGCTTTTACCGTACAAAAATTAAAAAGATTTTAATATACCAAACATAAAACACATTTTACAGTAAATAATTAAAAAATAATAATATACGGAAAACATACTTAAGTTAAATTAACAATAGAAATGAAAAATATATATAAACGATGATTAATTACAACACAAGCAAACAGTAGTAATTAGAAACCTTAGTAATAGAGTAAAATAAAGATAATTTAACCAATATACCAGATAAATAAGATAACAAGATAAAATAAACCAAAAAATAAATATAAAAGAAAAAATTCAAAACATATTTAAAAGGGAAATGAACAATAATTAGGACACTTTAAAATAAGTAAATATATATAATTCATGAGGAACGAAACACAAATAAAAATTTAGTCCATTAAACTGTAATTAATTCTATTGGTATATTCCAAGTCTAAGTATTTCTTTAATTCGGGTATATATTGTCTACGAAACCTACAACGAAAAATATGAATTCCGAAAATTTGTTTCCAAGGCGATGCATGCGTGTCAACGGAAAATTTAATGAATAGTTATTTCTGTGGGTCCCTACAAAGAACACTTCGTAATGTCTCGTTTGTCTCGGTATATTATACGAGACCATCTTTATCAGTTCGGGGCAGTCCAACATAATTTTGATAATTTTAAATAGGAACACTACATCGCTGACATCTCTTCTGTATGATGATTTCTTTAAATGAAGTAGGTACATTCATTAAATTATCATAATTTATGCTTTCTATTGGAATACGCATTTGAAATTTTATGAATCTCAAGAATTTGTGTTGTTCTCTTTCTATTTTGTGTGTCACAGTAAGGAGACCAGAAATCGAAATATATTTTAATAATTTACATCATTAAGATCGAGTCATCGTTTCGCCACGTCTCTAAACGCTCTTGTGTTGCCTCTCGTTGAAATTGCACTCTGGTATGCTCGAAAAGCGCCCGTGGCATTTTAGCATGGTGTCTTCGGTCAATCATTATTACATATCTCCCACATCTGACTTTCGCAATCGGAATAATGAACTGATGTGTCCAGTGATGTATGTGTGGCGAGTTCGGATGAATTTTGCAAGAATGCTAAAAATTTCCCAACAACCAGTGCCTGCATAAAATGCCACCGAAACAATTTTGCAATGCCTTTCGATGAATTTAGAATAATTACCTGGGGTCATTTGTATTTAGCACACACACATGCTTAAAAAATGTACATTCTGCGGAGCTTTCTATGTGTGTATACTTTAACAATACTCAACTGTCAACTTGCTATCTAAGCAAATAACATGTAAAGGTTTTTGTATTTAACAAAGACAATCGAATTAGTGTGCGTAAGCCGTGCGTACGACGCACTTTGTTTCGTTGTGTCGGTGTTTACGGGTAAAAACATCGAGACAACGAAACAATTTGCCTCGTACGCACGGCTTGTCGCACACTAATTCGATTGTCTTCCTTAAATGAAAAGATGTTTACTCTTGTTGTAGATGCTGATTTGCTGATGGACAAGATCTCTGAAATCTGTAGAGCGTCAGTGATAAGAAGCCGTGTCTTTTCTACCAGTATTAAATTAAAAATGCTCAAAAACTTGTATCTGTGCTATTGCTGTGGGTTATTTTAGTCATCACTATGGTAAATCATAATGCCTTTGTTCACTGATCTTCGAAGACGTATTCCGTTAATTTTCCTTTACAATTTGCTTAATACGATCCGTTGGAAACACGTGCGAAATTCAACGGCGATGAGCAATTTTGTATGACATTTTTGTGTGGAAAGGTATCAAATTATAAATGTACTTATTCATCAAGTGACATTATGTATTTTGAATACACATATTTTTTTGAAACCGATACTTACTGAATTATTAAATCAATTAAAATATTACTTCACTTTGTTGGCTCTACATAACCATATTATGGACCTGTGACATGATCGTTTTTCAATCCCCCGAACTCAAATGTCATAATATCAAAACCTTGTTACCTACTATGGTGTACGTACATCTACAGAAAATATTTCATTTCATTACCGATAAATCGGCATTTATTGGACAAAAGACATTTAAATGCTCGATACGTACACACATAATATATATAAATATAGGATAATATGTAGCAAGTCCCTCGGCCATTTCCTACTTCGCTGGATGTATAGAAATACCTGTTCTGAGGTGGGTAGCTTTTTTATCATTTTACCACCTTAGATCGATATCTAATGGAAATAAAGGAAATAAGTGCAAACGATTTTTACATTTCTTATCAAAACAGCGACTTTCATATGGATCCACAGAATTGGAAAGAAAGAAAGAGAAACAAGAAAGAACGCACTTTGGTAAAAAGATAAATAAAATTACAAAAAAGTAACAAGCAGGATTAAAAAATCTATAAAATATGATATAAATAAATAAAATAAAATGAGTAAAATAATCACAGTAAAGAGTAACAATCTGTAAAATATGATACGGTAAAATAAAATATTTCAGGTTTGATACTGTAACGTAAGTCGGGCGGTCGTCGGCTCTTAGTCTACGAGTGCAGATATTGTTAGATTAGAGGTTGTCTATTTGTTTATCGACACGAAATATGTGAAAAATATCCCTTTGAGCAAATAACAGTGCAGTGCAAACAATCGATCGGCAGTAGTCGCTTTCTCCAATGAGTAATCCCCATTAGGTTTCCTCCAAGCAAGGAGGTGATTTCTCTGTCGGGGATCGCCATTGCGGCAAATGTTTAATTATTATTTGTAACAGGATGTCGCCGGGCCGGAAACCGCAACTCCAGCCCAGTGGATCGCGAGTGACTTCGGAGAAAACTATTTAATGTCGTATCCAACTGCAACTGTCACCGCTGTACTTGGATGCGGGATTAATCTAATTATCTGATCAAAATTGCAATCCGTCTTTCGATACGACACCAGAATCCGCGCATCGTGGTTTCTTGAGAAAAGTTGCGCGGACGATGGGCTTGGATAGAGGAGGCCACTCCTACAGTGAAATTGAGTCGACGTTAAAAATTTGTAACCTACGAAACCTTGTAGGCTATGTTTCTTATAAAATCTCGAATTCAATACATTATAAAATAATAATCCTCGAGAGCTGCGTTAATTTTTTTTTGGATACTGCTGCCTTTGCTTTTATACCCCGCAATTATAATTATTTCACTATCTGTCCCCGTAAATTCGTGCAGCGTTCGTAAATTCGTTCGAATTCACGGCTAAAAAACGTAAACGGCCGGAGATGGAGCTTGAACCCCGGGCCAGCAAACCCGAAGGCGGCAACGATACCTATGTTGTCACCATCGCAAGTGCGCGATTCGCCAAAAATACAGTGTACAAAAAAATAGGACTTAGCAAAGACGTGAACCATTTGTACCATTAACAAGCCGGCATGGGAAATATAAAAAAAATATTCAAATATTTTGATGTCATTATTACTATTTCATGGCTGTAGACTATAAATAAGAAACCGGCATGTAAAAATATCGTCATTTTCTACGGAGCTACCTAATACTTTATTTTAAAGTTACGGTTACGGTAATGTTTAATATTCAGGTAAATCTACCAGCGAAAGTCATTCTTCGTGCGCCAGGTCTAAAGTAATCAAATATTTACACAATATGAATTTTGTAGATGGCCATTATCTCGGAAAGGGATAAGCGAATTAGTCATGCCCTTTCCACGGAGACGCGGCAGCGTCCGTGGCCGTGCGACCTTTCGCCTAATTGGTTTTTAATCACCTTCCCGGGAAATTTCACCCCAACGGCAAACACTACCCGATGCGGATGATATCCTCGAAGGCGAAGTGTTCGCATCTATTGTTTTCGAGGAAACATTTAATATTTACTTTGTTTTCCTGGCGATGGCTCCCGTCCAGTGGTACGCAGCTGATAAGAGAACAATGCAAAGTATTTGGATGTGGTGGAAAGGTTGCCACTACTGGGTAAGCCCACCGATCATTATGTGGGAGTTCAAAGCTGATTGACTTCAAAAACAACCAAACGAATCCTCATCATGTCGTTAGCCGTTTTCTGTCCACTGCTGGGCGAAGGCTGCCACATATTTTCGCAGAATTCTACGGTTTCGTAAAGTGCGCTTTAAGGTGGCCTGTCGGTCTCTTGATTCTCCTTAGGTATCATTGGCCGACTGCATCCGTCCAGCGATTATTTGTCCGATGTATGTGCCCATTTTATAAGCTTCATTCACTTATCACTATTCTTATCCATGGTATTTTTTTTTTTTTTAATTCAATGTTTTAACCGTCATCATCCGATGTTATTTCTCCATTGCAGGATGAAGGCCTCTCCGAGTGTCTTCTATTTTTCTCTATCATTGTTATTAGCTGCCATGTAATTTCGTAAAATTTGATATTTTATATGTTAAATATTATTTTTTTGGTAAATTGACTTTTAAACATAGGAAAAGGTTTTGTTTCGAACTTCTTTGAAATGTTTAATCATCATCAGCCGTTTTCTGTAGAATGCTGGATGACGGCCTCCCCAAGCCCAGTGTTATTCGCTACCACGAAGATTTCGTCGATTCGGCGGGTTTTGGGGCGGCCTCTCGATTTGACTCGGATGCCACGGGATAACTGCATTCTCCTTACGATTGTCCTTACGTCTGACGCGATGTAACCATTGTCATTTAATTTTCTTGACGTACTCGATTATATCAACTACCTTCGTCTAAGTTTCGTCTCTATAATTTCACTAATCATTGCCAAGGTTATGTGGCCTGGGCGGTGGTGAGCGATTATGGTAATTTGTTCTTACATATCGTACATGAAAATGATCTACGCGCCGAAGCTAACCGAGATATCTTGAGGATTTTTCCGATTGCGTGACAAGTTATCGACAAGGCTCTCAGTGTGGACCATCTTTCTATGTATTGGTGGCCGTCGTATTTGTTATTGGTTCAATTCAAGATAATATCGTCAGGATAAGACTATTTTTAAATGTGAGGTATTACTAAAATAAATCTTACTAAATATGGCTCCTCGTAATCTTATCGCGCGACTCTCAAATGAGGAAATGTTTTCAATGATACATATATTATGATGCAAGCCTGCCAAGAAATATCTACGATAATTGAATCGTGAAAACGAATAAGCTAATTCGGATCGATATTATTATTTATTTATTTTTAAATAGAGATGCGAACACGGAATACGTGTCTAATTTTCAAACTAAGCTAAACCCTTGTGCTATGAAAATAGGACTAACTTGCTGTTCTGGAGTGAGATTCGAACTAACCTAACCTAACCACAAGACCAACAAGCTACTCTCATATTAATGTTTACATTTATTTTAATTACACATATTGTAACTTGAATAAATATTAAGATTTTGATTTTTTTAGCTTTGTCAACTACGTAAAAAGGGTTAAAAAAAACATGATGAATTTTTTTTTAACCCGTCTCTTTTGAAACATAAATTGTAAGGAAATCTATTGAACGATTTGAAAATAATTTTAATAATTAAGGTTAGTCGTGTACTTTGTAATGTTATCGAAAAAAAGACATGTCGCAAGTCCATACAGCCATAAGTCCAAGAAGTTGAGCAATACAAAAAAAAATTGTAAGATCTTAATAATTTTATTTGACACGCATTAAAGTGCATAAAGCATCTAACGTCTTGTAAAAAATAAGTAACATATTTTTAAAAAAGCAATGTTTGATGTTGCTTATCTCCGTAACTGTCGGCATTGAGTAAAGTGTAAAGAATATTTTCTATTCAAAATTGAATGCAGTTTTTGCTACTAGTTACGAGACACCCTGTATAGTTAAAAATATTTATTTATATATCAGTGTTAGATCAAAGGACATGTGGACGTGTAAGATGTGAGGAATGTCTTAATAGAATGTTTGAACCAGCTGAATAGACAGAAGACGCAACAAGTATGTGAAGATGGAAATATGTTTCGAGCAAGAAATATGTAGATACTTGTGATGTGTATTCTCGTAGGTGAACATAAATACTATTAGTATTATCAGCAATATCAGAATATTCGTGGAATTTTTCGGATGGTTATCCCATCCAAAGAGACTCATTTCACAGAATCGGTCCATCTAGATAGATAAATTACATATTTTTATCTGTTACTAAATGATATAGCAAAATTTGGCGCTGATCCGAAGGGAGATGCATAGTCATGAAAAGGCAGGAATAATATTGGCAAAAAGGTTTTCACTGCCGTTCATCTTGTATGTAGCTGTGGGATATTTTGCCGTGTAGACCTGACGTGTCGGATCCCGTTGCAGGGTTCGAAAAGTCGGCCAGAGAGGTCAGATGTACACGGCAGAATATCCCGGAAAACTACACATTGGCTGATCACGATTCGTGGTTTATTACTATCAGGGTTGTCCGGAGGGCCGGTGGAAGAGGAAGCGTGTGAGACTCGCAAAGAGCGTTTTAAAGGTTCATTCTCACTCTCAAAATTATGCGCAAACAATTCGACCTAAATGTCAAGGCCCACAAAATTATGTTGTAAAAATTTGACGGCATTTTTCGCCCAGAAATGAAGTGGACCTGGTCATAAAATAATACAATTTTGATTTAGACGCACTTGTCAATGATGCCAACAAACGCCTCCACCATAATTACCAAGATTCAATGGTTGTTAGAGGAACGATAAAATTAGCAGGGACGACATATAGAAAAAGAAAAATTATATGAAGATAAAATACAAATTCCCCGGGTAGTAGAGGATTGTGAAGGGTGACATCACCTGGGTGTGGTTGCTTGACCATTTCAGATATTTTTCATTTTTTACCATTTACTTGCACGACCTTGAAATGTGCCAATTCGGAAACACAATCATCGATTTTCATGATCTTTTAAGTTGACTAGGGGTTGGATCAACAATATGGAAATTTTGCGTTATAACTATGGCTAAAACCTAGGTGATGACCCCCTTTCTGCCTCTTTTGGTATCAAACTTTCAATTTTTGCTCATTTAATAGAATATCTCAATGGGGCATCACATAAATAATTTACATGAGAAATAATTTACTCTCTACATGAGAGAGTACGGTCATTATCCTTGGCTTTACCCAACCGAGTTTCTCCAGGGTATGCTTGGCTACAGTAGTCTAGAGACTAGAAGGAATGTGTATTTGATTACACATTTTTATCGATTGTTGCACGGTACGATCGATAATCCTGAAATTATGTGGAGCATTGGTTTGTATGTTCCTGATAATTACATTAGACATCGTCAGCATAGATTGTTTCACATTCCAATATACAGGACCAACCTGCCGATGGTTATGCCTGTTGGAAGAGCCACAGCTATGCTGAACAAAATCGCTTTGGGTATTGATATATTCCATGTGTCTGAGGGGGTTTTCCGAAGCGGGATTCTCCTTCACCTTTGACCAGATTTTGTTTTTTTAATTTATTAAATATTTTTATTTTGATATATACATCCTAATATGTATGCCTTAAACATTTTGTTTGTAATGTACATATTATCAAATAAATTGAATTGAATTGAAATTGAAATTGATTTTAGTTTTTGCCCAAGGATTACTGTAAAAAACCTAATCTTCAAAAAATGTGAATCAATGTCGCTCGCCTTTATTAAATTCCTAATCATCCGTTTGCCCGTAACAGGAGCGCATAACTCCGAGACGGTGCATCTCTTTGAACCTTGGGAAAAGTTGTATACCCACTATAAACGCGCGCGCCTCCTCGGGAATGATTCTTTCTCGGAATAACGCGACACGCGCACTTGTGTAAACCGGGCCGAGATGAAACCTTAAACACCTCTCGGGACCGTATCGGCACATCTGCGAATGATACCATCTCCGCGCTGTTTGAACAGCAGTGCGCCTTATTGTGCCGCGCCCGTATTTTTCTATCGCGCCGCAGCCTCAGCCGACCGACTCAAGGAGAATATCTGTATTTTTTTAAAACGTTGCGTAATTATTTGAATTCTGTCACTGCGTGTAAAATTTGCCGTTCTGCGTTTCTTGTGACGCCGTTTCGCGTCTTGTGCCTGAAATATTTTTATTCTTCTTCCGACGTCTTCTGTCGAAGGTTGGCGAACGTGGCGTCTTCTTTTTACTTCCTTTCTTTTAACTCGTGGCGTCTGCTTGCTTGCTTGACGAAAAAACTTTGGGTCGATTTTTAACCCCTTTTCCGTGATCCAATCGAACTGAAACTTTGCAGGCAGACTCGTGGCGACGATAAAAATGACTAACTAATTTTCGTTTAAAAAAATCAATAATTATAGTAAAAAAAAATATTACTCCCTTTCGTAGCGTCGCCGACTCGAGCCCAACGCGTGGGGTAAGTGTCAAACCTGTTTCAATTAGTAAATTAGAAAGGGAGTATAATAAAAACTTAGTTTTTATGGATTAGTTAAACCTAATAGGATTGGAGACCTATTGCTTGGACAGCATTCTTCCATCGCTCTCTGTATCACATGGGGAAAATGGTTGTTTAATATTTCTTCTCGGAGTCTCTCCACTTGCCTTCTTCCCGAGACATCCTACAGGCATTCTTCTTTCTTTCTCTGCCATTCATTCGCAGCCAAGATAACATTTTTCTATCAATTCATTCCCTTCATAATGAATTGAAGGAGATCATATGTCCTGTTGAGGAGCGTAGAATAATATCCTGTCTAGGGATATGTAGGGGACCATATAACGGAATATAATCGATAGTCAGGTGATACACTGATCACATATATATTATACCGATACAGAGAGAGGTCTGACTAGTTAGAGATGGCCTACTTGAGTATACCACAATGAAAATACATCCAATTTATGGAGCTTTCCCTCTTTTGATGGCTGGTTTTAGTTATCTTAATATAATTATGCCTTTTCGTACCTCTCAATGAAAATTTTGAGATCGGGGCAGATTTAGCAAACATCTAAGTCATTCACCATTCTAAAATGAAGTTCATACATATTTAAACATTTGAGGAAACCAAAAATAATCTCTGTCACTCGAAGAGTGATATTTATGGTTAAAGATTTTTGATTTTGGTAGAAGATAATGATTAAATGTTAAACCACAATAATCACTAATTTGAGCTCGAGCTTAAATTATCGAGCTCCAAAAAGTAAATACATGGTGTTTTGTATTATTTAAATGATAAAAAATATGTTGTATCATTATTATATATTCCGTTCGACAACCCCATAAGGATAACGAACTGAATATATCAGAAAATTGATGGTTAAAAATTTCTGATTCTAGTTTTTAGGGTTTTTAAGACAAACGCGCGTAACAAGTTACGGCTCACCTTCATTATTTACGAACACTGTCGCTATTTCGTTTGAAGATTTAGCGTTGTTACGTTTTTGATCTAATGTTGATCTTCTTTGGTACATTTTATGTCGTTGCCCTTTTCAGAATATCCAGATTGATAATTAGACAATTCTCAAAAGTTCGTGTTCCGGGAATTTTCAACATCACTCCAGGGTCTAGTTGTGCAGAATTCTCAGATTTTGTTTACCATCACTTAAATGCGACCATTAAACTTATCATTAAGACTAAAGTGGCTGGTTATTCCCAAATAGATGGACGATTATCTTCCCATTCAGGATTAATGTTCTTATCAACCAAAGGTGAAACAATACTTGTCTAAACAATGTGTTTGTTTTTGCAAATGGAGAGAGCGTAAATCCTGAACTTTGGATCAATGGATGAATACATATTTTATCGATTTTTATATTGTGAATTCTTGTGTTTTGTGACGAACTAGTGATTTGATCTCTGCGACGAATTAAAATGTTCCAATATGTTCGTCTTTCGACATATTTTGAAACATGCTGCATTTGGTTATGGGTCCAGTAGTATTTGCCGCAAGGTCTTGAGAGCTCGATATTTTTTTAAATATTTTTACCACTAACCGCGCCAGTTTTAAATGAGATATTTGCTCATTGTTTTGTGTCACGTGATAAAGATTTGAGACGCGCGAGATTTGATTGAATTATTTATTTATAAAAAGGACGGCACACAGTCCATGCCTACAGATATTATCTGAAAGTAAGTGTGTATCAGTAGCTTGTTGGTGTAGTGGTCATGACGCTCGCCTAATGATCTGGTGGTTGGCGGTTCGAGCCCCATTCCAGGACACCAGCAAGTTAGTCCTTTTTTCATAGAACAGGCTTTATATTCCGTATTCGCATCTCGATTTTATTAAAAAAGAAAATAAAAAAATATGATATTTGTGTTTGTGATTGTGATTTATATTGACAGATTCAATAATAGAAAAGAACATATAAAAACAAGTGAATCAAAAAAAAAAAAATAACGTGCTTTTACACGTTGTTTACCTTTTTTTTAATATTTGGATAATAATTTAAAATTATTAATTTTTATCGAAATAATGAGAAAATCGTGTCGAATATGATTTAATAATGTATAATCATCCACTTTAAGCAAATTTTGAAAGTTTCAGAGCTCGAGCTAGTCGGGAAGTTGGTGAAAAATCAATTACAAGATTCCACCACAACGAAAGAAAAAGAGAGTTAAATAATAGGATGTAAAAATAGAGATGTGCGAAAATGCACACGTTTTGTTCTCACTTAAACCGTGATTCAAAAAAAATGTACATTTCTATAATTTAATCACAATAATTCAAATAAGTTATTATCCTATAATTATGTGCGTTTTTAGAAGCGTTCGTTTTGCAGTAGCTATTGGAATAAAAAATATATGTATGTCCTATCCGACGAATAGTATATTCAATTGTGTTTTGGTCGGAAGTTCATGACAATAATTCATGTATGTTCGCATTTATTAGGTTCTGAAGAATGAAAGATAATAAGACCTGTATGGCGATTGCGTTAAAATTACTAAGAATTATGTTTTATTCGTATCTCATTGCAAGGTTCTTCATCAGAGCTGACGTGTTAAAGAAAGGTAGTATACTCACAGCAGAATATAACCTCTAACCAGAAGATTCTGAACGGTCGTGAAACCGAATTTAGCAGTCACGTACTATATTCCGCGGCGGACCGCGCGGAGAGCTAACACACGTGAGGACAGTCCGTCGAATGTGGCGCGCTCCATTTTAAAACGTGAGACGAGACGTCACCGATTTTACTTTGACGTAAGTTCCGCGGGCGGAGAACCGAACAGACGCCGAAGGAGCGTTCCGCCAGCGGAACGACCGATGGTCCGCGTAGTGTGTTCGATAAGCGCACATTGCGTGGAAAGAAATGTAGCGGCGTTCCGCGACGCCGGCCTAAATATACGTTCTTCATGTTGCCAATATGGTTTCCAATACAATTAAAATGTTCCAAAACAAGGACAAATCAAATTTTACATTCCCTAATAATTCTCGGTACCCTAAGAATGGTTATGAAAAAGGATATCGTCCACTGAGTTGGAGATCCTATTGGAAAAAAACATTTATTCAATAAAATCAATCTAAAAAATTTTAACCAAAAAAATTCGTCTTTTGACTCTTTTCTTGAATGTCTTACGAAAAAATAGTATATTTTTCTTGTTCGTATTTAAAAAGCTTCTAAATTAAAATAAAGAGGTCCGTTGGTTCGTATCCCGGTAGCAGTTAAAAATTTTTTTTTTTTAATTTGATTTTTGTGTATGCCTTTTCTAATTGATTAATAAAAATTTGTTTAATAATTCACAGAACTTCGTTCTGAAATCGCAACTTCACAGTAATAATGTGTTTTCTTTAATAAAAATATATTTATGACTTTTTACCATTGAGAATAACGGTGAGCATATTTGCGCGAACTTTGTATCGAGTTTCTTGTATTTATCACCTGATAAATCTCACGTTATCGCATTTTAAAAATGAACCAATTGTATCTCTAGGTTCTCATTCAACTTTTATTTATATCATATGGAGTAGACCATGGTTGTACATATATATCGAGAATTAAATAAAGATTATTACTCTACCTACAGTACTACTTGTAGTTAACCTCAGCACGTGTGCGACCACGCAGTTATAAATGTAACTTTTTTTTCTAGTTTTGGTTTAACCTCAAGGTAAAATATTGCAAAAATTTTAAAAATATATTTTTAAGGTTTTTTCATTTTATTAGACTTGTATTAAAAAGAATTATACTTCAATATTCCAATAAAAACTATTGTAATGACAGTTAAACGTATATACAGAAAATAAGTCAGAAATATTGAATAAAAATGCAAACTATGATGTCGCTTATCTCCGTAACCGTCTACATTTCATCCAATGTGCAAGGAATGTTTTCGATCTAAAAGTGAATGAAGAAGGCTCCCCGAAGTTTTTGTTACTAGCTACGACACACCCTGTTTATGACGAAGGCGAAGCGGTTCCTTGTATGTGTTTAAAAAAATATAATTCAACGACCATGGAAGTGATGAAATTTTCTCAGAAAATGTGAGCTTAATCGTAAATCTTTAAATTTTTCCTGTAAAGTCAAATCTTATCAACAAAGAGTTTGTGTTTCCGTTTTATGATCTCATTGACAGTACAAATATCCGTTATGCATGTACATATGTATGTCTACGTGCGTATTTTACTATGTTGTTCCTTAAAAGAATGAAATTAGTCACAGATAGTAGTTGTTCGAGGCGTGACGTTAGATCTTATCAAATATTACGAATAGTCCATTTTCCTCACTTCTACATTTCGAACCACACGGAGACATTCGATTCAAATGATATCCAGTGAGAAATAATATTAACGTAGCAATCGAGGACTCGAAGACCATCGAGACATCTGTCGTTCACATCACAAACTTGCATATTTATCTATTCACTTTTTGTATATATATAAGTATACAAATTATTGCAGCTGGCACTTTCTTCCAGGCAACCATACAATTTAGCACAACAATTGAAATAGATTTTCGGTATATAATGTTACAATGACAAAACCAGCTCAGTGATTACAAGACGAGTAGGAGATGGATGCGGACAAGGAAGTGTTAAACTAGAAAAGATAAAATTGCTTTAGTCTGCTTTTGAAGATGTCTGTGTATAGCTGTTTCTGGATACAAGATATGGTCTATGTATAGCTGATTCCATAGCCTAGCCGACTGCAGTTAGAATTCAACAGTATTATGAATACCCAAATGCAGCATCACTATATTTATAAAGCCATTAATTACTATAATAACTTACCTATCGAAATACGATGCATCAGTAACCTCTCAGAGCAAATCAAAAAAAAATAAAATTTTCCTAAAATCAAACTTAAATTCATAAATCATTTAAACCTATAGCTTTTTTCAAAATAACTCCTATACTTTCATTATCAATTTACCTTTTTTACTGTATTAATAAATAACTTGTATACATTATGTACCTATATATTATAACAAGGAATAAGAACTGTGGCTCCCTCATCAGACTCAAGAGCTTCTCTTCACTGATGAGGTCTACATGACTACCAAGTATTTAAAACAAATGTTTAATCTGATATGTTATATATAAGAACTGTATTTGTACCATAAAATAAATAAATAAAAATAAAAAAAATAAAAAATGAATGGGGATGGATAGTGAAGAACTCTCAGCTGAACGGAGTTGATCTTTATGATTAGATGGAAAGTTGAATTTAGATTTCAGGTACCTACCGGGGTGAGTGAGGATAGAAAATGAAAAAATAGAACATAGAGATTAACATGAATATTATGGCGTAGTTGGATTGTAAGCGAAGGGAGAAGATTGCGGAAAGATGAGACGTGATGAAATTTTTTGAGGTTGAAGATGAAACGGATGCACACGTTTTAAAGGCGTTGCAGCGTGTTGAAATCCAGATAACACAGACTGGCATAATCAAGCGGGGGATGTTGGTATTGTGTAATTTTTATTTTACAGTGAATCTGGAGAATTCATTCATCTAAACTTAGAATCGCATACATTAAGTTAGAAAAATATAAATAGTACGTATTGTGTGTACGCAACCTTATTTAGATTTAAAATCTATTTAGGTATTGGTTTTTGTGCATATAAATAAAGTACCTACACATATTACAAAGCAAAGGCAGCAATGTCCAAAAAAAAATTAATGCAGTCAACGAGGATTACTAATTTATAGTGTACTGAATTCGAAATTTTATAGGAAACATGGCCTATAAATTTATAGGAAACACGATTTTGGAAGGGATAGATACATATTTTAAATTAATAATCCTCAGTGACTGCATTCAAAACATTTTCTAAAATTTTTGGATATTGCTGCCTGTGCTTTTATACCCTACACATTATGTAGGTAAATCGTAAATCTCAAAAATAATATACCCATCAATAATTGAAAAATTTAATATGATTTTTCATAGGAAGGTTTAAAAATCTACATAATTTATTATATGCTTAAAAATTATCCTAGTACTGATTGCTGACCTTTCGACCTGTTGTACAAAAATTTCAGGTAAATTTCCCCTTCTCCATTTTCGGACCGGCGAAAATCACGCGTCGGCCGTCAAAATGCGGGCGCGTCTCGCAAATATTTGCACCGTCACCCCGGGGGATGAACCGACCCCTGCGGACCGCGCGACCCTTTTTACAAACGCGCCCCCGCCCGGAGCGCCGCCGCTGACGACGCCGCGCGGGGCGGGGTGGCTAGGTGACACGACTGATTTCATCTTGGGCAGACCTCATTCCAAGAGGCGGTGTCGTCTCGCGCGGACACGGGTGACGCGAGCTCCACAAGCGGACCACCATCGATCGGCGCTGTCGTCGCGCGAGAGTCGCGTTTTTCGAAGCGAGTTTAAAAAATGAAAAGTGATTGATTTGCGAAGGACAGTGATTGAACGACACAACACCAGAGTGATATAGCGACATTCGAAGATGTCCTGCCAGACTTGTGCGACATTAAAAACAGTGCGGTGTTTAATTGAATAGAGGTTGACTTGTGTGATGGAATTTCTAGTATTTTAATTAAAAACAAAACAAAGGATCTCAGTTATTTAAAGTATTTAGTAATAATATTACCAAAATACACTATTTTTGCTAAAAAAAAATTTACATTATCGAGTTATCGAAAAGTTTGTGATAAAAAAAAATCCTGGAGTCTCACGTAGGTCGTGTAATCTGGATACCACTTCCCTCGGGAGTTTTAATCTCCCGCAAGAATCGCTAAAGGTAGATATATTTATATATTTTTCAATTTTATGTATTTATTTGTTTATGAATGTTTGTGTCCGGTTCGGTTAGGATCTGAATGTGTATTTTTAACGTTTGCCGATAAATCGGGTGGCCTCTTTGGCCGATTTTCCGAAACTTGTCGCAGGACGCGTCGCAGGGTTGAAGCGTCGGCCGGGAGGGTAGATGGGCTCGGCATAATTACTTAGAAATGAATGTGTTTTTTCAATGTTTCCATTTTGCATCTTTGAGGTTACAATTTATTAAAATAAGCGGTTTAAATAAACAGTTCGATACTATTTTCTTTTGTTTATTGTCTCACAGCAAACATATGAAATTTTGCGAATTTTATATCGAGCATCGTCGGTTAATCGGTTAAAACTCTCTACAAGCAATAGAAAGGTCCGGCATTCGGTTCTGGTGATTAATTTACATTTCATGTGCATAATTCTTGGTATGTGATTTATAAAAAGAAAAGATAAAATAATCGCTAGTCTAGAGTATATACAAACGTATGTTTCTAGATATATATATAGGATTTGAAATAATATTAAATAAGACAAATATAGGCTTTTGTGAATATATAAAATTTCAGGAATATACATTCATTCGTTAAATTGGTTTTCAATGCGTTCATTATTTATGTACTGCTTAATTTACACTTAATTGTATCTACTTCCTGAAGATTGGCTGAATCCCTGAAGTTCCAAGAAACATCCAGAACATAATGTCCTTGCTAATGACATCATTATCGGTGAGTGCAGGATTTACCTGAGACTAACTCTGTATTTCTGGTGAATTATCTAGCTGATGATTTTAGGAGTGTTGGTATTACCATTGTTAATGGTACACTAATCCTTTTCATCAGAAAACTACAACAGTCTTTACACATGTCGTTATTAGCCTTCTTCCACGGATTACGGTTTTGATACGCTCGAAATGATTTTGTCACTTTTGTGGATTATTCATGCGTACGTTCATTTTTATTGCATTTTGCCAAGTCGCCAGTTTCGGCTTGTAAGCTAAACAGCAGAATCGTGTTTTTTTATTTCATTTTTGACCGACTTTCGTAAGATAAGGCAAGAAACTGCAATTTCAGATGGCTCGAAAATTGCGCGAGATCGCAATTCTTTTTAACGTATTCGTAGCGCCATCGCGTTAGATCAGTCTATCCAGATTTTTTAATCTCTTGTCTCTAATAGTTTCACTAATTTATTTAGTCATAGCTGTATTCAAATAGACAGCCTCGATCATATTTTTTGTATATTTTTAAACTTCTGTCACCGTCGTTTCAGTTCACATTACATGGTCCATAATTGCGAAGCTACGAAAATTCTTGGATTTGTCTTGGTATCTTTTAAATCAGTGTTATCAAAAAAATTCTAGCGGTCCCCCAGGTCCATAATGAAACTGCGTCGGTTATGACAATACGGCTGATTGTTGTATCGACATCCGGAATACCTCTCTCTGCCAAATTTTAGAGCGAATGTTGTCTGGGAGCGGTGTTTTAAACCAGCCCCCGACCGAATGCGGTATTCGAGAACCCTATCCGAAATTTCACATTGACGACGGCGCGTATAATCGGCAGCAGTGGTCTCATTACTCAAGACACTGCCCGCGCGCACTTTCTAAAATGGAAACGACGCCGTCGTAACGAGCTGATCTCTGAATGGGGTGATTTAATTTCAGTTTTACTGCCCGCTCCGAGTTTCTCGTTTTATTGTCCGGATCCGCCGAGCATAGCTGGACAGAGCACTTCGTCTTCTCTCTTCATCTTGGTTAATTGGGCGACGTCGCCTCGGGGTTGAGCCGCCACGGCGAAGGGCGACCGCTTCCCGCAAATGAGATGAAGCATTAACGGTGTCAAAAACATGTATGTCTAACGTCACAGTCTCTTCTTCTTCTAATTCTTGTCCGGTTATCGGCCATTAGCGATCATAACCTTGCTAGCATCAGCTCCAAATAATTCCCTTGGGTCTTTCACCCAGGATGCTTTGTCTTCCAGGACCTGTTTTTGCGATTTTGCCTGGAACGAGGAGATGCACGATCAGCACCTCTCTGGATGTCTCGTGATATGTCCAAAATATTTTAAAAAATCACTATTTATGGATAACGATTAAAAGGTTTTCGATGCTAACCCACCATCTCAACTTATACTTATACGTCAGTAATATTATTAATACTCAATTTAAGACTAAAGGACGACGCGAGGATTTTCATTGTTTTAAGCATTTCTTTTGCCTTTCGCATCCAGATCATCATATCTTAATTTTTAATGCTGTCGATCTAGCTAATTTTGTAAATTCTGTAAATCCACATCACAAATGCTTCAAGTACCGACTCTCTTCCATTCTTATTTGAACATCCTAGACGTCATCAAATGCATGTTATCGTTACACTTTAGGCTTGTTATTTTAGTTATGCAACGAAATGCACGCACATCGTGCGAACATGAAATTTTTTAGAGGGTTTCTGAGGTAAAAATTGAGTAATTTTTAAAAAGAGGCTTTTAATTAATGACACTTCATGTGGTACATTTTAAAATATTATTTTATTGAAAACGTTTTTTTCCAAATCGAATATGCCACATTAAAGGCATTTCATTTCTTAAGTACACTAACGTGCACCGGGAAAGTTACATCTCAGTCACGGCGGAGGAATGAACACGACGCGGCCATTTTTATTTATTTTTAAAAAATTTCCAGTTACGTTTCCATAAATGGCATTAATCACCTCATTATAAATAAAAACTAACCCATAAAAACCAAGTTTTCATTATACTCCCTTTCTCGTTGAATCGGGTTTCTTGACTACTGCACGCGTCGGGATCATTACTCATTTGTACCGATTCCAATTTGAAAAAACCATTAAAATTTCTAAAAATCAAAAATTATACTACAATTATTAAAAAAAATTAAACGAAAATTTATTAGATCATTTTTATCGTCGCCACGAGTCTGCCTGCAAAATTTCAGCTCGATTAGATCACGGGAAAAGGGTTAAAATCGATCCAAAGTTTTTCCGACAGACAGCAAACCGCAGACGCTACGAGTTAAAAGAAAGCGAGTAAAAATCACATAATTTCTACCCAAAATTAAACATATCAGGGTAGTGTAAGCTCTTAATAAAATACCACCGAAATCATCGAATCTTCCAATCGAGATATAAAAATTACATTTTGACCATTTAATTAACGCCCGGATTCCGCGACACGCCACTGGCCGTGTGTAAGATAAATCAATTGATAGTTCTGTATTAATATTATCTGTGTTTGTTATCCACTCCAGCGCGGCCGTCTCGAATCTCTCGCCATCTTGTCCGATCGATTGTCGTTATCTGCTGTCTCTTCGGGTATCTTGTGAAGGTATTTTATGGTACTTGGATTGTATCTAATTAGACATTGTTGCGTACGTGGACCGAGTGTGGTCTTGTTCCTTTGCACGACCTACTGAATGACTAACTTCAGGTAACGAGGGAAAGTGGATGCTTCATATTCTTCATCACCATCGTTTTCACTCCGATATCCTTGTAGGCTCGGGCATGTCATTACCTAATCTATTAAACTTAAAGTTAAACATTCCGTTTTTCTCTGCTTTCTCCAGGTTACTGCTGGGATCGTATTTCTTTTGAGTATATTTTCAAACCAAATAATACATTCTATGGTGATCGTTCATCTTGTATTCTGGCAAGTCGTGTCCAAGCCACTTTAATTAAGTTTTTATACGCACAAGTTTCTCCTCTATTGCCGTACTCCTCACATAGGCAATCTAGTTTTTTGATCTCCCTCTCTCCAAGCGGATCGTTGCAAAAAATAGGCAAACATTAATTCGTGATTGTCATTAAATTGGGTGAAAAACATTAACCATGTTAACTCTACGTGAGTTTAATAATATGTAGTTATATATTTTACCATTCAAGTTTCGAGAGTAACAGATCTGTCATCGGCAGGAGAAGCATTAATCATTAATATTAATAATTTTGTGTTTAATACAATGCTAACGCCAAATCTATCAATCAATTATTAATTCGTGTCTGATTCGGAGGTTTATTTTACATTGTTATATGCATTGTATGTTTCAGTTTTAAATTACTGTGAGATCTCTTTTTGTCGTCTGAAAATTAGTATTTTTACCTCATCCGAAGTTCAACGTATCAATTTATTATCGGATTGAATTCAAAATAAATTATTTTTTGCAAGATTGACTTTTCTTGAATTCTTGGTTTATTTGAATTTCGACTACTATTTTCTGAATACATACTCATACATACATCTTAAAGATTAGTAAAAATATTTATTTATTTATATAATTGCTTTACTTATATACATTTAATAAGGTTTAATTTTACTATGCCTGTCTCACTAGAGGGCTCTGTGTTGAGACAGGCAAAGTTTATAATTATAACTTACTTATATACTGATACCGGGATCAAATGCAGAATAGAGACATCCCGTGCATCTTTTAATAAGATGAAAAGTCTACTCTGTAATGACGACTTAAACTTGAAGCCCAGACAGAGGTTGACCAAATGCTATGTATGGTCAGTTCTACTTTACGGTGTTGAAGCATGAACGCTGAAAGTGAATACGATTTTACGATGTATCCACATTTCGAACGCCTAGAGGCGTGTTAAGGATATCTTGGACTGACATGACTAGTAATATTCAAGTTTTATGTAGAGCAAATAAAGATAAACAGACAGTTACTCAACACAGTAAAGATCCGTAAAATTTCATACTTTGATCATATTATGAGAGGCGAAAAGTATTCCATTCTTCAACTCGTCATGAAGGGGAAGATTGAGGGTTGCAGAGGGGTCGGAAGGAGGTGGCATTCCTGGCTTCGAAACATCCGAGAGTGGACCGGGATAAGAAGCGTGGAAGGAGCTTTTCCGCACTGCCCTGGATAGGGAAACTTTTTCCCAGATGATCGCCGACGTCGAGGGGACCCGACAGGGCACATGAAGAAGAAGATATACTTATATATATTGATTGTTTTTACTGAAATATTAAGTCTTTAAATTTCTCTGTTGAACCGTGTTAGTCATTGCACGGCTAGCTATCAACTTCACATTGCATTACAAAAGAGCTCGGGTTAGACGACTCCATTGTAGCCAATTTGGCTGCCACACGCGTGAGATCACGCATCGACACCGAAGCAGTTTCGACTGTCGACAAGCGCCGCGGAGAAAAAGTGGCGAATTGTGATGAAGAAACAAGCCGAGACCGCGCGCGCGCAATACATTATCCGAGGAGCGTTTTCGCGTGCTGGTCCCCCGGGGCAAACTAACCGTGACGAGACAATGCGCCCCAGCATTGACAAACAGCCCGAGAGCGGGCGCCCGCCGCTCGCGCTTGTCGTCCATTATCCCCCGATAATCGCCATCCACCGGCGCGTCTCTCTGTTCGCCTGTTTATCGCGAGCCATTGTTTCGCGCCTCGATTGTTTTACGGTTTGGCGCCCTTTCTGCTCTGTTCTTGATTGGCGTTTGTGTTTGCTCACCGCGCTCGACGGCCGAGATGCGCAATGCTGTTCTGCGGTGCGGTGGTCAATCGTAGATGTGTGCACCGCGGCGGCTTCGAAGAACGGACTGTTGATTGCCTTCAACGGTACGTTTTATCTCCGATTTTCGAGCTCTCTAGAAAACGATTTAATCAGGGAATCGAGGGAAACATTCCTAGACAAGTCAGCTTTTTAAAAAGTTAAGGTTGTTATTACGGTCGTTAGACATAATTAACTGTAACTGGTTGCGGATATTTTATACGAACCGTGTGTTTTTCCGAGACACTATTCTCGACGTTTCCTTGAAATCTTATTCAACGTCATCAGGAGGAAGACCTTTACCCGCGGAGGTAGAGGGCGGATTGATTACTGCTTTCGAGGGCGTAAATTGTATGCACTTTGTTGTGGAGTGTTCACTTCTTTACAATAGAGGTCGCCAGTGTGCAATATACTACTACTACTATGTAATATGTACTAGTTACGTCGGCGGATTTTACTGCGACGTCTCTCAAGTGTTGAATCAATGTCGTAAGAACAGGGCGCCAAATACTTGATAGTGTGTAACTGTCATCTCTATTGAAATTGGGATGTTTGTATATTTCAATGGACTCCCTCACTAATCTGGGTATAAGGTGTGGTTCTGTTGATAAGATTTTTATTTTGTCAAATCTGATGAAGTGACAGAGATTCCATTGGCATGGATGTTCGTAGATTGCCGATATATTGGAGTTGGATATAATTTACGCCCTCGAAAGTAGTAATCAGTCCGTCCTCTACCTCCGCGGGTAAAAGTCGTCCTCCTGATGATGTAGAATAAGATTTCAACGAAACGTCGAGAATAGTGTCTCGGAAAAACATACGGTTTAAAATAAAATAAAAATTAATACAATTATCGAGGATTCGGGACTTTATAATAGACTTTAAAATAGCCTATAAATTTATAGGGAGCATGATTTTGGAAGGGATATAGATTCATAATATCTATAATTGAGTAGAAATATTTTAAATTAGTATTCCTTGGTGAGTGCACTCAAAATATTTTTTAAATACCTCTTAATAAAATTAATCTTTGTTTTACCCCACAGTTTTAAACAAACCGGTTTCGACTCACATTTGAGCCTCACAGCTGTGAGTCGAAACTAATTGGTTAAAACTCAATAAACTGGTGTTAAACAAAGAGTTATTTTATTTAAATATATTATGTCTCACCACAATGTGTTTTCTTCGTGTGAAAATTAGATTTCTTTGTAATTTTTTGGATATTGCCGCCTTTACTTTTATGCCCTACAATTGATGAAAAGAAAAAATTGATTTTTTTTAATCGAAAATTTGGAAAAAATCGCCCGGGAAGTGGCTGGTGCAGTGGAAGTGAAGAATACCTTTGATCGGCAAAAAAAAATGCATTCGTCAAATTGCCGAGCGGTCATTGAGATGCGCCACATCCGCCGGTCGGGCTGACGCGGCGGGATCGCGCTCCTCGGCGGCGGTCCCAGACGGGCGCGTTGTGCGGAAACGGGCGCCGATTCCTCGGACTGCACGTGTTTTACCGAAAATGCACTCTTGCACGCCCGCGGCGCCCGCTCTGCCCGGGTCCGCGCGCTGCATCTCCTCCCTTGATTCCTGCCTTGATTGTGAGTCGGAAATGTTAAAGCAGCCATGACCCTGAATATCGATAGTTACGGACTTGCAATAACTATATGCAATATCAAAGTTGGCATTTTTTTTTCAAGATTACTGACTTATTTTTTGCAAAACATTGAAGTATAGAAGTTAAATATTATAATAAAAACCATGACAAAAATCCGATTGGGATGTTTTTCCTATTGGAATTGGAATATTTTCCAATTGGAATTGGAAGGTTTTTATCATTTCATTTGATTTGTATTAAAGGGAATGATAGATTTATGTTACTGTAGTGATTCTTCGACGCTTTCTTTTACAAAAAAATAAGTCAGAAATATTGAAAAAAAATTCAAACTTTGATGCGGCATACCCATTCGTTAATTTCATACCTGTCAAACTTAAAACGTCATAATTGTCGGCATTACAATTTTATACAATATCTGTCAAGATACATAAATAGAAATATTGCTTATTTCAGAATACGACCGTGAATCTTGTAATCGACCTATTCTCAAACGTCCCTTTTAAAAAAATACAAATCGACAGGTATATCACAGCATACACAATGAACCCTGTAATAGGATCCGAAAGATTGTAGAAACTTCTGTTCTATTAGTAGATCTGTTGATCTGTGATTCAGAAAACTACGCCTCCCGCGATGACGAGGTCCAGCTATCCCTCCAGATCTTTTCGGTGGTCTTCCCGGTGGGCGTCATCCAGGGAGGATTTCATTCGCTGCTGTATGCACGCGCCTGTCACTGTCCATTCTGGCTACGTATAATCTCTCCAGAATCTCCATACGGATTTACTCCATCGTGCTATGTCCTCTATTTTGCAGGTTTTCTTTATGTCTGTATTTCGGACACGATCACGTAGAGTTTTTCCAGCAATGGATCTCAGCCCTTTCATTTCAGATGTTCTGAGGAGTCCTTTGGTGCTGACAGTGTCAGCCCGCGTCTCTACGGCCTATGCCATAATAGGTCGCACACATGTATATACATTGCTTTCAGTATGCATATTTTTGTTTTTCCAGACCAAATTCTCGAGACACGGGTGGATGCTTTATGAACTTGTTCTCGGACGTCAGCATATAGTATACAGATCGCTATGGCTACAAATTTCTACACCTAAATGTCTGAAGCTCGTTACTTGTTCCACAGACTCATTATCAATACTCAGCTCAAACCTTGTTAGTTGTTTTGATATTAATTTTTTAAAATATTGCTACGCTTTTAGTTTTACCGATTGATACGAACCTATTAACGTTTTTTATTATAAAATAAATTTAAATTGTTTAAGACGGGCGTTATTCAACATTTATAGCTTGTAAAATTGACTTTTAGTTTTGTACGCCGCGTGGGATTAGAGTGGCACACGTCGCCAGCACGTCTCTTGGTGTTGTCGAAATTTCTTTAGCGTTTTGTTAGGTCGGCTCTCGGATGCGCCGGTATCCAGTTTGTTTTCCTCTTCTTTTTGTTGTCGAAAACGATCGCAGGAAACGAGAGCAGGCGGACTGCGGTGCGGCACCTATTGTCTAAGAAAAATGTCATTGTTTATTCGGAGCTGAAATCAAACACTGGCGCTTTTGTCTCGGGCGCGAGATGTCGCCCGCTTTCGACACCATCCAGCCATCGGTGGCGTCACGTCGTGTGTGACTTCCTCATTGTGGCGAGATGAAAATGTATGCAAGTTTCGTGTTTACTTTTGCTTTGTATAATCTTTTTAAATACCTACCTGCATTTCATTTCGGTTCGTAGAGTTCTTGGCTTTTCGGTCGTATATCGTCACCTCATTTTTAACGACGTATTTTCACGTAAAATTTGATTCATCCGAACGTGAAATACATTACTGCCATAAACAAAATTGGCTTGCTTCGTGAACTATTCCGTAATTTATTTATTTATTTAATGTCTTATATATGGTGTCTCATAGCTAGCAAGCAACCACCATGTTCAAGCAATCAATAATTATGAAGATATATAAAAATTTGCTTTTTTTTTCAATATTTCTGACTTTTTTTTGCAAAAAATTGAAATATCATTACAGTAACTTATATCGATAATGAAAAATTCATTCGCTTTAATACAAGTCGAATAAAATAAATAATACCTAGCAAAAAAAAATATAATTCTATTTGAGTTTTATTGAGGCGAATGAATTTCTCATAATCAATATAAGTTGCTGTAATGATAGTTTAACTTTTTCATTCTTATTATTAATACTAGGCAATTGATTTGGCATTCGCAGCTAAAAACCGTCATTTTTCGGTTTATAGCGTGTTGATGTATATATACAAGCGATTTTAATATATATTTTTTTCAAATTTCTCGCACTTTTCGGTTTGAAAATGTACTTCCATAACGAAGATCATTTTTAGTATAAGTTAATCACAAGAGAGCGTTAAACCTTGATTAAGATTTAGTACGGCTAGACGGGCATTAAATATATACACACACGTGATGAGGTATCGTGAATAAATATTTATGATGACGGTGGTAATCCTCGCAGCTGACATACATTTATATTTATACGAATTATTGTAGTATTTCTCAGGGCCATTTCCATACTGAAATTCCCAACGTTGCACCAGGAGCACAGAATTCTAGATCGGCGATTCTTCAAATATTTGATCTCGGCTATTTGCGCCGGCGTGTATCCATCCAGGCCACCTGCTACGTGCTTTTGTTCCGTTCCGAGAAGAATGGAAACACTGAGACAATCAGACCAAGAGCCGGAGCGATGTTGACAGTGCACGGTATGCGGCGCGCGGGATTAATGAGCCACGGAAATGCCGCGTGAGGTGGCGCTTCCATCCGCCCGAGATGTTGAATCGGACATTGCGCAAGCAAACCTGGTAGGCCTAGCAGGGCCAAGCCCGGTGAGTGCCCTCGGGTCATGAGGGTGTAGCCTTGTGGAGGGTTCACTGCAGGGAGTACAAGGGTTGATCGGGAAATTCGAGGCTGTATGATACAATCTTGAAATTGTGCGAAGTATTGGATTGTATGTTCCTGATGTTTACACAAAACAGCGTCAACGTAGATTGTTTTACATTCCAATATACAGGACGAACCTACTGATGGTTAGGGCTTTTAGAAGAGCTACCGCTATGCTGAATAATATCTCTTTGATCTCTTCCATATCTCCGAAGGGATTTTCCGAATCAGGATTCTCCTACAACTTTGCTAATAGTTCTTATGTATATTCTTAATTCTTATGTGTGTTTTCTCTGTATATTTAGAATTAAAAATGCTGAGAGGAGTATACATGAGAATTCATTAAATGTAATAATATGTACGCATTATCTTGAAGTTTGTTATGAATATATTATTCTTTGTATACCTATGTATACCATTGTTTAAAGCCATCTTTCAAAAGACGTCCTTCAAAATTTCAGGCAAATTCATCTAATTGTTTTGTTTTGATAGCTGTACAAAGAGGGCAGTTTGTGCTTGTTCGCAACCATTGAAAAAAAACAGTATTTGAAAAAGGGAAGGTCAATCACGGGACAGTTCAATGCTGATTTATTGAGCCGTTGAATTAAATAAAATTCCAACATCTTCACCAATTCGCTGAATCGACGAGAAGATTGTCCGTTTGGCGAGGAAAAAGATGCTATTTCTCCATGACAACGCACCGTCCAATCTAATCAAATTACACTAGAATTGGGCCTTACACATATTCAAATTTAATTTCCCTCGTATGCGAATTAATAAAAAATACTGACACATCAAACGAACAAAAATTTTTTTTTCGTTACCGCCGAGTGCAAACTGTGTGCAGTCGTTGCGAAAAAGCATACAAGATTTAAACTTACCGCAACTAGCGACAAACTGTCTGAACTGTAATTTTACTAATCTCTTTGAATCAGATTCCAGTTCTACTTTACAAGAATAATTCAGTCCTCTTTAATTTGTACATTCTTCTGCATTAATCAGATGTAAGATATTAATCAGATTTTAATTTATCTCGCTAAATCTTCCGTCACGTTCGATCGAGAGAATGTCATCTGTTTTTAGCAACATCTGTCTACTGGATGATTCATTGGGATGCAAGTGTATTTGTTTTGTACGTTAACGGGAATTCCACGGTGTTATCTATTTTACAATAATATCCAAGTCTCGCTTGAATAAGATAAATTAAACGAAAATGAGAAATATTTGATTTTTTTTATTATAAATTTTTCATATAGCATCAATACCTGGGAAGTACGCAAACGACATACGGCAATAAAATTTGATAATATGAGTTTTTCAATATATTTTTTTTTTATTTTTTTATTTTTTAATTTAAAGACTATCGACAGGTCAGAATGACCCTAATGGATAGTCATTTAGGACAAGGTGATTAGAACAGTTACAGTTTACGATGATACATTGAAATAAAACATTAATACATTATACAATATAAGTATACTACAGTGAGTGATTATAAAATGAACGAAGTTATATATTTATATAAATATATTTTGATATTTATTCTAAAAGTGTTAATAATTTGCTACGCATACTATATGCATAGGTAGATCATATCTTGGAAAATAATTAAAAGTAATTGAAAAATTAAACACAATTTATTTAACTTCTTTTTTAATAAGCATCTTAATCATCCTGTGGCTCTACATGACTCATTCCATATAACTGACACATGACTTTTTCCATATAAGGAATAGATCATATTTCAGTTTAGTTAAGTTTCAATAAGTCTTGAATAAATTACTTATGGCTCAAAATAAAAAATATAGGAAAATATAGGTACATTTAATTAACAACTTTCAAAATTTTCAAGAGAAAGGTGGGGGGGGGGAAGTGTAAGGCTTGTGAAGAAGGATTTGATGATTGATTTGATGAAGAAGAAAGATGGGACACGGAAAAGGAAGTTAATTATTTAATGATTTGGCCAAGTAACTAACACTCGATTAGTGCTAATAAACTCAAGTAGAGGTGTAACAATGTTTAATTTGCAAGATTTATTTATTTATTAAATATTTACGGAAGACCAACAGCACAACAAAAAAGTATAAAACATTAATATAACATAGATGGACAATTATAGGTCTCCACTTTTAGACTTAGATGATCAAAATAGTTTATTTTTTGTCTAAAAATGTATCGATCAAGAGTGGACACCATTAAGGCGATGGAAAGCATAACATTAAACTAGATTAAAAATATTTTCGTTGTTTGTTTGTTTGTTTAGCTGACGGGAGCGCAAAAGCGCGACTGCGTTCTTTTTCCCAACGGACGATGCACTCTGTCAGATGGCCTGCAACCGCCATGATGCACTATTTGTCATTCATGTAAATATTTGACGAAGCAATCACTCGATAAGTAAGTAACGTGTGATCTTTGTTTCAACGCGCGCTCATTGAACTAGAAAGATTTACTCTTTTATAAAATCCTTTACTGCTTCGATTTATTATCGACTCGACGGTTTGCATTGCGAGTTCATTTCCCTTCTCTCAAGCACACTGACACGCACCGTGATGCTCAGGCTTAGAGGTCTATCTTGTTGGCAGGACCACAGTGAGCTTTAACAGGTCTTCATAAGAGATGATAGTAGAAAATTACCAAAGTAAAAAAATTACACTTCAGGAAAGTGAACTTGAGCGACTATCATAAGATCTATCCAAAACAAATAATACACACATTCTTGTCCGATCGCCGAGTTATACAAGCCTGTTTCAAACTAATTTATAGTCTATCTCTCTCCTCTATGCAGGGTGTAACAGAGCTAGTCCACAATACTTTACAGGTGGATTTCTGCCTTTATTATGTTAGTCGAAAATGTTCAAGCAACCATAGTTAAGGAGATAGAGTTACGACATCAAAGTTTGCATTTTTTTAAAAATATTTCTGACTTATTTTTTTAATTCTCATTCATTAATTCTGTTTAATACAAATCAAATCAAATGATAAAAAGTAAAAACCTTCCAATTCCAATAGGAAAACATTAATTTTTTTTTGGGTTTTTAATTAATTTTAAAGGAATAAATTTTTCGTCAGAAATATTGAAAATATTTTTAAAAAAATGCACACTTGTGGTGTTAAAACAAAAAATGTGATGTGGTGTATCTCCTTAACTATTGATAATATTGTTCATGGTTGTTTGAACATTTTCTTCTCATGATCAAGGCAAGACCTATTATTGTGGACTAGCTCTATTCACCCTATATATAGAATGATCAATCACTATAACGAGATATCATCCAGAAACAGCAACCGTGTCTTCATGATACACGCTCAGTTCTAAAGTGAAATATTGATAAACTTAGTTGACACACTATACACGTTCATCATAGACAAAATTATACTGCGCCGAGAACTTGCCTTACGATACACAGTGTTGACCTTGGAAACCGCGCACTCAACACTCGCGAGGCAACATTTTTAAATCGTGTTTGTTGATTTGCGACACTCGCATTATTTATAAATTCCTCATCATAAAAAGTGCATTGTGTAATTAATATCGTCATCAAAACGTTTACACTTTGTACTCTAATGTCACTCCAGGGCCATCTATCGGAGTCACTAACACTGGTAGTAACTAATATATCAGAAGCATTACATCCTCGTAGTCTGGTGGGCATGCCAACGGCTTCTCGTATACCGGGGGTTCCCGATTCGATTCCCAGTGAGGTCTCAATACAACTATGTAATGCGTCCCGCTACAGTAATAGGCCTCATGGTCTGTTGTAGCTAATCATTTTCTGAAGTTATGGAGATAGAGAAGGTCGTAAGAAATAAGCTGGACCGAAAGAATTTGAAATGAGGAGGTTCTGAGAAGACTGCTAGAATACAAGTCCATATGCTAATTTATTTATTTATTATTATTATTTATTTATTATTAATTACACGGCTTAATAGCCTTTTACAACAGGTTTATACATAATTAAAATACAACAAACGATTAAATGTAAAAGAAAAAGAAAGGGTATAAATGTAAAAAAGTATATATACATAGTTTAAACATAATGAGGTTAGACATATATGTAAAAAAAGTATATATGCAAAAAAGTGTAAAGTAGCAGGTTTATACATAATTAAAATACAACAAACTATTAAATGTAAAAGAAAAATAAAGGGTATAAATGTAAAAAAGTATATATACATGGTTTAAACATAATGAGGTTAGACATATATGTAAAAAAAGTATATATGCAAAAAAGTGTAAAGTAGCAGGTTTATACATAATTAAAATACAACAAACGATTAAATGTAAAAGAAAAATAAAGGGTATAAATGTAAAAAAGTATATATACATAGTTTAAACATAATAAGGTTAGACATATATGTAAAAAAAGTATATATGCAAAAAAGTGTAAAGTAGTGATCTCAGGAATTTTTACTCACCGATAATATAGCAATATTAAATTTGAATAGCCAGGTATATATACAAAAATTTAAGACATTATATAAAAATTTAATATTTTGAAAAGAAATGATCATATAATGATTTTTTAAATTTTGAGAGAGATAGATTTAAAATGTCGACATATGTAGGTAGTTCATTGCCAAGTTTGTGCATCCGAGGTATGCTAGAATTTGAACGATAGTTTGTGTCCAAATTGTCACAATAAAACAGCATGTTTTGGCGGGTCCTACGGTTAGGTACTTTAAAATTAATACTATTCAGGAGTTCGCAACAGTCGAAATTTGAGTGTAATATTTTAAAAAGGAATATTAAATATGTTAATGCAGAAAAAGACACGATAATCTTCTCCAAGAATTAATCTTGTCAAGAATCAGTCGTAATCTCGCTCCGTAACATCCCGATCGGATCGCCAGAAGCGATCGCCGATTCCGAGACGAGAAAATCGATGTTTTAAAGTGACGATTGATTGTCCGGTCGGGTGTCGCGTTGCTCTCGGAACCTGAGCGCCGTTCTCGGTAGCCGCGATTCGATACGTCTCGATTATGCGGCGGGATCCCGATCGAGACGTCTCCGACTAATTCGTCTGACGATCGATCAAAATACCTCGGTGCGCGGCGTGCTGTCTCGGGCGAATCTGCGCTGTTGACTTCCGCAAACGTTAATGTGGATTGTATATTTAGGACCAACGTTCCTTCCAATTTTTCTATTGCTATGTGCGCGGACTCTAAACTCACATTTATACGAAAATATGCACCACTTTATTCACTTATAAATTATTATGGCACATAAATTATATATAAGTTAATTGCACAATATTCTTATTAGATTTTGATGCTCCAATCCACTAGACTCCAAAAGGTCAATAAAATGTTGGTCAATGTTTGTCTATTAAGAAAAGCCTTAAATCTTTGCAGTAAACCGGAGTTACTTTGGCTTCAATTGACAATTGAGGTCACGCCTACTGTCCAGAAAAACTAAAGCCACGCTCTACAAGATATTAATTAGACCAGTCTTAACATATGCCTCGGAGACCTGGACATTAACTAAGCACGACGAAAACAGACAAGACACATTTGAAAGAAAAATCTTACGCCGAATATACGGACCTGTTAATGACGGTCAAACATGGCATAAAAGAGCTTTATGATCTTTACCGAGACGTTAGCGTAGTCAAGTTCATTAGATTACGCTGGCTGGGACATCTACACCTTATGGGTGATCTGGAGCCCCCAAATATAATGTTGTTTAATGACCCAATGGGTAGAAGATGTGTCGGAAGACCAAAACTGCGGTGGTTAGATGGTGTCGTTGCGGACTGCCGGGCCCTGGGGCAGCAAAACTGGAAAATGGCAGCCAGCGACAGAGCAGCATGGAGGACTTTCTTGGAGGCAGCTAGGGTTGTAACGCTGAGGATGGATGGAAAATCTGGTTTCGCATATTTATTTCTGTGTGCGGGGATTGGAAATGTGTGTGCGAACAAATATTTATAAAACAATTTGTATTAATCAATTAGAAAAGACATACAGAAAAAAATCAAATTAACGAAAAAATATATAAATGCCACCGGGACTCGAACCACGGACCTCACATTCTATCCGGGAATGGACAGAATGTGTGGTCCGTGGTTCGAGTCCCGGTGGCATTTATATATTTTTTCGTTAATTTGATTTTTTTCTGTATGTCTTTTCTAATTGATTAATACAAATTGTTTAATAATTCACAGGACTTAGTTCTGAAATTACAACTTCACAATAAGAATGTGTTTCCTTTAATAAATATTTATAAGTGTACGGCCGCACACTTTAGGTAACATTGTTTAACTATCTTTGGTGTTAACTTTCGAGGGTTAAAATGGCATTAGCGGCTCCAAGTTGGTCCTATTTGATACCAAATTTGCTTGCGATTTAGGAAGGATCATCATGTTATCAATTTTCGCCTTTAAGGATCAGTCTCTAATGTAAGCAGTGGACGACCGCACTCTCTTAAAAATGTTGTCCAACGCATTATTTAGTCTAATAAGGATTATTTAAGACGCAACTTCCGTGGTTAGGTACATCGTTCACAGAGAAGATGTTGGTAGCGGCTAGAAGCGTGGAAAGACAGAGAAGAAAAAAGAAAGGAAGACTGGCTAGATCAAAGATATTACTGGCTATCCTATTGCAGCTCTTGGTGAACTGGGGAAGAAATGTATTAGAAAAAGCTTTCTTTTTGGCTACAATCGGTGTCAAATTTGATTTAGTAGAAAGAAGCGCACAATGTTCGCCACAACTGAACTCGCCTGCACCACAAAGATTAAAACGCTATCAATCCGCTTTATTTGCCAGTCCGATAAACTTGTTTTTCTTTTTCTCTCGAAGATTGCCGTTTATTGAGTTGTTGAATCAATCTAAGAATTATCCTTATCTATGGACGAAAAATGATGTGTCCCGAGTACCAAAGGATTTATCAACGTACCTACCCATAGAATGAGATAAAAATGAAGAGACAGACGTTTATCGTGCAAACACAATTGTCTTGTTACTTAAAGATGATTTGTTGGACAAATAAGTATCGTGTGAGAAATTGTCCGGAAACATTTAGGAGTCTTTATTTGGTTAAAACGTAAATAAATATATAAGAAATATCCACAACCAAAACATTGTAGTGAGCCAATAATAAAATTAATATCTGAATGCTGTATAGCAGTACTTGACCAAACAACAAACAGTTTAGAGAGGGTTAAAAAGAATTAAAGTTCTTGTTAATCACAGTTTACCTATATACTTTGTTTTTCGTTAGCCCTAAATATTACGACGGTTATTTAAATAGACGCGATAGTTTTTCAATCCGAACCAAAAAAAATTAATTACTTTTTTTATGTACAGGCTCGGGTTTTTTAAATCCTTATGAACTAAAACTCGCAATTAGAGCTGTCATGGTCATGGATTATCATTTGAATATGCTACATCCTATTCCGGTCCATTGGATTCGTTGAGCAGTCCAGGAGCGGTGCCGGCTGCAGTATGGTCCTTGTCAGATACCTTTTGTCGGGTCAGCTCTCTGTACTGCGCTGTGTCGATTGCTTGTCGCCAATATTTCCTCCAAGGTGTGCAGGTGTGCATTCGACCACCTGTAAATATTTGTCCACATACACGTTTTCAACACCCGCACACAGAAATAACTATGTGAAACCAGATTTTCGGTTTGTCTTAATTGACCTAACATTGACCAACATTTTATTAATGATTAACCTACTGAATACCAATGGGAAGAGGCGCCAAAATCATGTAAGAATACTTTGCAAAAGATATTTACTTCCTAATAAAGCATGTACTTTTGTATGCGGCATAATAATTTATGCGTGCCAAAAGTGGTGAACCTTTGATTGTGGGCACTAGCAGTTCAATCATTCTTCGCTAAATCTCTTTATTTTAATTTTCCTTGTTCTCCTGGGATCTCACAAAGACCTTCCCCCCACCGGCACTGTCTAGATAATATTTAATTTCCCATGCGGAGGATATGATATCATAAATATAATTATTGCAAAACAAGGCGCATGGCTTGTCATAATGTAAGCGAGGTGTTTTGGATAATTTTCTACTGCAATTTTAAGCCACAGTTGAAAATGTTGACCCCGACGAAGGTAGATCGATTGAGATACTCTCGGTTGTTAAGATAACGCGTAAATCAACAGATACAAACAAGTTGTTTTTCTCGATACGGGTGGAAAAGTATGGCGACATTCACGTCGACGCCAGATATCATTGGGGCCTCATTCAAGGATACTTTGTCATCGATAGTAATTATTACAATTTTATCGATGACAATATTCTCTTGAAAAATCTTAAAATTCATTAACGTTTAGGGAACATTTGTGATCCACGTGTCCAAAGAATGCCTCTTCCAAGGTATCCACATATGATACTGAACCAGTAATCCCAAGGGATGCAACCATGGGGAAGAACACAAAGAAGATGGGGCGATATATGAGGAACCAACCAAAAAACTAGAGAATCTACAGAGTCAAGAGAATGCAAAGATCTTCAACGCATCGAAACAGCACGATGATTATGACAGTAATGATTCCTCAGATTGTGTTTAAATGTGTCTACTTCCTCTTCAATCATCATCGTCATCCAAGCCGTTGCCTCATGGCTGAGGATCATGATCTTCAAGACCCCCATGATCAATCTCCTCCATTCCCAGCATCCCGCAGATCTTAGCGCAGTCACCAGAGTCTGCTGCTTTTTCCACATGGTCGGTCCAACGAGTGGGGATCTTCCTCTTCACCACAACAAGCTTCTACAGGCTTCTCTTATCCAACACCACATCTCAAACCTCTTCAGTACCCTGCGGCTATTTTCCACTCCCCAAACTTTCATTAGAATCTCTCGCACAGGATCGAGCTGGTCTCTGAGCGATCGACCGATCATTATTACAGAGACGGAAATCAACATCCTCGATTGATTACAGAGTGATGCGATGTCGTTGCTTGTTTGTTTGTTTAATGTGGAGTAATGTAAGATAGTTCAAGGTGTTTGTCTTATTTGAAATCTCTGAAATGCGCGGCGTCGATGCGACGTTGCATACAACATCCTGAACATCAACAGCAATAAAATGCTAAAATTCTTCAATAATGGTTTAATTTATTATAACGCTAACTCATAAAATATATTATATAATTCTCATTTTTCTTCTTTTAAACTCTACATTATCTTGTTCTGACTATCTTCTTTTGACTTCTATCTTTTAGATGCTTATTTTTGTGGGAAGATGTCCTCTGATGAGTCTTGTAGCGCCATAGCACCATCTAACCTGCCATTCTTTCACGTGGCAAGCCAATATCGTTTCCATTACTCTCCCCAGCTTAAATATTTTCTATTTCGCACATTTCCCAGACCTGATTTTCTTTCTTACGGTCATTCTGTGACGGTTTTCATTTCTCTCTATTTTTGTCTTGACTTCTACTTTCAACACCTTACTTTTTTTTTTTTTTTTTAAATAGAGATGTGAACACGGAATACGTGTCACATCAATATTCTTACTATTTTCAAATTAAGCTAAACGCTTGTGCTATGAAAATAGGACTAACTTGCTAGTCTGGAGTGAGGTTCGAACCCGCGACCTTTGGATCACGAGGCCAGTGTCCTAACCACAGGACCAACAAGCTACTTAAATACCTTAATCAGGTTTTATCTGTTGATTCTGACTTTACCGCCTAGTTTCGTGGATATTATTATTCCATATTACATCTTAAATACACCCTTATATGGCAGCAGCTTTAGTGGCATGCATAACTTATTCAATTTAGAAAATACTAGTAGCTAAATAGATGGACAACCAGATTTATAAGCTCTAGTGCAAGTATCTAATCTAGACACTAGATTTATTAATTTGCTTTGAATGACACAAAGTCATTTCAACCATTTCTTACAAGTATTAAGCATTTAAATCTTGAATAGTTTTATAAAATCTCGTGCAATTTAACAAAGATAATTAGGAAAACAATCGATGATAAGAAATAATGCCGCATCACTATCTAGCAATTTAATTTTTTCGATAAATTGGGGATTTCCAGTAACATCATCAATGTTTTCATATTTAATTAAAATGCTATAACGATATTAAATGCGATCATTTTTGCACATTGGTGACATGTAGGTTAGATAAATTATCGTGTTCGGAAAATTATTTTATTCACTATGTTATCATCTTATTGCTCATCCAATTCATCTCGCGTATCCGACCTGGATCCCTTTTGTTTTTACCGACTAACGGTCCACTTCTTTGAATTGCGACCCGCGACCTAATCAGTGTCCTCATTTTTCCAGGTGACGCGCTGAAGACGACCAGGAAACCAGCCAAAGCGCAAGCCAGCACCCGAAGACATGCAGGATATGTCGGGAGTCACCTCTGAACCGGCCAGCTCACCACCCATGACATTGGCAACAGGTCGGTCTTTATATTTGTTACCCGCGGCGTTCTCAAGGTTCGCAAAATTGCCCCATTTAAAAAACAAGAATACAGAACCGCACCAGATTTTGCGAACGCGAGCACATTCGATATCTAATATTATTAAAGCTATCTCGGACTATAATTAAGAATCTTTGCTCTAAATTATCGCATAAAAGCAGTGTCTTCTACGGCAATAGGCGTGGCAGGCACAGATGTTCAGCACGCGGGTAGATGTGTTCGAGTAGGTGTACGCTCTCGGCGCGCGGAACCGGCAAATATTCAAAGGACGACAGATGAAGAAATCATCAGGTATCGGCCATTAAACTGTCTTGTCACATTCCGAGCGGTTCCGATTATTAATTAACTGTACAAGACGTACGTGAGAGCATGTCCTAGCATAGATACTGTAGGATGTGCCGCGCGGCATCCCGGCACGTGATCGGACGATACAAAATGTCCGCGCTCTCTCGCGCCGGCCGTTTTGGCTGCCGGGTAACCTGGCAAAGGTGCGGGAGAGTTGCGACAGTCTTATCTCCCAACCGGCTATGACAAAAATGACTCGCTTTTGCGTGTCGGTTCATAATGTGCAAGTATGCAAAATTTGGGTAAGATGGGCCAAACGGTTTAGATTTTTATAGAAAATGTTGCGTGGGAAGAGGGTGAGGTAAAGGGGGAGGTGGGAATTTTGCGAAAAATTAAAAAAATTAAGTTACGGACGTTACAGGATGTCACGGACAGTCAAAGAAATTATTATTAGGTATTGGGATGGGATTTATATAAAAAAATATTTTTTAAAATCAAAGAATTTTTTTTAAACGTTACGGACGTTACATGATGTTACAGATAGACAGACAACGAAATAATTATAATTATAATGAACTGCTGCCATATAAATTAAAGAAGTCTCACAGAGACGAGGCTATGTATACATATAGGTATATGAAAAACATGCATGGAAATCTTTTTTATAGAGCAGCCACGGGCATACGACCCTAATAGCTGGCTTAAGTGATCACTTTGCTCAATGCAATTTTTGAATGTTGTATGTGTATGTTATTTTATCTAAATTGTTTCAGATATTAGTCGCTAACGCCATTTGTGTTCGAAAATTAGGCACTGGTTACTTTGAATTAACATTGAGACGATTATCTAATTAAGTAAGTATGTAGATCGCTTTTGAAGCGTCTTTAAATAAAAATGTTCTAAAACTCACAAATGAACGTATTACAGATCTCTTAAGTGCCTCTTAAAAATACACCTCACTAAACTAGATAACGTTATCATTATTCAACAGGTGACCAATTTCCTTATTGATTCGGCGATACAAATCTTGCGTCTGCGAGTAGGTTATTTATTGAATTAATAAGAAGCTCTCGAGAGATTGATATTCACGACCCGGACAGGTCAGCGCGTATGAAGAGTCGGAATATCATTATTCCTCGAACGTGTCAGCTCCGCCCAAAATTATAGAAGCCAAATATTTAGAGAAAGTCCACATTCTAAGCCGTAGCGCTGGGCCGAGGCGTGCGCGCGTCTGTCGCGTTTGCTCTCGCTGTCTGGTGCGCGGAAAGGCAGGGATGCCCCATGGACAGGGGCCACAAATCGGGTGGAGAATACACAGGGTGCAACGGCGAAAACAGTCGACCAGTCTGCTGTAGAGCTAATCCGCTCCGCAAAGTGGTGATGCTCCAGGCAACGATTTGATCTGGAAGAACAAAAATATGCAATGTCAAGATATACAACACCAACATAGGTTATTTCTCTCCTCTACCTAGAATGCTAAACCAGCACAACGAGGACACGTCATGTAACCCCAACATCGACATGTTTCATATGACACAACCTCAGTTTAAGAGAGAAATTATATCACTCCTGACCGAAAATAGTTTGAGCGTGTAAGACGGATTCTTCGGAAATCAACCTAAACAAAAATTTAAATTAAAAAATAAAATAAAATAAAAATAAAAATATACATACAAGAGATGTGTGCGACCAATTATGACATACGCATACGGGCTGACACAGTCCGCACCAAAGGACTCCTGAGAACGTCTGAAACGAAAGTACTGAGATCCGTTACTGGAAAAACTCTACGTGATCGTGTCCGAAATGCAGACATTAGGAAAACCTGCAAAACATCACGATGGAGTAGCCAGAATGGACAGTGATAGACTCGCGCGTACAAAAGCGAATGAAATCCCCTCTGGACGACGCCTAACGGGAAGACCACCGAAAAGATGGAGGAGGGATAGCTGGGTAGCAGATCTACTAAAAGAAAAAGAAAAACAGGTGATGATAGTCAATACGATAGCCGAGGTCCGTTGAACAGATAGGGCAGAAGAAGAAGAAGAACAACAGAGCTGTAGGTCGACCACAATCAAAAGACCATCCCCCAGCTTTATCCGGTAAGAAGAAAGCGGGGGAAAGTTGCCTGGCAAGCCCGTATTACAAGCCTCAATATGATATTCCAAATGAATATATATTTTTTAATTTAAAAAGCTTACTTACTTACTAGAAAAACTTCTTTTGTGTTCATTTTTGCATCGTAACAACACACATTTTTTTTGCGCACATTTTTTTGAATGCGGTCTAGCTATAGTCCACAATATTCTACGGATAGACATAATCCTGCAAGCCATTTTTTGGCAAACCTTGGAATCTCGTGAAAATAAAATATATCGTTCGTTCTATTATGTACCGAAGGCTTGACATAATCAGATAAACCGAATACCGGTGCATACATGAGTGTGGTGGAAATAGTGTGGCGTTCTATCCTCTCTGTCTACCCCTGCTGGTAAACGGCGAGATAATTGGTCAGTTAATCTTATTAAAGAAAGTGGAACACATTATCAGTTGAGCACTTTAAAGATCTCCCAAAATTTTTCGAAAACAATCCGAGAAAAGTGTAAAAATATTGATAGGCGCGATCCGCAAAATTTTGTTGCAAAAATTCGACAAAGAGCGGCAGTGTTGCATTTTTGTCCGGGAAACAAATTACGATAAAATAATATCTACAATTGATGATGATGACGCAAATTGTCAAGACGCGTTTCTTGGGGGTGGATTCGTTTGAAATATTACTTTTTTTATTATTTATTTGAAAATATCCGATCTCGTTGTGCTACACAAGATTCTCAGCGGAGCTATTGATTCTCTCTCTCTCTATCTGATATAAATTTGCATGTTAAACCCCGTATAAGAAACCCGGAGTTCTTCAGAATAAGTCGGCACACTAATAATGTCGGTTACTTTTCTCCCATCACAAGGTTGTGTCGCACATATAATTTGTATTGTGCTGACCCTAACATTGATGCCGATATTCTTGCAGACACCTTATCTTCGTTCAAAAACTCACTCATACACAACATCCATTTTCTAAACGATGACACGAACCTATAGATCCATTAAATCAATCATTCATTAAATACTAATCGCACTACATTCAAACACAAAATATAAAATACACATAAATGTACATGTAAAATATAATTAATTGCAAAAATACACGTTACTAGAGCGTGCCGAAGACACTTTTAATTGGGATAATGGGCATCGTCTTCACTGTAATGTTTATTATCAGAGTGTCATGTACCTATTATCCTGTTAGTGTCTCTAATAAAGAAAAAAATAAATTTAAAAAATAAGGGAACGATAAAAACAGTAAGGGTAGTATCGTTAGTTGCTGATGATAGCAGCGCGTATTGTAAGGCAAGAGTGTATACTAGGGATGGGTCGTCGACGTATTTACCGTCGACGAAACGAGACCGTCTACGTCCGTTCATCGACGAGACGATCAACTAGTTGACGCGTCAACTTCGTTACGCGGACGTCGCGGACGTTCTATCTAAACATCGGGACGATGGTCAACTGTCTACGGTTCGACGCGACGCTGCTCGACGGCTATTTTTATTACGTTAATTTTTAAAATTTAAAGAAGTTCGTAGGAATATAATTTCGGGGAAAGTCAAACAGCTACTTGTGTTTATATGTAAAAAGAAATATTTTATTATTTATTTGTTTACGCACATTATAGGCTTTTACATATTGTTTTGTATACTTCTTTCTATATATAATAAAGAAAGAAGTAGGTATACACAACAATATCAGGTGTAAGCAGTAAAATATTAGTTCAATAAAAAATAAAATAATTAAACAGAATTGTTTTATTTTATACAGAGCAAAATTGGGAATTCACCGAAATGTCGCACGTGCACATCGCACAAATCTAGTAAAAAATAATATAATAGTTTATTAAGCCTATCTCGCCCTACGCATGCATTCAAATTTCAAGTCTCTGTCATAGTTCGTGTACACAGATCTGCACTGTATGGTCATTTACTTTAGAGTTGAAATGAAATTACCCGTCGAGCCGTCTATGGCGTCTACAAGTCGACAGCGAGAGATGAGAGAGAAATAAACGGAGACGTTTTGTCTTGAATCTCGAATCGTCCACCGACCACGGCGTCCGCCGTCCACCGTCTACGAATTCAACTAGTCCATGCGATGAACGTAAACCGTCGACGCGTCGATGCAACGTCAACGGTTGATTTCAACTAGTCCGTCCATTCAACGCCCATCCCTAGTGTATACCTGGTAGGTACTTGTCGCCAGGCAGTCGATGATAAATTGATAACGAGCGCAGGTATTGCAACACCATATCTTCGACGCTTTGAATCATCGCGTCGGCATTCGGACGATTATTTCAAAATTGCTGATTATTGTATTATTGTTTATAATTGACGCGGAAACCACCAAATATTTAATCTCGACACCGGATAGACGATCAATGTCGAGCCGGTCCGAGGAGAACATCGCTAGACAAGTAGGCTTATTACTGTCGTTAGACATACTTAACCGTACCTAACTGATTGCGAATATTTTATACGAACCGCATGTTTTTCCGAGACACGATTCTCGCCGTTTCGTTGAATTCTCGTTCGACGTCATCAGGAGGACGACCTTTACCCGCGGAGGTAGAGGGCGGACTGATAATGCTTCCGAGGGCGTAAATTATATGCACTTTGTTGCGGAGTGTTCACTTCTTCTACGATAGAGGTCGCCAGTGTGCAATATGTACTAGTTACGTCGGCGCACTCCGCGGATAATTGAAATTGAAAATATCCGCAACCAGTTACAGTCAAATAAGCTTTTATTTTAATAATTTCATATCAGATTTCTTGACCATCATCCGTGAAAGAGATCTTCTGTCTGAAGTTTTTAATGCTGTCATTAAATACATCGTCAGTTCGTTTAAGAGTTGCACACTACGCGCTGCGGTGTGCCTATTCATTACATCCGTTGTGCGCTTTTTCACTCGAGGCATTCAATCGGCTTACTGCGCGCTGCAGCCTGTTTAATTGTCGTAAGTCGGCGTAACGCAGTGGGGGGTGAACGGAAAGGACGGAGCGCCAGACTCTCGCGCCCCGACACGGCTCTCGCCTCATCCGCACACGCGCGGCTTGTAGAAGTTTGAGGCTCATTACAGGATCGACTGGTTGACTCGGTCACGTTTCGTATTTCAGGTTATATAAGGACGCGAACCTCCGAATCACTAGGCGAGCGTCTTAACGAAGCGCGATAATTTCCCTGGATATTCGGTCGCGTGTATATGCGAGGTCTGTCATTTTAAATCGCTTCGAGGAAAATTAATCTTCGGGATAAATATACATCACATTTTTGCGGTCGGTGCGTGACGTCAGATGCGTGAGTGGTGCTTGTGAGATTCGGACGGTATCCGCACTTCCTCAGAAGACGCGTCGCTCGTAGGTACCTACTGGACGCTATCAGTAGCGCGGCTGTCGCGTGGGTTACAAGAGGAATAAGCGAAACTAAAAACGCAAAATGTACAATATTAGTAATGTGGGTGGCTAAAAGTACCTACATATATAAACTATCGAAAATAAAATTTAAAAAAAATGGTCGCGTCATATTCATTCCCGTGGAGCTCCTCCGCCGTGACTGAGATCCAACTTTCCGAATCCGAGACAGAAAAAATTTTTTGGAACGAAGTTCCTTAACGCAGCTTGCGGTAGGAGTTAACTGGTAAAAATAGTAACGTAAGGAAAAAGCGTTACGCCAATTCCATGCGACTTTCTCTCTTTCTATTATATATGAGTAGGTACCTATAGATGCGATTCGAGCGGACGAGCATCGTGCGCGACCGATTGTAGGCGGGTATAACCTCAATATGCGTGGAATTTTTTTTATAACTTATTTGTTTTTTGTTTTTGTTTTAAATCATAGCTGAGTTGCATTGTCTCATTATTGCAGTTTTGCTATGAAGATTCGAGAAATGGAAACTCCAACAAGTAGGTATGTGTAATACAAACTTAGAAAAGTAGGTAAGTCAATAAAATTGTATAGAAATTATATTTGTAATTGATAGTTTTATATGTAGGTAGGTACCTTAATAACTGCCAGTAAAAAATAAAATTAATTCATCATTTCCTTGTAAAAAAAATCACCCAGTTTCCACCTAAATTTCACGTGGTGACACTTTTTAAAAGCTCGACAAAACAGTCAATGTATTATAAAGAAACCATATTTTACGAATGATCTCATCATTAGATTACTATATTATAAACAAAACTTTAAAGAGCAATATACTAAATCGTTAAAGAAAAATATTAAAAATCGCTAAGAATGTTAATATTATTTCTTGCAATCGCCAGAGTACCGGCCCTCCGCAGCCATCTGTCGGCGCGTAGCGGAAGCTTCACTCGAGTTCGTGGTGCCGGCGTCAGGCGCGGGAACCGAAAATTTATCATTTGCGCGATAGATGAAAACCTTTCGGACGAGACAGTTTGCTCGCCGGCGGATTCGCGCGAAATGTCAAAAGGCGGACGTGACAGCGCCGGGTGGCGCGATGCGGGATGGCGGACGACAAAACCGCCGCCATTGACGCACGGGAAGATGCCCCCACCCACGCGGACGCATTTTTTTCCGAGAAAATCATCGCTTTGCCGCGGGAAAATTATGTCTCCCGTAGCGTCACTGCGTATCCTGTGGGCGGGCAGTGTGTCTACGTGTATGGGGGTTCTTGACTTGTAATGTTTACAATACAAGTCCTTGGAATATATTTAGAACGAAGTTATATACACCGTACAGGAAATGACCTCATTGTGCGAGCGGTATTTTTATTTATTTATGCATGCGAAATACAATTATTAAACATTAAATAAGTCTACTAAACAGAGTACAAAGTTCTTAGAATATGACTTTGAATAAAACCCCTCCTTTAGGGGTAGGGGATTGGAAATTGGTGCACAGGGTAAATATGTCCAATATTTGAGACACGTTTAAAATGTCCACTATCATTTTTAGAATACTATTATTATATTTAGAGACATTTTAAGTGAAAAATGTCAAACAAAAAAAAAACAGTTGAAAAGTTTAAATTTCTCGATTACTGAAATTTGAAAAAATACTTTTTTTGTAAGGTTTTATCATTTTTCACTTCCGAGAAAGACTTTCTTTTCTTTTCTTTGACTTTCTCAAATAAAATATTTAAGAATGTTCTTAGGTTTTCACGGCCACTCAGAATCTTCAGGTTTGTGTTTTCTGGGGTATTATGCCGTGTCGTAATAACGACCATTCCGGCCGACGTTTCGGATCCCATTGCAGGGCTACATCAGGGCCACTTACCATTGCCGTTGTCACAACACATCAGCCCTGATAATGGACCCTGCAATGGGATAACACGGCTGGTAATAACACGGCATAATACCCCCAGAAAACACAAACCTGAAAATAAAATATTTATTTGAAATAAAACATTTATTTGTCTTGTATTGAAGCGAATGAATTTTTAATATTCGATGTGTAATTTATTTTAGTTATTGTCGAACGTTCAACAGAAGATAAGTTAAATATTTTAATTTTATTTTTAAATATTGCATTTTTTCAATACTGAGAAAAAATATTCTTTGAAGGCGCTTATCTTCAAAATTATTGATATTAGAACATTATTGCTTGTATATTTTCGACACATAATTTAATCAGGAATCGATCTATAAAGTATTGAGGATTGGCTCTATTAGGTACACTCTGTATATGGTAATATTAAAGCGAATGAATTTATAATGCTCGATAATATTGATAATCTTAGGAGATTGTCCAATGTTTTACAGATAAGTCAAAATTCATTCAATATTTATTAATGTTTGTTCTGTTCAGAAAGGTACTAGGTAATAGACTTATTATCTATACTAATGTATAAAGAGGTGAAGTTTCTAAGTTTGGATGTAGGAAGTAATCTCCGGAACTACTCATTCAATTTCAAAAATTCCTTCACCAATATTTAGAATTGACCTTCAGGGTGAACATGGGCTGTACATTATCCCGTTAAAATAAAAGGTCTTTTCGTGGTGACCTATTTTACAAGCAAAGTCGAAGAAAAAATGGTCGAGCGTTAAGAGATATTTTAATACTTTCTATACAGTATGAAGGGGACCCACCACATACCCTGAGCCGTTCTATGCGCAAAAGCGTCCATATCGGCCCAGCACTTTCGCCGCCTGGTTGGCATTATTTTATGCTAAAGCGACCTCCTCGCTCGGCCTTCATCAATACAACATGCAGAGATGAAAACCGAGCGAGTCGGTCGCACAAAACCTTCATTGTCCCGCGCATATTAATCTTTATTTCAAAAATATCAATACAATATAATACCAATAATAAAATTTAAATAAAATACATCACCCAAATAAGGCGCAGGACGTAAAAAACACAACCCCTCCGTGGAGGGAAAAAGACATAAAGAAAAAATAATAAAAACATCGCTTTCTATACAGTAGTTGTAGAACTCAAAAAGTTCTATAAAATACACAAATTGACAAAATATGACTAAAAAATCTACGCGTGTGAAGCCGCGCGGGTAAGCCAGTCTTTTATAAAACGCTGGACTAGCAAGCATTAAAGTAACTTATATCTAATACTAAAAATTCATTCGCTTTGTGGAGTCAAACAAAATGGTTAAAATCTTGCAGAAATTAGAACCATAATTTTTCTGCCGTTGATACTTTTCACTTAAATTGTACAGATATTATATGTATATATTCTTAAAATAATAGTCGTCGGATTTCTATGTACTACGCACATATAAATAAATAAATAAAACTCTGTCCGCACAATGACATCATTTCCTATACGCCAAGTATAAAATATATTCAAGATCATTCTAATTTGGAGGCTACTCTCTTCTTACATTATATTGTTACGTGTTTATACATATAGTTAGTTTTAAGTACATGCGACATATTGTTGTTGCAAATTCCCGGAGGAATGGACTCCGAAGGCGATGGGACGACGGGTTAGGTTCTAGAAGGATGTTGCAGTTAGTCTTGAAAGGTTGTTGTGGTTGGCACCGCTCCCGCGCGGCGATGGCGGCGCTGGTCCATGCCGCAACTTCCGGCGCGGAGAGGACGTTGAGGTCCCGCGGGCTACAGGAAATCTCGCAATCTCCACTCCGCGTATCGGGTTCTCCTTCTATCTCGCCCGTGTCCAGATATCGGATACCGCATTCCGGAGGCGGTCAGGGTGTCGTGCTAATCTCGCCAGGATCAAAATAAATTAAACCAAAGAAAAATACCAACAAATTAAGAGGTCCCACCGCACCAATAGAATTATAGCAATTTGAAGCTAAACGAGTTACATTATTCATTTGCATTTTTCTCGAAACTCTCTTTTTCAGACTGGTATTTGGCGTCTATTTGGAACTTGTTCAACGAATATCTTACCACATCCCAACTCGCAATTACAGACACTCAACCAATTTTCACCTCCCCTTATGTACCAAAACAAAACTCATATGTACACGTACAGATCCACTTATTCATTTAACACAAACTATCACCACATTGACATTTTCAACTCAACGATAAGAAACATAAAACAAACAATATCTACACAACCGCACCCAAACTAATTCGTACAATATATCCTCCCTTCTATTCCCGTGCCACATTCCCCTCCACCCTCTCCACTCGCTGTTAAATTAAATTAAATTAAATAACTATATTCAGTGAAAAATTTGTAATTGGCATAATTTTATAAACCATTATTTTATATTTGTTAAGATGTTGATTTGCTGTTAATTTTCCCCAAAATAAAATAAATAAATATATTTTCAAACTATCTTAAAATTTTGGCAGATTTTGTTCAAATTCATACTAATAGCATTATCTATGATCTAGGGTAAATTTTTTTGATAAAATGCGCCGTTTGCTTATTAAAAAATTTCAGCTTTAACGATTAACGAAAAATCATAGATATTTAATCTCTAAACAAGTACAAGACCTTCTTTTTTGTCTCGGAACGGCGGGAATGGACATCACGCGGCCATTGTGTTTTTATTTATTTGTTTTTAATTTTCCAATAAAATAATAGTTTCATATTAATGAGTGATGTTTAAGAAAAAAATAATTGTTAAGCCGTTGTAAAAAAAACACCCAATTTCTACCCAAATTTCAGACCCAGGGCAGTAACCTCTTGAAAATATTAAAAGATCGTTCGTTTTGTAGTGTTGTATTTCCCACGTTAACGGCGACAGCAAGCGGTGACAAGTCGCGCACCCACGCTCGCTTGCGTTGATTAGTTAAAATATTATTCGGATTGCGTCCACCGCAAAACGGTGGTTAGGTTTTTCTGTGCTTCTCTCGACGCCTCGCTTCCAAGATGGATCTCGCAACCGAAAACTGGAGCAGGATGTTTGAGGTTTTACGGAATCGCGGCGATAAGGCGTCGACTGTGAAACGTCGCCCGGCCGAGGTAATAACTCACTTATCGCGCGATTCCAAGAACACTCCAAGTCGGATGTGAATACGAGAGAAAGACGGACGTTATCACTTCCTTTCTTGCTGAACACACATCGGCCGCGTCACTAGTAGGCTCGGTTAGATCTGTAATTGTTGCGACAAGTCCTGCTCGTCTAAACTACGTAATTATTCTTCTTCATAAATCCCTTTATCATATTTAGGTCAACGGCGAGTTTCACCACGTTCTCCTGGGTCGTCCTTCCTATAAGCCTTTTACACCTTGTTACAGCCGTGAAAATATGTTTAGTCGTTTCCCACGCGGAGCTAGTGTATTTCAAAAGCTTACTTAACTGGAGTCTAATTTGATGTTCTTCTTTCGTTTTTCAGATCCTGCAGTAGAAAATTCCGTAACAGACGCCAAAGAAAACAAAGCCAAATCCAACCCAAAGAATATCAAAGATGAACCAGAATTAGAAAAGAAAGATAAGTCCAACCCCGGTGCGCCACCAGGACAGGAAAACCAAAAAGACTTCACCTGTAAATATTGCGACAAGGTTCTGGGCTCAAGTTCCAGCCTAGATAGACACTTATTAGTTCACAGCGGCGAGAGGCCTTTCCGCTGCAAGATGTGCGACCTGACCTTCAACACCAACGGCAACATGCACAGACACATGCGAAGCCACAAGCAGAACCACGACTCTGACAGCGAGGACTCGGAAGTGTCCGGGTCCGGAGCCAAGGCCAGCGCGCCCAGGATGCCCAACACAAGGAAGCGAAGACTCGAGTACAATAACAACGACAAAACCACGAACGGCAGCGGCGGGAACAGCGCTGATGACGAGCAGGCACCAGGCGGCAAAAAAAAATCGAAGAACATCAACAATAACTTTATAAACGACTGCGTGCCTGCGCAGCGCTTGATATGCCCCGTCTGCGATTGCGAAGACTTCGCTTCCCTCAATGTCTTCGAAATTCATATGGAAGAAGCGCATCCCGACTTCAAAGTGAAATGCTCCTCGTGCAACCAGAGCTTCAAGAACCACCGCGTCCTCAACTTGCACCGTTTTAGGGTGCACCACCCGGAACGCAAGGACTCCCCGAACAAAAAAGCTGTCGCCAATTCCGTTTCGGGCTTCAAAGATTGCACGTTCATCGATTTCTCGAGTCAAAAGTTTCCCCAGATCGCCAAAACCGTCTGCGAGCAAAGCGTGCACAAGTCCGTCACCGAGCAGGCCTTCAGCTGCGACCAGTGCTCGAGGGACTTCCCCTGCGAGAGCGCTCTGGACATCCACAGGAAGACGTGCATCGCCACGTCTTCGGGAGAGTCCGAAGACTGCACCAAGAAGAGGCGCGAGTCGAGCAGCGCCGACGAAGACGTCCGACGAGACGATTTTTTCGCCAATTTAGATCTGCAAAATAAGTCTCCAAACTATACAGCTACTCCGAGACTGATAGCCGATTCGAGAAAACCAAATGAATATTACGCATTCTCAAAGGACATGATACGCCCGTTGGTAGACAACTCCAAGGACTTGGCCGACATCCCATCCATGATATCCGTCACCTCGGTCAGAGGGCTGTTCGAGCCGCTCACTCACAAGAGCCACGAAGTCGCCTCCTTGACGCCCGACCACGGAAGCAGGGGAAATGACGACCACGAAGAATTGCAGGATATATTCGCCGCTGAGTTCCGCAAAATGAAACTCCGAGGCGAGTTTCCTTGCCGACTGTGCACCGCGATATTTCCGAACCTGAGAGCCCTCAAAGGTCACAACAGAGTCCACCTCAGCGGAAACGGACCGGGGCCCTACAGATGCAACATGTGCCCGCAGTCCTCGCTGGATAAGGCGGCGCTGGTGCGTCACATGAGGACTCACAACGGCGACCGTCCTTACGAGTGCGCGGTCTGCAACTACGCCTTTACCACCAAAGCCAACTGCGAAAGGCACCTCAGGAATAGACACTCTAAAGTCACGCGCGAGGAAGTCAAAAGATCCATAATATACCATCCGTCCGAGGATCCGAACAACGACGAGGTCAACTCAAAGCTCAACATTTCGAGGGAAGACATTAAACGCTCCCTGATCTTCTCCACGCCGGAGAACGAGCACCGCGAAGACGCGGAGCGGCAGCTCAGCGACAGCACGCGCAGCACTCCAGTTTCGCACTTCCCGAGGGAATCCACCATCGCCTTCAAGGATCGCAATCTCATCATTCCTCTGCCGAGGGACCTGTCCATAGTGGTCCCGCAGCCCAGGGAAATATTGCGGCCGCATTGCTCCGTAGACCCTGTTTGCCATATCATTCCTCAAGCCGCGGAAGAATTGGCTCAACCGAGACTGAAAGTTAAAGGATTCGGGCAGCTGACGCAAATACCCGAATTTTCCGAATCAGACGCCGAAAGGGAGCCCGACACCGATGAAGATATGGAGCAGGCCGAGGAACCGTACCCTAATAAGTCTGGAAATTACGGTTGTGAAGTTCCCATGGATCTCAGTACCGGTGAATATCAAGAAGATGTCCTGGATTTGAGTAAGAAAAAGATTGAGAAAGTTGAGGAAACTCCCGTTTCTGACACCGATGCGGATAATTTCTTACCCAAGACCATCAACTTCGATACCACTACATCGGCGGCCACGGTCATGTTTGAAAAAACTCAACTGTTTCTGGCTCAGCAACAGCTGTTGAAGGGAGCCCATCTTCAGAAACTGGATCCTGCCGCCAGTTTCTACGCTAATCAACTGTCGCAGCTTTACAGGACTGGAACAGCGTTCCCGGGGTTGGGAATCCCGCCGGCATTCCCGTTAAGCCCCTACTTCCTGCAGCACGCTCCGTTCCTCTCTCCGACTAATCCGAAGGAATTGGCCGAGATGAAGGAGAGAATTCAGAAGGAAATCATAAGAGGTCTTCAGCTCTCGGGAGGAGGACTAGTCGGGATGGACCAGCGTAATATGGCGTTGGCCACGGAAAGACTACAGGCCTTCCACCAACAGACCATGGCTAGTCCCGACCTAAGACCGCACACGCCAGTTCCGTTTATAAAAACTGAAGAGGACGTAAAGCCGCCGCTGCACATAAACACCGACTCTCCGGCCACCACCGCGCCGTTCTCCACTCCGATAATGGCGTCACCTAAAATTCACAAGAAGGAGGTCGTTTCCAACCACAGTCCGAATTCCGTTAAAATGGTCATAAAGAATGGTGTTCTGATGCCCAAACAGAAGCAGAGGAGATACAGAACGGAAAGACCGTTTTCCTGCGAACACTGTTCGGCCAGGTTCACTCTCCGGTCCAACATGGAGAGACACATAAAGCAACAGCATCCGCAGTACTGGTCGCAGAGACAGAGGTCTAACATCGGCTTGCCACGCAAAAATCCCATATCTCTCGTGCCGCAAAACATAACGGTGCCGTCCCTCAACTACGAGAGCCGTATGAACTACATCAAAAATATTACCCCTAGTAGTGAACCGCCCAACAATAACTCAAATAACGGAGAAGAAAAAGATGCCTCGACCAACCAGTACGCCAGTACCCTACCTGTCAACAAAACATACAGCATGATCTCAGACCAGGTTAAGTACGCCATATTGGCTCAGCAACTCAAGTCTCACACGATTTACACGCAACCGAAGATTTCGCAAAATAAAACAGAACCACCAATTGCCGAAAACGAAGAGGAGGATGAAGATGACGCGTTGGTCATCGATGAAGAAGAGTCTGTGGACGACAAATCTCAGGTCGTCAAAGATCTGCAATCCAAAACAGCTTCGGAAAACGCGCAACCGCAGCAAGCTGATTCGAATCTGATGGCCAAGAAGGTGGCCCAAGAAATCTTGATCGGCGTGTCTGCCAAGATCCAGCAGCCGGACATTTCCAAAGATTTCGATTGGAAAATTGCGGGCAGCTTAATTAGCAAGAATCCTCAGCATCACACCTCGCAGAATCTGGTCATTCCGACGTTTGTTAGCCAGATTGGCCAGAACGGAGAAGTAGACGACGAACAGTCTGAATCTAACGCCAATAAAGAGGGTAAACAGGAGGAAGGAGATCTGGTCTCCGTGTCCAGACTGCTGGACAACGCCGTTACGCAGATTCCCTTTGGAAAGTACTTCAAAAATGACTTTGTCGCCAACACCGAGGTGCAGCCGCGAAGTGAGTCGAGCATGCAGCACCAGGGGGAAGGCTCGGAGGAGGACGAGGAGGGGCTGGTAGCCTCTTCGGGATCTACCAGTGAAGGAAACAACTCGGGAAGCGATGAAAACCGGTAAGTTAAATCAAAAAGTTTTATACAATGTCTTATAGGTACTTTCGTTGTGTATTTATTGAGTTACTAAGAAAGGATTGTTTTTTCAGTTCTGAATCGGAAAATACCAACCAAGTTCCTCAAAAAAAGAAGTCCGCCTACAGCCTGGCGCCCAACAGAGTCTCGTGCCCGTACTGCCACCGCAAATTCCCTTGGTCATCGTCTCTGCGACGCCACATCCTGACACACACCGGTCAGAAGCCATACAAGTGCCACTTCTGCCCACTGCTGTTCACCACCAAGTCCAACTGCGATCGCCACCTCTTGCGCAAGCATGGCAGCCAAATTCAGCAGAGCCAGGTGAATGCGGCCACTGTCGCCAACGCTGATATTCCGCCCAACAGCGTGTCAATTCCTGGATTAGGAAATCAAGGATTCATGATGAGGAATGTACCGGAGAGGCCGTACAAGTGCGCTAGCTGCCCCAGCAGCACTTTCTCCACACTGAGCAATCTCAAAAAACACATGTCCTCCAAGCACGGAATACAAATTGACGAATCGGGACCGGGGAGTCCAAAGATGGACGAAGGCAATCAATCGCCGACAGAAAGCGGAGACGAACCGCCACTAACATCGGACGATGAGAAAAAATACAATGACACGGAGATAGAGAGCTTCGGTGAAAAGGCAGCGAAAAATTCCCTCGAATCCAGCGGCGGCCGGACAGAATGGGACAGTCAGATATCAACATCCAAGTACAGTCCGTCCTATCTGCAGGACGTCCCTTCGAACATGCAAAACTCTGACTTGCCGTTCAAGTGCCATCTGTGTGATCAGTCCTATGCCGAGAGGCAGGACGCCCTTGACCACATCAAAGATTGCCACAGTTCGGAGTACGAGCTGCTCATGTCCAAGGGGTCTCTGGAGACGAGCGCCCCTTTCGGTGAGGAATTGGGCTCCTCTACCCCGGACCGGGGGCACCGCAGCGAAGGAGGGGACGAGCAGGGTGAGGAGAACGGAGAACAGCTGAGAGGGAAGTTTCCGGATTATGCCAACAGAAAGGTAAATATTGAAAAAATGTTGTTTCACTGAATTGTGGAACAGTTTTAATTTCATGTTTATTATTTGGGTTAATTTATTACAGATGTTGACTTTAAATTGGACATAGCCACTACATAATTGAACAAATTAAGATAAAATCTGATACAAAGCTTTTAAAACATCCATCCAGGAATAGGAATGAATTTATTAATAGAAATCTAACTGTTTTATATTTCCAGGTGGTGTGCGCCTTCTGCATGCGCCGCTTCTGGTCCGCCGAGGATCTCCGTCGCCACATGCGCACCCACACGGGCGAGAGACCCTTCTCCTGCAACGTGTGCCAACGCCGCTTCACGCTGAAGCACTCCATGTTGCGCCATCGCAAGAAGCATGTCGACTCACTCAGCTGCGAGGACCTCTCCACCGCGAGCGGAGACGAGGAAACCGCCTCGCCGTCCGGCTCCTCCCAGAACTACTCCAAGTCCAGCAACTCCACGTTCTCCCCGCTAAACTTTAGCTACGCCTCCTCGACCAACACTTCGACGTCCACGCCCAAAAACTCGCATCTCACTCTCAACGGATACCAGATGGCCATCAACAAGAACCTGTCTCCGGACGTTCCTAGTAACGTCAATAATAACAATTCGCCGCCTTCGCAGAGCTACGAAGGGCAGGTGAAAGTTCACAATATTAAACGGGACGACAACGCGGGTACAGATGATCAGGAGAACGAGTCGGGTAATGACCTGATCGGCAACCTCCTGGGCATAGATAAACGGGTCATCAACAAGCTGTTGTCTTCTCCTGATGAGGCAGCTAAGCTCCTGGGTATGAACAAGTGACCACAGTATATGAGCGGGTTGACTGTCTACAAATGTGAAAGTGGTGCGACGTACGTCGTTTTCGGAATCCATTGAAATCATCGTTGGATGTCTTTAAAAAAAACACTGAATTTTTTGTGCAACATATTTCATCTTTGGGCTTCTTAGTGATTTCATTGTGTATACTGCCAAGTGGGAAAAAAACAATTGTGAACGTAAACAAAAATATGTATAAAAAAAAAACTCCATTTGAATGATGGTTTCTGATGAGGTCGACAAGGAAATTATCATGGAAGAAGTGCTACACTGTGTGTTGTCATTTATTTATTATGCATTCTATGCTGCGGCATTGGGTTTTGATGTGTGCATTGAAGTATAGGTCAATATTTAAAAAAGAGTGCTCTTATCTTAAATTTTTAACATTTTGCTTCATCTGGTGCTGCTTATATGATTTATTAAATTATCCCAGTACCACGTACTGCGCTAGATTTAGATTGACGGACGACTCTCTCGAATTATAAATAGAGAGGCGGATCGTCCGAGATGGCATTATCGTGACAAAAATGATCGTGACAATTTTGTTTAGACTCGTGCCTAGTTTGCCATAAATATCTAAGATGTATCAACCAAATATGTTTAAATGATAAACGGCCATTTCTTCGTTTGTAAAAGTAAATTTCTAATATATAAATATTACCGATTTATTTTGTAGATATTTTAGATTTTTAATACAAATGGCAGCAAATTCATTCTTTTTTTTTTATTATTACTCTTAATGATTTTAATAATATATTGTAATATTTAAATTAAATCTTTTGAAAATATATTATAAATTTTAAGGACTTCTTTCTAGTCAGACATTAAAGTGCGAATGATGATAAAATATCGGTAATTAATAAATAAATAAATATAGTAATATAATGCATTAAGAATAAAATAAATATTTTAAATTTGTTCTATAAATTTTGTTTATTGAAAAGAGCACCATTTTTTTTTGGATCTGAGGTCTAGTAAATTGAATATATGTACTCTTTTTTCTTAATGATATCGAGCATTCTCAAATTTGTCACAAATTTTTCAACAAATTCGCTGCTTCGATAAAAATCACACACAAAACTATAATAATATATATCAAAACGTATTCAAATATAATATAATATCAAATGTAAACGATTAAAACGTAGGCATAGATTAAATTATTCATAATTTAAGATTCCATTTCCTTTATTTATAGACTACCATCGGAGTAATTCATTTTTAAGGTATGTTTATACGTCTAAGTCTTGTAATTTAACTTGTGTACTTAGTTAGGAAAAGCAAATGGTGGACTGAAGTTTACCAGCGATTTACATATGTAATAATTTTAGCTAAAACCGCATTGAACGGTGATTTGAGCAAAATGCAGCAATATTAAAGAAAATCTTCATGAAGTCAAAGCTTGTATTTTCTCCATAATGTACATCGTAAAAAATTATCGCAAATTTTTCTTTAAATGTGTTTATATTATAGTTATTTGATGCTTTTTTTACATTCAGGGTGTAGGGTCAAGCAGAGTAAAGGATAAAAATTACAGAAAATCATGTCATCTGTATGCATTTAATCTAAATTTGTACAAATCAAGTTTTTTATGTTAACTCTGTTTGATACTAAGCCTCAGATTTAGTATTGCATATAACTATCTTATTGTAATATTGTAGATATGTATTTTACAGTTTATAATATTCAAACTGGTTATTGCTGCAATAGTTGAAACCTGATTTTAGTTTAAAACAATGCTTGACTGATTTCTCATTCTTTTATTCTTACGTGTGTTGATTAATTTACTTAAAATAGTATTATTTTTTAATTTTAAACGAATCATACGCTAGGTATACCAATAAAATGTAGACTATATATAGTTCATCGGTACGCAAGTAAGGTTTGTGTACCGGCGTATATGAAAGTGTTTTCACTGTTTTAATTTATCCTTGTATTTCACACGATTAGTAGATAAGTTTGTCTGCACCGACATATTATTAGATATCTTTGAACCATTTATGAAGCAACGAATGTGAAAACAATTGTATTTCCTTCTGTTGTAAACATATCATAGATTCAGTGTTTATTTTTTGAATACTATAGGAATATAAAATGTGTGTATATAAATATATATATATATATATATATTTCTGGCAATACCAATGGGCCTTCTAGGTTATTTATAGCCCAAAGGATGGGCGCATCTAGATGCTGAATTCGTGGATGTGTTCACGATTAAGTTATATTAAAACGTGTATAATTAGGGCTTGTTACAAAGTACTTAGGTTTATCGAAAATGCATTTGTTTCGCAGACATCGAATATACAGTACGCTAAGTCCTCTATTTCTTTTACCTAATAATTACCGCACGTATGGCAGATTTTTATAATTTTGAATAGCTCAAAACATTTCATTCAAAATTACTATGTATTTTTTTTGTATTAGTTTTTTAGGCCATAGATTATAAATGAATGTTTTATTATTATGTGTCTTATTATGCATCGAAGTTTTTTTTTTAACTGTAAACATTTGATATTCTCCAAATATTTGTTGCGTAGAAAGATATTTAATATAATGTGTAAGGTTCTAAAAACTAAAAATGCATTCCATAAGTGACTTACTACTTAGAGTAAAAGTCAAAATTATTTTTTGACCAAAGTGTTTGTCGGACGCGGCAATTGTCACATTGTTTAAAGATGTTTAATATTGCAATGTTCTCTTTATAATTAAGTAAGATATATGAAGCCATATAAATTATAAAAATGTAAATAGTACTTATCGTTTGTTACTTAATTAAATGTAATAATTTTTGTTGATGGCTCTTTGAAAATGCAATAAAATTTTTAATTTGTTTATATTTTTTCTTTGCAAAAATATTTTCTAAATTTTGTACTTAAAAAGTTTTTTTTAATTAAATGTCTTTTTAACGCTATATTGGTTGGTTAACCATTGTCGATTGAGCAATATTAATTATTAAATTTAATAAATTTCTTTTTTTTGTTTTTCAAAAACCACTTTGCCTTTTATCATGTGGCTTAAAATATGTGATTTTAGTTTTTAGATATGACGTTGTTGGGGGTGTATATTGTATCGTCTCTCAAATAGTTCATGTTTTCTGTGCTGCGAGATGATGATGGCGGCATATTTTACCATTGAATGTAACTAGCGTTAGATGCACCAAAGTTTGTTATAAATCAGCACAGTTTCTCATTGAAATGTTTCGTCTTTGAAGTTAATGAAAATAAACGAAGAATGTACATGTGAATAAATCAAGAGAATTTTATTTTTATTTATTTCATCTCATTGAGAAAACACACCTTACAGCTTCCACATAACATATATAATTGTATAAACAATATGGCTTGATTCACCATGGTCTAGCTGATATTATTCCCGCATTTGATGTTTTAATAAAATCTTCAAATGTTCCTTGATATTTTAAATAAGTCATGTCAACAATTTTGGGACTATTCTTAAAAAGCTCTGTAATCACAATGAAAATTATAAATGAAGTGCACTGTATTTGGGTGTTTTTATCAATTAAAAGTTATATTTTTAAATAATATTAAATCTATACTCTTTCTCTTCTAACTTATGGGATTTTCCTTTCGTACTGTTTGAACCATCCTTGAAACATTTCTAAATAATAGACGAATAAAAAATTGCCTTTATAAATCATTAATTCTTAAATATCAACAATTGTTTGAGAGGTTAAAACTAATAGCATTTTATAGAACATTCAATAAAAGATAAATCTAAAATCAGATGTTTGAATTATTTCTAACTCATAAATAAATATATATATAAATATTGCATTGCAATTCTCATTACAGCTTCAAACCAAAGCTATACTATTTGTATTGTATTAACAATGGAAACTATTGTCAAATTTACTAAGTTATTAAATAATATCTAGATGTACGCATATATTATACAGACAAGTGTTACGGCTGTATAAAAATTATATTCCACGCAAGTGAATTTAGTCACGTGTCGCAGTCATATTTTAGGATATAAATAATGTTTACTGTTCTTATACAAAAGAGTGAGCGATTCGTTGTCAGTTGTACGGCGTGCATTGTCAGTACGTGCCCTGCTAATGGTGTGGCGAAATATCGAATCTGTTTGTAATACATACATGTCAGATATCATTTTATTGCTTTTTTATGCTCAAAAAATCTGACAGATACATCTTGAGGAAGTATTGATAATTAATATTAAACAACAAAAATCATTTATCTACGCTTAAACCTGGCAATTGTACTTAATACTGCATGATTTGAAATTTGTAATCGAATAGAAAGATGGAGTTTCATTGTGGCCTTGTGTAAAATAAGAAATATAACAACACTAGTTTTTATTATACAACAATCTAAATATCGATGCCTTTCTGAGTGATAATTGATTTTGGTATAAGCCTGCCTTACTGTAACTAAAAATGCCTTAAATGAGTACACATGAAAATTGTGCCTTTTTACAAACATATCCTACATCAAACTTGTCATGGACTTTTGCAAATATCTTTATATTTAAAACTGAATACAATTTTAAAGCATACTCGATTAGATACAGATTTGCTCGCACGCGTTTTAAGCATTGTACGAAATGTGATTGTGTGTACTTTGAAATGGGTTACTTAGTCTAATTTACATTTGTATTGTCAACGAAACGTTTGGACCTATTATTATATTGTATTGTTCACTGAATTTATGAATATCCTGTATATACACGTTATGGAATTTGATTCGAATTGAAATAAAGATTTAAAAAATGTGTTTGGCTTTTATTTAACTCTCTGAATATTATATGTAAACCTGTCAATAATGTGGGAAATGTAATAAAAACAAATATTTCATTGCTACTATCTTCCACTGAAATTTCTGAATTGGAAATTTTTTAGGACATTAATTTAAAAAATATAACAAGACTTTTCATAGTCACATAAGAGAAACTTTGATAAATAATTCTACATCAAGGGAAGATTTGAAGAACAATTATTGGACATATTTCATATATATATATGTATGTATGTATATACATATATATATATACATGAAGATTAATGATGTCCCTGGGACAAAATCCAGTAGGTACTGTGTTCTGAAAAATTTGGACAAACTCAAAATATTCTGAATGAAAAAACTGATCTAAAAAGAAGCTTAAAAGAAAAAAATCGAATCTTGCAAAACGAAAAAAAAATGATCTAAAAAGAAGTTTAAAAAAAAAATTGAAACAACTTGCAAAAATTTGATATACGTGGTATTCTCTATCATGGGTGGAAATGGTGAACGTTACATTGTGTACTTAAGCCAGCTGTACGACCATAACTACTTTCTCATAAAAAATATAATTTCATCTCTATAATATATCTTGATTAATGATGTCCCTGGGACAAAATCCAGTACTGTGTTCTGAAAAATTTGGACAAACATTCTGAAAAAAACTTTTATTTGCTAAGTAAAATATGACACACTTTTCAGGTTGGATTCTTTCTACAAAATATCTTAATCTAAAACGAAAAATAGATCGTTTTTTTTTCTACATGGGTTCTATAATCTATGAAATGTTATAGCATTAAGTAAAAAATATTATCTGAGGCATACAAATGTTCAATATTCAAATGTTACTATATTACAAAATTATTGTAATATAGTAACAGTAGAATTAAAAAGTTACATAATGTGTCCGTACCACATGGTTATTTTTAACCCATGCATTTTTTTTTTCAAGGATTTATAAATTTGAAATTGCAGAAAACAGTCGAACCACTTTTTTTGCTTAAGAATTAATTTAACAGTGTTTGGTGTGATATGGGTTAGAAAAATATTGAATTTATAAAAAACTATAGCACTTAGAACTTGGACATTTTCAGAACATAAAAGATATTGTATTGAGCTGTCCTAACACTTATATATATAGATATATATAGATATAGATATAGATATAGATATATATAATTATATATTAGATATATATATATATATATATATATATATTATATATTCATTTTTAGAATTTTATGGGTTGGATGCTTTCTGAATTTTATATCCAATTTATCTTTGTAATACAAGTATTAATAATGATAGCGGTGTCTGGAGACCAAGAAATAAAGAGAAGCTGTACGGCGACGCCTGTGTTGTCAATCTATTAAAATTTTGGATAACTAAAGCCATGTATTCACTAGGGGACAAATCGCGAAACATTCCGCTCGGCATGTCGCATCAACATCTACGCTCATGTTTCGGGGACAATGACGCGGCCATTTGACGTGTACACACCGGGACTCGCATATCTTGTTGCGGAAATGTCACCCGATGAGTTTATGTTGACAGCTCGGTATCTCATTTGGCGAAAACGGGTTCCGCGCAATTCGAAATGTTTTTTTGGGTCGCAATTTCAAATAAACGAGGTTTTACTGTAGTAAATTGAATATTATTAAAAACAAGGTCCTTTTTGCAAATAATTATTGTTTTCCAGACGTCGCGGAAATATATCGCCCTATGAGGTTATGATGATAGCCGCGTATCTGTTTATGTTAATGAGTTTATCGAAAAGTAAGAGGAGAAAAAAGAGGAGAATGCGAAATTATTTACTGCAAAGAGAAAGAAGGACGGACATTCTATGCGATCTTCGATCGATACAGCTCGACGAGTTCAAGAACAATTTCGTTTCCCCGCATTGTCATCTTGACAGACACAGCGCACGCGTATTCACTTGTAAACATACCACGTGGTACTGACGCTCCGCGGAATGTTGCAGTGAGTACGCTCGGGTACCGTGCGCATGGCAACGTTGCCACGGCACGTAAAAATGCCGCGCTATGTTGTGCGCGAGGTCGCGGAACAGTGCACGATGTTGCAACGTCGTGCACTATGCCGCGCGTGCTGTTGAGGGACAATTTGTCCCCTAGTGAATACATGGCTTAAACTTGCTGGGGCACTTGTGTCTCAAGGAAGACCAGGAACATAAAAATAAAAATGTGTATGGTGAATGCTGATCTGAAAGGGTCGCAAGAAAGGGTAGGCTGAAGCTGAGATGGCTTGATGGGGTGGTAGTGGACTGCTGTGCTGTTAGGACGGTGGATAATAATGTACATATTATAATATAATTTTAAAAAAGACAAATCGTGTTGATGAATACAATGATTTGAACCTTTCCCATATGCTGCTAAAATAGAATTGCATGTTCCGGTGCTGTAAGCTCAGTATACGTGTAGACTTTTTTTATCAGTATAATCGAACTTCGAAGAAATTTCAAAGAAACATATTTCTAAATTTTTAAAGCCCACAAGTCCCAAAATGTTAATTTCATATGATATATAAAGGTAGTATAAGTAAATATACAGGTGTGTCTCATATCTAGTAGCAAAACCTTCGAAGAAGTATTATTCAAGTAATTTTGAATAGAAAATATTCTTTACATTTTGCGTGAAATGGACACGATGTACATTCAAAACAATGTTGAAGTATTTTAGTAGTTTCAAGGAAACTCTCAAGGATCAAGGAAATTAAGAATTCCTCCCAATCCCGGTTGAAATGGCTTGAATGTATTATATAATACAAATTTCCAATCAAAGGTTCCCAAAACAAGCTACCAAGAAACAGATCATTTAGGAGTTGAAGTAATTAAATAGGTAAGTGAGTTAAACCAGAAACGGAATGTTTGAAATTGTTACAATTATGGATATTGTGTTAAAAATCAATTTAGTATACATATTTAAAACAAACTTTCACAATTTAATAATGGTTTTATTTAAATTAAAACTCAACTTTATTTTCCATTTTGTTTTTTCCAACCTGCGATTGTTGTAGACCGGACCTTGTTAATAAATGGTAGTTATAAACTTATTCAATTTTTTTTTTTTAAATATTGATTGTATTATTTGTATATATCTACTTATATTATTTAATTAACTACACCAACATCGTCAGGGTGTTGTATAACTATTTATTGTGTTTTTTAAAAAATGTCAATCTACAATGTTGCTGAATCAATTGAAAAAAATTTTTTTTTTGATCGTCTACCAGAATACTTACTGACATTTTTAAATCTGAGAGTGTCATTGATTGTTAAAGAGCAAGGTGTGTGGAATATTTAGCAATTTTCAATTTTGTTTGCATTGAAAGATAAAGGAAAATTGTTTGAATCTATTTGAGTACACGCCAACTTACTCATAAATTTGTAGACCCATTTAGTGATGGTATATTAACCGGTTACGAAATAACAATTACATATAGGAATTTTAAATTAGATTGTATTAGATTGTATCGCTGATTTTTCACAATTTGACAATTCGCAACTAGACATCTCAAAATTTCTCAGTTCTCAGTTAAATCTCATTAACCAATCATCAAACAGTAACAGATACAAATCTCAAATAACTGCAACATGTGTGGTTAACATAATGATTTGGCCAACACTAGACCATTTGTGCAAGATTATGTTTTTTTGCAAAAAACTGAAAAGTGGTCAGCTTTATTATTTAGTTCTTTTCCATGTAAAAAATTCTAGAGCCTTAAAAATACAAGGTCGTCGCATGGGTAATATCTAGGGTTAGCGAGGATAAAGCCATGTATTCACTAGGGGACAAATCGCGAAACATTCCGCTCGGCATGTCGCATCAACATCTACGCTCATGTTTCGGGGACAATGACGCGGCCATTTGACGTGTACACACCGGGACTCGCGTATCTTGTCGCGGAAATGTCACCCGATGATCTTATGTTGACAGCTGCGGTATCTCATTTGGCGAAAACGGGGTTCCGCGCAATTCGAAATGTTTTTTTGGGTCGCAATTTCAAATTAACGAGGTTTTACTGTAGTAAATTGAATATTATTAAAAACAAGGTCCTTTTTGCAAATAATTATTGTTTTCCAGACGTCGCGGAAATATATCGCCTTATGAGGTTATGATGATAGCCGCGTATCTGTTTATGTTAATGAGTTTATCGAAAAGTAAGAGGAGAAAAAAAGAGGAGAATGCGAAATTATTTACTGCAAAGAGAAAGAAGGACGGACATTCTATGCGATCTTCGATCGATACAGCTCGATGAGTTCAAGAACAATTTCGTTTCCCCACATTGTCATCTTGACAGATACAGCGCATGCGTATTCACTTGTAAACATACCACGTGGTACTGACGCTCCGCGGAATGTTGCAGTGAGTACGCTCGGGTACCGTGCGCATGGCAACGTTGCCACGGCACGTAGAAATGCCGCGCTATGTTGTGCGCGAGGTCGCGGAACAGTGCACGACGTTGCAACGTCACGTAGACTCTATGCCGCGCGTGCTGTTGAGGGACAATTTGTCCCCTAGTGAATACATGGCTTAAGGCTCAGCATTGTCCGTGAAACAAACAGAACCTCCTTAATGTTAAGTAATCATGCATTTTTAATCAATTCCGAGTTTCAAGCTGAGAGTTGTTTCATTAGATTCTAAAGGTTTAAATAAATAACACTAAGGCGCGCGCAGTGAGTACACTGAAACAAACCTTTTATGCAGACATATATTTTAGAAAAAAATGACAAAATAATGTATTAATGTGACAGAATATTATGATATATCAAAATATGATACTAATTGTGGTATTACAAGATACGGATGATATTAAAAGATAAGGAATATTACAAGGCATATATTTTAATTGAGTAGCTTGTTGATGTAGTGGTCATCACGCTCGCCTAGTGATCTGGTGGTCGGTGGTTCGAGCCCCATTCCAAGACACCAGCAAGTTAGTCCTATTTTCATAGCACAGGATTTTGGTTTGGTTTGAGAATAATAATAACATTGATGCAACACGTACTCCATGTTCCCATCTCTATTTTAAAAAAGAAATCTAATTTTTTTTTCAAAATATATTATTACGTAAATGTCACGCCGTAATGTTCTCATTGTACGCCCCTGATAACACCATGCGTTATATTAATTTATCACACTAAACAATTCCCACCTCAGTTTTTCTTTTATATACTTCTTCTTTTATTAGGTCCTTGATCTGTATTGACAAGTCAGTCCTGGTCTAGTGATAAGTTTTTTAAATGCCTGTATATATCCTTTTATATACCTGTATAAATAAATATTTAACTTTTAAATATGAATATTGCCATGTTTGCTACCAAATAGTGGACATTGCTGCTTTTGCCATGACGTTTCAGTTTAATATCGACATCAACTCTCCCTTTACTATGAAGAGCTCATTTAATCACGTAACACCTCCTTGGGGTTGATTGATTGAAGTGAATATTGCTGCCTTTGTTTTTAATAGTGATTTGTAAACATGGTTGTAGAAAGGATAGAGGAATATTTCCTACAAAATCTCTTATTCAGTATATTTTAAATTAATTATCCTTGGTGACTGCATTCAAAGCATTTTCATGGATATTACTGCCTTTGCTTTTATATCACTCAGTTGAACTGTGAATTTCGTGAACCATTGCCCTAAATTTTTCAGCCAAGATGTCCTTTTTCCAAGACTTCTACTGTTCGTATTTTAGCCTTGAATGATGATACAGGATCTGGCATTTATCTGCATGTCTTATGACACCTCCAAAATAATTAAATTTTTGAATACTTATTCTTTTATTTTAACCCTGCCTCTGTGTTACTGCCAACAAATAGGCTAGTCCCAATTTTTCTATTTCTCCAAAAAATGGCCCATTTTGAAACACTCTTCTGTCATAACACACAACTCTCGCCTTATCCACATGCATATATCTTCTCATGCAAGCTCGTTGACTGTTGAGGACTCACATATACCCTTCATTTTCTAACTTACATCAATTGAGATGGTTGACAATAATGCAATAAATGCATAGTGAAAATTCAGAATATTTTAGGATTGTTCAAATTTTTCATTACACGTATAAAGCATATTGCTTTAAAAATTCCAATTAAAAAAATAAAGATACTTCATTAGTGACATCTGTATTTGATTAAGGGAATGAAAAAGCTTTGGACGCCAGTGGCGCTAAATAATAATTACAACACACATGTGAAACAGGTTGTAAAACTCAAATATATATACAACTTCCAAAAATTTGACAGATGTGGTATTTTATTAAGTGTGGGGAAATGGTGAACGCTACATTGTGTAAAGTGATCACTTAAGCCAGACGTACGATAGATTCCCACGAAAAAATATTATTTCATCTCTATGAACATCATCTCATACTTTGGGCAAAACTCAGGGAAAGAGGCATACCATCGGAGGTAATACGTATCCTTGACTCGTGGCACAGACAACAGGAAAACCAAGTAAGGTGGAGAGACAGTCTTTCCGAACCTGTTCACATGACGAGCGGCGTCAGACAGGGAGGGTGCATGTCCCCAATACTGTTCAACCTTTATATGGACGAACTCACTCAAAGGCTAAACAACGCGGGGGTAGGCTGTCACATCGGAGGACAGTGTCTTAACAACATCAGTTATGCTGACGATATGGTACTGATGGCACCGTCTATAAGAGGACTACGCATTCTTCTAAAGATCTGTGAAGTGTTTGCTGAAGAAACAAACATGCTCTATAACCCTAATAAAACAGCACTGTTGGTTATAAAGTATGGTCAGGGCCCAACAAGTATTCCTCCAGTTACTCTGAACGGTGTGGTCCTGAAGGTGACCGAAAGAACAAAATATCTAGGACACATAATTACAAATAATCTAATGGACGACGACGATATTGACAGGCAAAGACGAGCTCTCAGTGTGAAAGCGAATATGCTGTGTAGAAGGTTTCGTCTTTGTAGCACCGCTGTAAAAAGAACGCTCTTCCTTGCCTTCTGTGCAACGTTATATACATGTGAACTCTGGACAAATTATAAAAAGAGCAGCATAGAAAGACTTCGCATACAATATAACAACGCCTTTCGTATGATGTTTGGCCTTCCCAGATATTGCAGCGCTTCCGGTATGTTCACTGAGGGGCGTGTTCCCAACTTTGCAGCCCTCTTAAGATCCAGGGTGGCAGGGATGAGGGAAAGGATATACAGCTCCGGAAATATCCTTATCCTGGAAGCCCGTCTTACTCCAGCATCCAGCATCGATGCACACTGGAGAAAGATACTGGCCCCGCATAATTGACTCGCCATCGCTTGCTAAAGCCGATATTTTACCATATATTTCCTTTGATTACTTTTAATACTTCTCTTCTATGTTATATGATTTTACTATTTCTCTTTTGTTTTATATAATATTTTTAATGTGTGTATTTTCTTTTATATGGAATGTGTGGGATTGCACGAACCTCCCCACATTCTGGAATAAAGCTATATTTATTTATTTATTTATTTATTTATGAGACATCTTAATATATCTTGGGTAGTGAAAATTTTGTCCCTTATTTTTAAATGCTGTATAAGTTCCAGAAAGCAGCAATATACATATTTACAGCAAATAATACAAAATTAGGTAAATGTGTACTCAAGTATGTAATGGCGAAGTATCAATTTGTATGTATATCAAAATGAGGAATTTTAATATATTTCTTTTAAAAAATAAATTTTGTCCTCACAGTATGCAGTTTGTTGACATTGTCACCTAGAATTGTGTGACTTGTAGAATAGAAGATGTCTTGTAAGATAGTCAGTCTTCTTTTTATCTCATTCAGAGACTTTTTTTATTTACAAATGTACAATAAATGACATTCGAAGAGTCAGATAGAAAGTATTTTACATATGAAGGCGTCCCTATAAAAATGGTTTTTATAGTACATCACGTCACAAAGTAATTTTGTTTTAAAATTGTCTATATAGTAAAACACTGTTAATTCAAACCCCGATAATTCCAAATTTGCCAAAATTTGAAATTTTCAAAACCCACAAGTTCCAAAATGTTCATTTCATAGTAGATTAACCTCGATAATTCGAAAACTCTGGTATTTCGTATGTTGAAAATATGTTTTAGCCCCTTGCGCCATAAATCAATACATTTTAGGTCACATATTTCGAATTTTTTTATTAAATTTGACAATATTGAAAAAATATTTCAATTTTTTTCACAAACGAGAACAAATATGTTAACATTGGGTCCTTTAGAAATAAAAATGTCGCGAACTTTATATTAGCATAATAAATATAGCACTTTTGTAATGATTTATTGAAATATGCAAAAATACAGACATTTTTCACAAAATTAACGGCCTTTTCCATGAGTTTTACAATTTTTGGAGAATTTCACAATCGCATTGTTTTTGTTGTACCTTGAATTTCGAATGAGGTTCTAGTGTATAACAGTATGCACTATGTGGAAATTTTATTTTTCATGATTTCAACTCAATCTTGCCGAAATTACACCTCAAAAGTTGGCTAACTTGGAAAAGGGGTCTATATTTTAGACTTCTTTCCATTTAAGAAATACAATCAAATTAGTATGTGTAAGCCGTGCGTACGACGCACATTGTTTTGTCGTGTTGGTGTTTACGGGTATAAACACCAACACAACAAAACAATGTGCCTTGCACGGCTTACAAATATTATTTTCTTAAATGGAAAGAGGTATACCTATATTCATCTGGTAGTAACAATTATGACGGATGCTAATAGTTCAAAGATGTCACTGGGATTGTTTATCAACATATATAATAAACAACATATAGAATAAACATAGAAAACTTAAAATTAATGCCCACGATTGGCAAGTAAATATTAGAAAATAAAATTCTGGTTATTTATTTCACTAAGGGTTTTTCTCTTTCCTTTAAAATTTTGTTTTTGCATATATGTACTCTTTTTATAGGGTCACCTTCATATGTAAAGCTATACATTCTCAATATACTTACTTACTTTTACTGTCACGCCGTTTTCCGTGGGGGTAAGCAGAGAGAATTGAGCGCCACACTCTTCTGTCCTGACACACAACTCTCACCCCATCCGCATTCATACATCTTCGCATGCAAGCTTGACAGTTGTTGAGGTTTCTAACGGGATCTTCTTCCATTATCTGGTTAATCTGATTGTGCCACGACTTCCGCAGTCGCCCTCTCTTTCTGGCACTGTCAACACTTGCGTTGTATATCTTTCTTACAATTCTTTCCTCATTCATTCGCTCAACATGCCCAAACCACCAGAGCGACCCTTTTTTAATTCTTTACATTCATTTCTACTATCTTCATTCTTTAGACAATTTTTAGTATTATGATTAAAAGTTATATTTTTGTATTTTTTGGACCACTATTGCACTCAGATGTCAACCAATAAAAGACTAATGCAACAGTTTCAAATTAAATACTTTATTTCCACTCTAATACTGTACATAAACGATATTTGTTTACGCTAGTATAACTGATGTATGCTTTTTAATTACCAGACTATTTAACATTTTATCTGTGGTTATTTTTGGACATTTGTTACAGTGACGGTGACACAAATAATAATACGACTCGGTGGCCTAACCGGTTGTGCACTGACCGACCGAAAGAGAGGTAATGACGATATATAAATTTTAATTTAAAAATACATACATTCAGTTTTACAAAGCCACAATGACAAAGTCATATGCGTGGAATGATATCATTAACACATCGAAAAGTTAATTAAAACACAATCAAAAATGAAGTATTTAGCTTATTTTATTGTAGCGTTAAAACTCTGAACGAAAACGGACACGGCGTAAAAAGGGCCAAAGTTGAAATACTCTCGCCGCTGTATACGCATACAATGTACCACTTATATCTAAGAGATGACAGGTCTCATTCAAATTGATAACAAATAAATATCTAGGGAGTATATTATCGATAACTGTAAAATGTTTCAAGCGGATTACGATATAAAGGCTTTTAAAGTACAATCATTCATTGAATGTTTCAAAAATTAGAACTCTGATCATCCGTTATTTTGACCCGCGCACTCGCGACCCTATTGAATACTGCGCAATCAATTCTGACTCAACTTCATTGTATCAAGAAAACTTATCTCCCAATGCCAGAAAGTTGCAAAAATGCAACGTAGACAATGGTGAGAACAATTTTTCACCGAGACATCACCGGCATCTAGTACAAAGATAAGTCATAGATAATTAAGACCTATCCGACAAGTGTTGATACTGAAATTGAAAATCATTCACATACAAATTGAATTTTGAAACTGCATGAATACATTGTCACATTGAAACTTGATAAAGTAACATTTGAAACAGATTGCGCAAGAAAGATATAAAATATTGTGGTATTTAATCAACATGGAAGAGAGGAAGACAACCTGGAGAGATCGGTGATGGGAGTATAAGAGGACGGAGGACGAGAGGTCAAGACCAAGTAAAGACGTGAGACTCACTCCCTGTCGCTCTAAAGAAGGCCCGAGTGGAGGCAAGTGTTGAAGCAGCAGAAAGAACCACAATACTCAAATCAAGAACTCAGAGACAGTTTAAAATCTATCTATAATGATATAGACAGGTTTTAAACTTTTTAATCTGACTTTAGACTAGTTTAAACATTGATTGATGTTACAAATTCATCGTAGAATTCACATGAAACGTTGAGGATTAATTGTCAAGCTTGGCTGCCGACTCTTTGCACCAGAGATCCCATCAGAGTTCTAAAGGTGAATAGATAAAGTTAGAAATAAAAAAACAACACCTAACTGTTTCGATCATCTAATATTGTCAAAGTTTAGCATCTTCTAGATCGTGAACAATAATAATTGTAATAATAATATAATTTGGAATAATATTTACATGTGTATTGGGTTCATATATTTACACACTGATGACGTGACGAACTCGGAGCCATTTTATGATGTTGTTGAATCATCGTTCCCGATGTTAGGGGGGAAGGGCGGGATGGGAATAGGACCCGGGTGACCGCGGCCCGACTCCCGGTAGTTGGGTGAAGAGGATTCACATTTACCCGACGCGGTAGTTGATGTGAAGCTCCGGCTTAATCTCGTACACCAGCTTCAGAATCTCCTGGACCACCTGCAGAAAATAATTAAGATGTAAGATAAAAAATAAAAATAAAAACAAAAACAGAATGATTTGACAACACTAATTATTTATAAAATGATCACAATATGCTCCGAACGTACCTGGCCTTTATGTACTTCTACAGCCTTGTTCATCTCCTCAATCTTCACCTTGGTTTCTTTCTCAATGCGGGCAGCAACATCCTCACGAGACCCCATGTGCTGGAAACAAAATTAAATCAAGCGTCACATAATATTCACTTTTACAAAGAAGGAAGGAGTGTAATTTTAAAACATTTATTTTTGACATTTAGAAATTTAATTTCTCAAAAAATTATTACTCAACATTGCACTTTACATACTAACTAACCATTATGGCGTTTCTCCGCAGGTGTAGGCAATATAGAATGCAATCTTTTTCTATCTTGGCACACCACTTTTGCTCCAGTTACATTCATACATCTTCTCATGCGTGCTCTATGGTTGTTGAGGCTTTTAACAGAGCCATCCTCCAATATAGCATCTGATCATGCCAGATCTTTCGCGGACACCCTCTTTCCTGTTGCCTTCAACACTCGCCCCATATATTTTCTTAACCATCCTTTCCTCGCTCATACGTTTCACATGATCAAACCATCTCAGCACTCCTTTCTTTATTCTGTCTACCACATTTCAGCCAGCATTACATTCACTTTTATACATAGATACTAGATATGTAATATTTTTTTAATTTAAATTTTCAGATAGGCACAGAATTCACAAATAAGTTCTATTTTTATTCTAAATTTCTGCATAGTTTTAATTATTTTATTTCACTTAAATTTTCAATATAAGTACTTAAATGATACTCTAATATTTTACAAAAGATAAGTCAGAAATATTGGAAAAAATGCAAACTTTATGTCGCTTATCCCCGTAACTACTGATATTGGGACATTGTAGCTTAAACATTTTCGACTCATATTTTAGGTGGGAATCTACCAACCTAAAGTATTGTGGAATACAAGACAAGCTCTTTTATAGGTCTTTCCATTTAAGAAAGACAATCGATTTAGTATGTGTGAGCTGTGCCTATGCATGGCTCATACATACTAATTCGATTGTCAACACATAACACAACGAAACAATGTGCATCGTACAATGCAGATTGTTTCGTTGTGTTGGTGTCTACGTTGTAATACAATACAAGGAATCAATGTGCGTCATGCGCATGACTTACACATACTAATACAATTGTCTTTCTTAAATTATTTCTTATATCTTTCTTAGATTACACCTTGTATAACAAAGTGCATTTTTTTTTATATTTTGTGCATCTAGTTTCCTTATAAGAAATAGTTTTTCAATATGGCGTAAGAAAAAAAATCATATATTAATGCATTGATACAATTGTTGTTGTTCGTGAAAGATCAACATTTGTTTTACGTTGTGGTCAACTTCTCTTAATGAACATCAATCTCACCTTAGCCTCGAACTCCGTGAACTGCTTGACCCTCTCTTTCCTGTACTTCTCAATCTCCTCCTGGGCTTCTTCCTTGGCTTCCTTCAACCTGCGGGCCTTGCCTGGAAAAGTAATGTAAAAGTTATTTAACTACATAATATTTTTCATTAGCATACATTCACACACATAATATGCACCAGAAAACCTAAATTTTAATTTAAAATATGCCACTGAAAAGCAAGCAAATTATACGGTACTTCTGGCAAGCAATGTTAAGGATTTAAGACTTCTGCTGAACCAAGTAGCGAAGACATGCGAGAATTTTGAGTTGGATCTCAACGCTGGGACCTTCCTGTTGAAATCAAACGCGCAACCTTTATCCGCATGAAAAAGATGTACTGCAGTCATGATCTCAACCTTGTTTCTCAATTTTCTCAATTAATACTTTAGTCTGGGAGGTGTCCATGATACGCGTAACACCATCACCTTTACCACACTTCTAGTCTCCGTAGTCCAAATTTCAGCGTTGTAGAGATAAATTAGAATTATAAAAAATGTAACAATTGAAATTGTTTTTATATTTTACTACATTTTTTTATTTTATTTTATAGCAGAGATCCCGTTAACCATATCTGGTGATCAGTGAGTTGACTTGGTGATCGATGATCCAAAAGAAAAATGCATATAGCTTGCGCAACGCAAATTGGCATGCGGCGACTTTGGAACTAGAACCCACCACGCCCACACCTGGTGGTAATCCCTCGCTCTGTCATTCAGTTGAATCTCGTATTTGCGCGCGAGCTGTGATATCTTGATTTCCAATATACACTGAATTATGTCCAAAACAGTCTTGCAACACCTTGCAGGTGGTGCAAGAATAATTGCCAATGTAGTTTTAAAGTTTTGCGAAGCTGAAAATGCAAATAATGGACCAATATTATCGTCTGACGGGATTCTAGACAGAGCGGCCGGCATTACTGGTTTGTTTCTTTAGTGTTGCCCAACCAAATTTCTATTATAATATCATACAATATATTTGTCAATGTACTGGCCACTCTGTATATTATGTATTGTGTAATAAATTTACACCCGGGCAACTTCTGTTTCACGACAGGGACAACCTCCCTCGCACGCCAATTTATACTGGTGGCATTCTACCTCTGTTATTTCTGCAGGGTGTAGTATTTGTAATTGTATAACCAATAGATTTCGGTACATAAAGATATTTTATGTAAGGATAGAAAATGAAAGTCGAGAATATAAGACCTTGCTATTGATCAAAATCAAAGGCAAAAATACATATTAATTTATGTACTACATTTTACTATTCGTGCTTTGACAAAATGTTGTTATCTGATTAGTATCATTCTATATCTTAAACTGATGAAAGGCATATTTTTTTGGAAAGTTTTCTATATTGTAAAATTCACTTCAATATATGAAAAACTAAACATTTGGTCGAGGTTTATCACGATAATCATTCTAAATAAGCAATTTATGATTTATAAGCCCCAAACCCCAAGGACAGTGTCAACAATTTTGACAGAAAAAAGCTTATTAACGATTTTTTGGGAGGATATATTAAATTAACACTACTTAAGACTCTTCAGAAGAGAATTGACAAATAATCAAACCCCGAGATGCAATCAAAACTCCAAAATATGACAAAAGAAAGGGGTTACACCCAAAGTATGAAACATTATAGTCAAAAATTACCATTTTTACAATTCTAAAAGTACTCACGCTTTCTCGCCTCGGAAACTTTTTCTGCAGCTCGCTTTTCGGCTGCTAGAAGTTGCTGAATTCCTTGAGTTTGGCTAGCCATTTCGGAAAATTGGACAAGGAACACCCGTTATGAAGAAGAACCAAATCAATAGATTTCTAGACAAGTGACCAAGTCATATGATTTTTTTTAGTTGTATTTTCTATCGCCAGTCGCGCTAGTGTCAAATCAGGCGCTCAAATTGTGACTGCGCACGACGCAGATTGTAAATAAAGTATTACGTACATAGTAAAAAAGACCTTTTCATTCATTGGCTATGAATTTTAAGAGATTGTTTGATAAGAACTTTTTCTAAGCAGTGTACATGTTATAAGACAAAAACTTTACATTATGTGAATAACTAACTGATCACTGGCTGCATGCACATTTCATTACGTAGGTACCATATTATTTTTTGCACTTTAGGTACTTTTTAAAAATTAATAATGAATGAATATGATATACCGGAGTCGGGGGGGTAAGGTCTGAGGGGTCAGAGGTGATATAAAATCACGGTGTGGTAAACCGGCCGGGAGATCTCAGATCTGCGTATGCCGGCGGTTACGCCCTCCCCTAGGTACAATCAAAACGTCAGGTGACTGACTAGGACACTGATATCTCGAGGCGGGTGAAGGGATATAAAAATAATAAAATCGAAACAATTTTACAAGTTTCTATATTGGGCACTGTAGCAAATTAATTTACATGAAACATTAATCTTAACTTACATACGACGCAGCAAAGTGGTTACTAATTTAAAAATTACATGAACCCTAATTTAGAGGGAGAGGACAAAATTATAAACAAAGAAAGAAAAAAAGACAAAACACATAAAAAATCTGATCTTACTGCTAAAATGGATGGTGACGAGATTAAATTAACACTTCGGTAGAACCAGGTGGGCGGAGAAAAAGTCTTTAGATCGGGGTAACCTGTTTCGGAGAGTTCGGCAGGTGTCTTCTTCGTGCTGCTTCGTGGTGGGCGGCGGCTTCTGGCGGCTTCTGGCGTCGGCGTCGTCCTCTGACTGTGCAGGCTACGTCGGCGGCTTCTGACGTCGGCGTCGTGGCGGTCGGCAGCGGGGCGTCGCTTCTTTTGTCACTGGGCGTCGCGGCGGTACACTGTGCGTCGCGGTTTCTGATACGTCGTTTCTGGCGTCGCGATGCCGATTCGGTGGTCGCTACCGTTCGGACTTACTTTCTTCGAGAGTTACCAGGGTATTCGGCCGGACCGATTTTACGGGTCAGGCTAGAGTTCCTGGTTTCTCCACCTTCAGCTTCTAACTTCAACTCATAACTCCACTCAACTCTACTCAACTCGACTCAACTCAACTCAACTCAACTCCTTCTTGGCGGCTGGTTTCGCCTTATATCCTCTCTCCGGCGACCCAGGGTGTGGTCGCGGGGAGTCGAGGGGAAGCCTCCAGTTGGTCTTCCGCCGATTGGCTCCTTTGATGTCCGCCTCCATCGTTCATTCGTCTCTCCCGATCCCTCCTAGGTCCCGATTGACGCTATTGGTTACTGAACCCAATGTTGCCTCCGTTCCGCCCCCTATTGTTCTCCCAGTTTGCGGCTAATCTCGATGCTTTTCTGGTATGTAGGCCTAAACACTTTGTTATTTCACGAACGCTTTGTTCACTGTTCATATCCCTATCCCGTCACCAAAAAAACATTGCAAAATGAATTAAACTTAAGGAAAATATTACAGTACAAATTGGCAAAGGCGGAAAATTGAAAACACAAATTCGCATCAACACTTATTACCCAAAATAAAACTGCTTACATATACATACTTAATTAAATCGACACGCCAGATAGACATATTTTTATCGACCAGTTATTTCTACCATTATTGACTAATTACATGGGATTGACGCAGGGTTTCATTAGATCACAGTAAAATTCCTTGAGTATGCATTACAATATTAATCTTATTATTAAGTCGTCGGTTTGATTCTTACAGTAGGCCTCTCAATATTTAACGTTATTTATACATTACATCGTTATAGGTCAATCCTTATCATTAACATTGATTCAACGTTATTTATACATTACATCATTACAGGTCAATCCTTATCATTTACATTTAAAATTTACCACTCCGCATATTCTCTTCCTTTCTTTTTCTTTTTAATTTTTTTTTCTTTAACAATGACAACATGTACTTGATACTTAGTTTTATTTTTAATTTTAGCTTAAATAAAACAAGCTATCGTACTTCTTAGTTGGACCAAACATATTTGTCAATATGTGACATAGAGATACAAAACAAAGGGCTAAAATTATACAGACATCGTGGCATTTCTTAGTGAATCAATTAACATAAAAACTTATTTACATGGGATACATGCTTCAAGCGGGTCCCCTAATGTTAATGTTCTGTATACATCTTTGTAATTTCTTTTGGGATTACAAAGTACATGAATTTGCATCAACGCCACTTTCCCGAAAGGAATGCTTACATATACTAACATAATCAAATTCGATAGACACTTTTTTTTTTCAAGAAATTATGTTAAACCTTATTACTAGAAGAAAAATTAAGAAAACTTGGCGTAAATTAATTAATGTAACATTATTTACACCTAAATAATGAAAATTCTTACTTCAATATGTAGCTGGATTGAATGCAAAACATTTTTTTTTGGACTTTCATTATACTAATCATTATCTTATCAAATCAGCTTTCTTCCACCCCTGGTATAAGAATATAGGAAAAGAATAAAAATAGAGAACACTAAAAAATTATATAAGCCACATTCCACCCGGCAGACAATTGAAAATTTTCCAAACAAGAATTATTTTGAGCTTTATTATTACTAGATTAAAACAACTATTTTAAAATAGACCGACAAATTATATTGCTTAAACGAGTAATCAAAACAATAATTGCATGTTTACAGATAGGTTATATACCTACAACCTACAAATTTGTATAAAAAAACACAATATTGGGAGCTTAAATAACTAATGACAAATTAACATTATTCTTAAAAATAATTAAAACTCACAAATTAACATTATTCAACTAGGTGTATGTAATATATGAAAACATAAGACATGAAAGCCTCGATCTAAAGTAATATTAATGTTTATTCCAACACGGCATTTACTTATTTGCAATTAATTAAACTATTTTGTTTCAACCCCGTGTGCTAAAATTCATTCTGCAGACAGATTTCAAAAGACTAAAAAGTCGGAATCTTATATCTCTTCAACCGTGTTACATCTTTTCACGAGATAATATTCTATTACGTTATATATTATATATTACATCAATATCAAACATCGTCGGCAATAATACAATCAAATTTTTTCCTTTTGTTACGATCAATACATTTTCTATTATTTGCTACAAGTTAGATTAATTCGGGATGATCTCGTTATTATTTCAAATTGCAATGTCCCGTTCATTTCGATACTTAACAATAGAATACAGAATAAATGAGGAAACTACATATAAAACGAGTAACATCCACCTGCAGAGGTGGCCTGGGTTATCTAAAATCATTACCTTACTTAAATTAAACATATCAGTTGCTCATTAATTAGGTACATATTACATTGATATTATGATTCACCACTTTGCCTCAATTTCTAATTCGGCCTCTACCTTCTTAATTGATTGACCCCTGTTATCTTTATTGATAATGACCGCCTGGTCGTGCGTTGAGGGATCTTCGCGCCCTTATATTAATAATATGATTTATACGATCCTACATCTCGCGGATAGCGTCGCCATGTGGGAGATCGGTATGTCAGCGCTTTCTAAAACATCTCTATTGTCTGTCGAGGACAATAGTAAGTTTACTGCGACGACTTTCGGAATTATTATCTTGTTTTTCTAAAAAATGTCTTTCCCAAAACAATGGCGACTTCTCTAACAAACGCAGCTTTCTAAACCGTTGTCCCATGTGTTCGCATTTGGCCAAGGATGTTCTTTCTATTGTTTAATCGGGGTTAGAGATATACGTCCCGCTGCAAGAAAAGGTTTACCGTTTTTACCCTTCCAAGATGTTACTTAAGAACAAAAGGTTGCGAACGTATTGCCCATCCTAACAAAAGGCCGTGCACTTTTAATGTCTTCGGCAACCCTAACTTTCTAATTCATTGTTTCATATGTTTTATGGCGGGCTATCCTAAGAGCGATCGTCCGTCGCAATGTTATTTTTTTGAACAATAGGTCACATATTTCGTCCTCGAACAAAAGATCGAACATGACCGGCTGTGACCACATGGCGCTTGATCTTCGAAACATGGGCGCTTTGATTTCGGTATTGCCCTAGGACAAAATTAATAACCTGGTTCGCGTCATATTCCGGTACATCAAGGTATATAAATACCTATATTATATGTGTATATACATATATACGTTGTAATATATTAAACTATTATAACTTGCACGTTATAATATATTATATTGTAAATAAGGATCATCTCTTTTTCAACCACGGCTTTTGCATGACATTGCTTATGTCAAAGTTTTGAATCAATACGGCAGCTTATGCGTAATTATTCGTTATTTTAAAATTTCCTTGTTGTTATTGAACACTATTTGCGAAGCATTTGAATACGATTGTTCATTTGTATAAGCTAATTTTTTAAACGGCAGTTACGGTGTATATAACTTTAAAAGTATTTTATATATGGTGATACCTAGGACACGGTTTTTTAAAACTCGGAAGGCTACAATATTTCTTTCCATAATATTATCAAACGCACATTATCATTATCATATCTAGTGTATATGGCACGCAATTCTATATGAGTCACGTGATATAAACACGACATCAAAAACTAGAGTAAAATATGCATTCATTCGTGTTCGCGCGTCGCGCCCGCCACAACCAGTGCTCGCGGCGACACGTCAAGGACGACTGATCCGGTGTATCGGAGATCGGAGCTCAGAGCGCCCGCGAGCTCTCCGCTCGCGAGCGAAGGTTCCGCTCTGTACTAAAGAGCATTCGCCGCTCGCCGACTAGGACTACAAATGAAGCGAACACATTGTAGTGTTCAAATTGGTGAACGTGTGCGTGTTGAAGTCTTCATTCTGAAATGAAGTTTTTCCCTTCGCTACAAATGAATGCCGAACATAGACACGAGGGGAGCATAGACGAATTTTCTCATGTATTGATAGATAGGTAGGACTTTCAATGAGTTCTCCAATTCGATAGTGTTCAAAATATATTAACATTGCCTTACCGAACAGGGGTACTTCCATCCCCCAGAGATCGCTTCAAACTCAATAACTATGCAAACGATTTCTTTCTTATTTTTTGAAATCCTAACAGAAATTGTGACGAATATTTAACAATTTTTGGTTTTCCAAATTTCTAAGCTTATGGTATTTAAAAGTATTGTTTTCGGGCCACTGATTTTCGTGCGGTACATACATTTGCGCTTTTTCATACAATATCATGTGTCTTATCTGTAAGTTATTGTGATTATTATTTGTTTCTCTCTAATTAATGCATTGCGTAGCCCCAAGCACAGATGCGAACGAGGGAAACAGCAGCTATACGGCGTTATATTCGTTGCTTGTTTTGTAACGTGCGACAAATATTGTGCGTCGTAGGTACCTACTTGCGATCGTGTCATTTCTTCGCAGCTGCGTGTTTCTGTAACGAATTTTTAGTCAAAATACAGTTTAGAGATAGATTTTGAAGTTACAGATTTCACAATGATGATGGGTTGTCTCATTATTTCTTTTCTCTCACATCCTAAAAAAAAGTATATATAATAAATGGTTTTTGCATTGTTTTTTAATTAGTTCACTTAATTAATTAGTTCATTAAGATATTTTTTCATACATGTATATTCGGGATACTACAATAATGATTTTAGATTAATGCTGTAATGCAGTAAAATATTACATTACAAGCAGCTACATTGGCTTCGCCTGCCAGAGCAGATACATTTCAAACTCCCTCTGATGGTGTACAAAAGTCTTCAAAGAAAAGCACCACAATATTTGATCGACCTCTGTATCCCAGACAATATTACTGGAAGACGGCTCACACTGCGGTCAGTTGAATCGGAGGCACTCTGCAGGCTGGTAGTACCAAGGAGACCTGGAGCCACCAAGTTTGCGGAACGTGCTTTAAGCTTTGCGGGCCCAGCTACGTGGAATCAGCTGCCTCCAGTGCTGCGATCTATGGAGAACCAGGATCACTTCAAGAAGAGCCTAAAAACTCATTTTTTCGGGATGTCGCACCTGTAAAGCGCCCTTGAAGCGTCTCTTACAAAAAATGGCGTTGTATAAATTAATATGTACATAACATAACATTAAAATGTATGGATTTTGTCTTAACTCAATCACAACGCATTTAATTTTTATTTACTATTATTTAAGTATGTTTGAGAATAGAAAATGCTGGATAAAACTGCATCATTAACTAAAAAATATTCGTGCTTATACCTACTCATGTACGCGCGGTCGAAGTTATGCTTACAAACTAAAATACAGACAATATATTAATGACCTCAAAGAAATGAATTGTTAAAATCTACTCTGATCACTGTCCATAATTTTTGTCAAGTTTATTGAAAAGATCGAAAATTTCTACAGAAATGTGTGGGGTATAAAAGCAAAGACAACAATATGCATAAAAAATTTCAATGCCGTCACCGAGGATTATTAATTTATAATAGTCTTCGAGATTTTATTGGAAATATGGCTCGTAAATTTTTAGGCAACATTATTCTGGTAGGGATAGATAAATAAAATCTAGAATTCAGTAGATTTTAAATTAGTAATCCTCGGTGACAGCATTCAAAACATTTTTTTCTAAATTTTGGATATTGCTGCCTTTGATTTTATACCCCACATGTAATCACAAATATTTTGAATAATTGGAGCGAACAAAAACTTGTTTGCGTCTTAGATAAGCCCTGCTCTTAATGTGTAATAACAGAACTAGTCCACAATACTTTACAGGTGGGTTCCTGCCTTGATTATGAGTCAAAAATATTCAGGCAACCATGACCTAATATCAATAGTTATGGAGATATGCGACATCTAAGTTTGCATTTTTTTTCCAATAGTTCTCACATATTTTTTGCAAAACGTTGAACTATCATTACAGTAATACAGTAATGATAGTTCAACGTGAACATTACAGTACGACGGGCTTGTGTGCGTGCGTGTGCGTGTCCACACGTCTTGGGCAACCCGCATTGTGTGCTCTCTCTAAACTCTTTAGCGTTAACAATTTCAAACGTGCGGTCAATTTTTTTCTGTGTGCTTTTAACATGAAAACATGTCACGTAATTAACGCAAACCCTGGAAGTACTTTGTTAAGAATCGGCTACTGGTCTAAAATGTTCAAGCAACCACGACCAATAGTTGTTGAGATATGCAGTATCAAAGTTTGCATTTTTTTTTCAATGTTTCTGACATCGTTTATGCCGAAAGTTGAATAACTCGTGTCGATTATGAAAAATTCATTTGCTTCAATACAATTTAAATAAAACGATAAAAACCTTGTTTCAATTTTTGCAATGTTATCATTTTATTTAAGTTGTATTGAAGCAAATGAATTTTTCATAATCGATATAAGTTACTATAATGATTCTTCAACTTTCTGCAAAAATGAGTCAGAAATATTAAAAAAAAAATGCAAACTTTGATATTGAACATCTCCATAACTTTTGATTTTTGGTCATGGTTGCTTAAACATTTTCGAATCATTATCAAGGCAGAGAGCCACCTGTAAAGTTTTGCAACTAGCAATTAGACACCCTGTATATCTCATGGTTGTTTCCGGTATTATATTATCAATAGCACCTTTAGATTTATTATTCCTGGCCACTTCTGTTTTCTGAGTTGATTTAAAAATACTTCTTAAATATATTTATTAATTTTTTTAAAACTTTTTCCTTTTTTATAATTTTCTGTTGACCTATTTTTTGAAAGTCCAATCATTATCATGTTGTGTTATTATCATTATTATTGGTCTTTCTAATACTTCTACCTCTAACTTAAAATCATTTGTGATAACAAAATCAATTAATCTGTGAAAATTTTCTGTATTCATCTATCTTCGTTTACCATTTGTTGTTCCTTTGTTTTTGTTTTCTTGTAAATAATTGCGATTTTATAATTGTTTATGTTCCTTTCTTCAACACTATCTTAATGAAAATAATAAACAGTTCCATAATTATGCGAAATATATTTATAAATATATATTTCGCAATGTTTAAAAAGCACTGGTTATCCGCCGATGGTCGGCGCACACGTGTTCGATGATTCATTCGCCGTACAGATGTCCGCGAGGCGGGCGCTCGTGACGCTCATTTACTATCGTTTCTATGAATATGATTTGGGGTATTTCGATACCCCGCTTCGGACCAGATGGAAGTTTTGGATGCTTAGTGACGAAAAGGTTAAAAACTTGTTAAAGGTGTAAAACGGTCGAATTAACAATACATATATAATTTTCGATGAACGAAACGTCCCATCCCTATTACCGACAAAAAAAAAAGATTACTCGTCTGCACGTCGTTCGTGTCTATGGTTATCAGCCATTTTATGAACGCCGTTTGATTGACGCTTCTCCTTGGAACATATTACAACCATGAACCGCGCTGAGCAAGATGTTCCTGCCGTCAAGCCCGAGCCAGGGTCCGCAGCCGGGAGCGGCGATGAAGCGCTCTACACTGATGTGGACATATCGTATCCTGACGTCAAGCAGGAGTGCTCGGAGTACTCCAGGAGGGCCGACCAGCGCGCCGGTGAGGAATTGTTTCATTATCGATTAATTCTCAGTGATGTGAAATGCGCGCACCTGATGTGACCGAAAAATAGTCTAAACTAAGGTGACCAGATTTCTAAAATCCAAAGTAAAGTCCGAAAAATTAAGTGAATAATTAAAGGGTGTATCCGAATAGTTATAGTGTTGCCCACAGTTTAAAAATTATCTCGCTTTTGGGAGTTTTTTTCCAAACATGCGTTTTCCTTTAATAATGTTAACCGGTATACGAAGTGAGACAAAACATTCGATGCAAAGCGAGATACAGTTAAATTTATCAAAATATACATGTTTATATTTAATGTAAACACCAGCAAGTTAGTCATGTTTTCATAGCAAAAGCAAATATTTCATTATGCAAGCTTATTTTGAGAATTTTAAGAATATTATTTTTTTAATTAGTTGAGCAACTTTGTAGATTGACGTTTTAAAAAATTAATTTTATTGTTTGTTTTAATCTACTAATTTAATTAATTTAATTTTTTAGTAAGAATATTGATGTGACGCGCATTCTGTGTTCACACAAGTGAATCTATAGATAAATTCATATATTCAATCAATATTTATTCATGTCATAGACAAACATGCAACTATCAGACTTGTAATGGCAAAAATGTAAAACTGAACTGTGATACATTTTAAATAATTTTTTGCGGCGCATATAAATATCATTTTTGAAATCAGAACACTCGACTTTACGTGTGACAAAAAAAATTCCCGGTGAAGGTGTGTTTATTCTAAAATAATTGATGTTTACATATTGGTTAAAAATGTATGTTAATGCAATAATACCATGTCTAGGGAGATCATAAATTTAATTGATAACACTTTAATATATTTAAATTATTAATATTTGTTTTTGCTTTTGTTTTCGCCTGATAACTTTTATTATTTTCTAATTGCTCACTGTCATTAGGAATTTTCACATAATAAACTAAACTGACAACTGTACAGTTTTATAAAATAATAGTTAAACCTATAAATAACGTTTGTTCACAGCATAACCCATGTTAACTGCCAAATAAACTGTATCAGTAACAATCTCTCCAGTAATCCTTCTTTTTTACGGCTTTAGATATTTCATTTTTTATATAATTTATTAAATTGATGATTCCGCAATATCTAAAAAAAAAAGTGTTATGTATTATTCAGCCTGGCAGCACTAACTTGAAGTGGGGCTAATGCGTCTATGAATGTAATCAAACGAAATAATGAATGAGACATTTTTCCTTTACAAAAAACGTTGTATTTTAAAAAAAAAACTCTCGGACTTAATTTTCATTTTTTGCTACGATGCTAAAACTGAAACGCGCACTCCGTTGGTGTAAACTCAGTATACATGCAGAGTTATTTCGATTTGTAAGTCGGACAAATATTAATATTTTACATGTTTTACTCATAGTAATTAATAAAATAATACTTGATATATGAATAAGTGAACGTATGTGTCAATAATTGTGTAAAAGTGCTAAAAATGAGGAAAATCAGCCCGCCCGGTGGCCTGATCTGGACCCAGGTTGTTATATGATGACCAGCTTGAGGGACATGGAGCCGAGCCCAGGAGGCAGACATCTATCCCGCTCTGCTGTACAGGATTATTGTTTCTGGTTCCAGAAGTAGGTTCCAGCAAGGCGGGCTGGGGAAGTGCGCAGGGAGGTGATGTGCAGACAGGTGGGGGGCCTGCAGCCGGGAGCGGAGATGAAGAGCTCTACACTGATGTGGACATATCCTATCCCGACATCAAGCTGGAGTGTGAGGAGTACTCCAGAAGGGCCGAACAGCGCCCTGGTGAGCGGTTTATTTCCTTGGATTATGTCAAAAAATGTCATACCAAACTTTCACATTCATCCACCATTGCCATGGCCCATAAACTAGGCAACGTGTACAGTTAGATTACAAGATAGTTTGACTTTTAGGAAAAACGTGTTCGATCTGGAGATGTTGATAGTTTTGTGATACCAAATCCCTTTCTTTTCGTGTTGAAATAAATTCCTTTAAAAAAACGGTGTACGACATAGAAGGCTTTTGTCAAATTTATGTACAAATGAATATATCGTTTTTTCATATATAATATAAAAATAATAATCAAAAAATAAATTTGCCGCACCTTAATTTTTTTTTTTTTTTTTCTATTAATTATAACAGTACCCCTCACTAGGATAATCATATGTCGAGGTGGGCACGATATACAAAAACATTCTTACTATAACATTGTTTAAAATTTACACTTAATTCCTACTTTATTTTTTATTGGGAAATATGTTTCGTTAGTTTCATTTTTATCTCTTCGATGCCTAATACCTTTATCCATTTTATAATGTGATTATTAAATATTATCCCATTAGCAGCACTTTTTATTTCCATTGTTAGTCTGTTATACAATTTAGGGCCGGTTGTTTCAAGTTGGATTAAAGTAAGCGTTCTTTTAAAGCATTTTACGTTCTCCACTAATCAGACGATCCGTTTTCGTAAAAATCTATGCTTTAATCGATCGCTTACTTTGATCGAACTTGAAACAACCATGCCTTAGTGGAGTAATATTTAATGGATCTCTACCCAAATGTAGTTCTTGTAGTCGGTATTAATTAATATTTATTTTTGCTTAGTCTTGGGTTTTTTGCATAAATTTGCCAGATTTTCGCAATATCGAAATCTTTGAATAATTGGCATATTAAGTATTACTTTGAGTATAACCTTTTGTGCTCTAAAAGTTGTTTAACACGTGTGTAGGCTCCCCATCCTATTATGCCATATTCTAATATTGTTTAGCAGTGTATTTTTTTTTGCTATTGTCTTCCAGTTATCCCAGCAATTCCAATTGTAGTTAGTTTTTTTGAATTGTAGATTATGGATTGACGTGTCGAATGCTTTCGTTAGATCACTAAAACAGAAAGATATTTGTCTTACTGTTTTAGTGATCAAAACTAATCTAAATTACCCTTGTCCATTTGATTCGTTGAGGTTCAGTGACAAATGCTATGACATCACTGATACTTCAGTACTTTTTCTCTGAATCCATATTGATTCTTTTAGAGGATATTGTAACTTTCGAGATGATTTTTCGGTCCATCCGAAGTTAGTTGGCTTGTTAACCTTCTAGGTTTTTATCTGAATATTTATCTTTATTTTACACCCTGCTAGAATTGTTATATCCATTTGTATTTGGAAGTAATTGATTCGCTCTGGTAATTATTCAAAATTTGTATTCAGACTACTGATAGATTGATGCATTATATTAAAATTGGGTTTAAGGTGTACACATTCATTTGGATTTGTGATTGTATAGTAAATATTTTCATATTAATTATGTTCATATATAACACTTACTCAGTCATTTCTAGGAAGCGAAATATTCACAAACTAAGGGAAAACAATTGTTGAGAGAATTATGACTGATTTAGCAATTTGGATAAATCATCTTCATGTTTTATTACAATTAACTTCGAATTTGTTTACCTTCTTACATAAATTCGTTCATCTTTAAATCATGTATTTTCACAATCTAGTTCTTTTGTTTTTCTCTTTGTTTTCCACACAAGGTTTTCATTATATGGCGTCGTAGATTCTCCAATAAAGATATCTGAATAGCTCTTAACCTCCTTTATGACCGTGTTAATCTGTTTTTCATGTTTAATGTGTAGAAATATTATAAAATATACTGGCCATTGCCAGCTGTCATTGCGCGCTATGTATCAAATGTTTTACCGAAATTTTTGACGTTTTCTCTTTATTATTTATTTTTCTAATAAAACTGTATTATTATTTTTATGAAAAAAAAATTTACAGTGAAAGTGCAATTCGCAAGCTTCCAAATGTGATGAAAGAACAGCGTGGCGCAGGAGTGTAAGGCGAAGAGTTTCAAATATATCAAAAGACCAATGTCAAAGTAGGAATTATATTCGGTTCTAGGAGAAGCGTGATAGAAGTGATATGAGATAAAGCGTTAATGCAGAAAGTAGAAACATTATTAATTATTAGCAGTATAAGCAATACCGCTGCTTTGCATAAGTACAAGGTGACTACGTGAATATCAAAGAGAGTCAAATTAATAAGAGGCCGTATGGAAAAAATCTTAAACAAAAAATAGTACTGGTTATTGTACTGACTGCAGGAATCTGAACAGAATTTTTCTTTGTTTGGAAATAAACATAAACTTGAACACTTTCAACATTGAAGTTTAGTCAGTACATAAGTTGCTGTTAAATGATAAATGTTTACTTTGCAGGTCTCTTGCGAATACAAGATTCTTTCATGGAAAATTCAACTGCGTCGTCTTCTGTCTCTGGAAATCGGCCAGAATCGGAGGCAGCTTCCAACCTTAACAGATCCACAAGCAGTTGCACGCTTACCACCGCTGATAAGAAGATGTTTTCATGCTTGCAGTGCAATTATTCGTGCAATCGCAAATTCGTCAATCACTTAAAAACACATTCTCTTGCACTCTCTGTTTTCATGTTCGCACTCGTGCGAAGAAAATACATGCTGTTACGCACTCTGTAGAAAAACTGTTTTCATGTTTGCAGTGCAATTATTCGTGCAATCGAAAGTCAAGTTTAAAAACACATTCTCTTACGCACTCTGGAGAAAAACTGTTTTCATGTTCGCAGTGCAATTATTCTAGCATACAAAAGTCAAATTTAATAAAACATGTGCTTAGGCATTCTGGAAAAAAAAAATTTTCGTGTCCACAGTGCAATTATTCATGTAATTTAAAATCAGACTTAAAAAGACATAATCTTACGCACTCTGGTGAAAACCTGTTTTCATGTTCGCAGTGCAATTATTCGTGCAATCGAAAGTCAAGTTTAAAAACACATTCTCTTACGCACTCTGGAGAAAAACTGTTTTCATGTTCGCAGTGCAATTATTCGTGCAATCAGAAGTCACACTTAAAAATACATGCTCTTACGCACTCTGAAGAAAAACTGTTTTCGTGTTTGCAGTGCAATTATTCGTGCATTCTCTTACGCACTCTGGAGAAAAACTGTTTTCATGTTCGCAGTCGTGCAATAAAGTCACACACATTCTCTTACGCACTCTGGAGAAAAACTGTTTTCATGTTCGCAGTGCGATTATTCGTGCAATCAGACACATTCTCTTACGCACTCTGGAGAAAAACTGTTTTCATGTTCGCAGTGCGATTATTCGTGCAATCAGAAGTCACACGCACTTCTGGAGAAAAACTGTTTTCATGTTCGCAGTGCAATTATTCTTGCATAGAAAAGTCAAATTTAATAAAACATGTGCTTAGGCATTCTGAAAAAAAAAAAATTTCGTGTCCACAGTGCAATTATTCATGTAATTTAAAATCAGACTTAAAAAGACATAGTCTTACGCACTCTGGTGAAAAACTGTTTTCATGTTCGCAGTGCGATTATTCGTGCAATCAGAAGTCACACTTAAAAATACATGCTCTTACGCACTCTGGAGAAAAACTGTTTTCATGTTTGCAGTGCAATTATTCGTGCAATCGAAAGTCAAGTTTAAAAACACATTCTCTTACGCACTCTGGAGAAAAACTGTTTTCATGTTCGCAGTGCGATTATTCGTGCAATCAGAAGTCACACTTGAAAATACATTCTCTTACGCACTCTGGAGAAAAACTGTTTTCATGTTCGCAGTGCGATTATTCGTGCAATCAGAAATCACACTTAAAAAGACATTCTCTTACGCACTTTGGAGAAAAACTGTTTTCATGTTCGCAGTGCAATTATTCTTGCATACAAAAGTCAAATTTAAAAAAACATGTGCTTAGGCATTCTGGAAAAAAAAAATCGTGTCCACAGTGCAATTATTCATGTTAATTAAAACCAAACTTAAAAAGACAGTCTTACGCACTCTGGTGAAAAACTGTTTTCATGTTCTCTGTACAATTATTCGTGCTATAAGAAGTCAAAATTAATAGTACATGTACTTAAACACACGGGAAAAAACTCTTTTAGTATTCGCAGTGCGGTTATTCGTGCAGTCAGAAGTCACACTTAAAAACACATGCTCTTACGCACTCTGGAGAATATTGTTTTCACTTTCGCAGCGTAATTATTCATTAAATCGTAAGTCAGGTTTTAAAACACAATCTCTTACGCACTTAAAACCCATGTTCTTACACACTCTGGAGAAAAACTGTTTTCATTGGTGCAGTGCATTTATTCGTGCATTTTTATTTTTATTTTTTTTTTTGTATTTATTTGGTAAATTTACAAACTTTAGAGTGTATTCAATATAATAAAATATTTATATTGCACGCTTACCCACTTTTAAATGAGAATTTATTCTCATGTTTTAAAGTGGGGGGGGCATTGTCATATATGTATGTATCTATTATTAATGTGATCGTTAGTGTAAGACATTAGATTAAATAAGTAAGATATTGACAAAGAAACGTTAGATTATGTTATAAAAATTAAAACATTAAATTAAGTAAGTAAGATGTAAACAATACAAGAAGACAAAAATGTAAGGCTTTAGATTAAGTAAATAAGATATACACAAGGACACGTTAAATTAAGTTATAAGAATTAACAATTAAGAAGGTATTGTAATAACATTTAAAAGTATGTATACATTGATTGTTTTTGGTAAGATTTTTTTCATCGCGTTATTGTAATGGTTTTTTGTAGAAGATTATTCAATTTAGTTTTGAATTTTCTGTATTTTTTTTCCGTCTTCATTTCATTAGGAAAAGCATTAAAGAATGATACTCATTGATAGGCGAAACGGTGTTGGGCTGTGCTAGTATTACATTTAGGTATCAAAATATTTCCAGCTGTTCTCGGTCTACTTCTAAAACTTCCAAATGGACTATTATTGATGTACATTTTGTGAATTTGAAGTATAGCAAATTTTTTATAGATTTGATTAATATTTGGGACCTTAAAAATGTTGAAAAGTTCCCTTGTTGGGAATATTGAGGGTCTCCTCAAAATCACTTTGATAATTACTCTCTGAACTATTTCCACTGGTAGTATATTAGATTTAATGGTTCCATCCCAGTCAACTATACCATACTGTAGTATGGACTGGGCAAACGCAAAGTATACCACCTTAAGCATGTTTATTGGTAAGATATTTCGTAGCCTTATGAATAGGTATATGAGTTTTCTCATCCTAGTGACTGTGGAATATATTTGCTCTTTCCATTTTAGATTGCTGTCAATTATGACACCCAAGTACTTGATACTGCTCTTACCAGACAATTTTCATTATTACAATATTTTTATCATCACATTGATTGGAGTGAATATGTTCAGGTGAATCCCTTTTGGTAATAGAAAACGGGATATATACAGTTTTTTCTGCATTTAAAGACAAAAAGTTTTTGTCATACTATGATTTCAAAATGTTTACAGCTCTGTTTGCTTTTATATTTACATCACCCCATGTCTTTTCTTTTATAATTAATGCAGTATCGTCAGCAAAAGATACAATTTCTCCTTTTAAAGGTAATTTGAACATCTTGTTAACATAAATAATACATAGTATTGGACCTATTACTGTTCCCTGCGGAATACCAAAAGATGTAGTTAGTGATCCACTTAGTTTACGTCCAACTCTCACTATCTGGCTTCGTTCTTTAAGATAGCTCTGGAACCAGGATAATATCATTCCCCTTATTCCTATTTTTTTAAATTTTGAAACAAGTTTTGAATGTGAATGCTATCAAATGCCTTTCTCAAGTCCACAAAAATTCCCAGAAATTTTTCTCCACTATCGAGATTATGATAAATAATATATGTTAGTTTGACAATCGCATCCTGAGTGCCTAAATTATCTCTAAAGTTACATTGTCGCGGATTTAATACATTTTTGCTTTGGATATAGCTATTAAGTTGTTTTTAACAACTTTTTCAAAGATCTTTGCTATGTTTGATGAAAGCGATATTGGTCTATAATTTTTAATTATAATTATATACGCATAATACACTTAAAAATACAAATCTATAAATAAATAAAATATTTGTAAGCAATATTGTGAAATTTTATTTTAATAGTGATTTATTTTGGTTTAACAATCATTTATTGTACGAACATAAATGAAAAGATGTAAACTAAATCATTTTTAGTTTCTGGGTAACACCCGCTCCTCCGAATTAGTCCGCTATAGCGGCCCTCGCAGTCCAGTGTCCATACCAGAAGTTCCGGTACGATTCCCGCTGAGGTCACAACACAGGTAGCTGATAGTAAGGAGCTTCTAGTCGTGTAAGCACATGGGTAGTATGAGGGCTGAGGTTGCTCTGGTGGTAGAACTGGTGAACTGTTTCGATGGTCCCTACGTAAACTCGGATACCTACCAAAACTACTTTTTTTACTTTTTTGTACTAACACATAGGGAATACCTACTCTTCTTCGGAATACAGATTAAAAAAATGTTAGTAAATACCAGTGCAGTGGAAAACGTGACTTTTTTTGTAAACGTATGTATTGAAAATAATATAGATTACTTATGCTTCATATTTTTATGATATATCAAAATATGAATGTTATTATTACAATTGTGATGGGAAATATTTCGAAATATATATTTTATTCCGATTTTTTTTCCCAAATAATTGGTTAGATAAAAGTCGTGCTGCGATGTTCCCACTGCACGTAAAAGCTGACAAATACGCTCATTTTATATGTAAAGTCAAACTTCAAACAGCTCTCCTGTAATATGGCTCGTTTGTGGATGACCTAGATCACGCAAGGATCGCTGATTTGTCACAGTGGCCGTTCGGGAGGAGCTTGACCAAATCCAAGGTCCTTACGCATACTATGGACATATTCAGCGCTGGCTATCCATATTATCCCCTCGTGCCTTCTCTGGTAGGCCGGGCCATCATTGTCATCATAAAGACTTTATTGTATTGTATTTTATTCGCCCGATAGTTATTTAGAAAAACTTTTCTTATACAAGTTGTAAGAAAATAATCTATTTCCGTGATAAATATGTCAACCT